>JASGCC010000142.1:21399-621399 GCA_030067915.1 Hydractinia echinata | reverse complement strand
TCATTGCATTATTATTATAATTAAGTTACCATGGCAATGAGTAATATTTTTAAGGAGTCATGATAAAAATAACTAAGGTGTGGCCGACAATCATGTTATTTCAGCACGAAAGTACAACCTTTTGTATTAGCTGATCTCTTTTCATTTCTTTGTCTCAATGATAATACCCGTATTGTGTTCAAAATTGTCGCCGAATCACCACTTTGTGCTAACATTGCACGAAATAGCGATAAGCGGGATATTTACGACATGTGATAATCTGAGGACCGGAATATATATATGACGGGCAACCCGTGGATTTATTCTACGGTCTAAGAACTGGTTGGTATTAAAATACGAAATGGTTGCCAAAATTCAATCAAAGATTTTTTCCATGTTTCTGTATTATCATAAAAACTTCAGTGTCTAACAGGGCAAGATAACGAAAGGACGAACCACAGGGCGTAGTGGTAAAGCTAGGCTTAAACTAATTACATAATTTCATTTGTTTATTTAATCATCTCACCTGTGGCTTATTTCCTTTTCCTCAGAATTTTTAATGCAGAAAATTTTCTGACCACAAATATTGCTTGTTATGCATGATTACTGAGGAAATATTATACGTACCAGATCGAATTGATCATGATATCAATCCAGTTATGAAACTCACTCAAGCAAATCTCATTACCAGTTGATGTCATACCTTTCACCCAGACCGCCATGGCGTTATGCATGGCGTTCATACCGAAGTTTGACTTGATAGTTAGCTTGATGTAGGGCGTTCTTATGAAGGCCTGTAATGAAAGAAAGAGATTTTAGGTGTTTATGGGAGATACACGCGGACAAAAAAATTGTATACTGGAACTTATCATCTTGAAGGTAAAAAAAATCATTTACTGAAGTTAAAAGCAACCTGGGAAACAAAGCTGGGAAAGCGGAGATACCTTTCTCAAAAATGAAAATGAAATTATATTTATTTTGGTTATAACGTTAACAGCTTACCATTGGGTAATTCTGATGGAAGCAATTATTCCCAGTAGTCATTGCTCTGTTAATTGTATTCCAAGCGATCACACCGGATTGTTCTGTGTTACTTTGAGTGTGGTTGTACACGGCTAGCCATCTGAGCTGCCTCCGCTCAACGACATTCCTCTTCCACCCACCGTTGTTGCACATCCTCTAACACGCCATGGTGAAACGTGCTCTAACCATGTCGTCACTGGTTTCCATGCAGCTTTCATAGCCTTTTTGCCGTTGTATTGAAATTCAAGTGTGACCACAGATGCTCCTTCATCTCTACAACGTTGGCCAGCGGTGTTACTATTTGCGCAATTCTCTTTATAACCACAAAACACATCGAGAAAGATTTACTATACTTAACAGCACACGATATCCATCCGAGCATCGAATCTGAAGTATAAGTTATGACACGCTAATACCAATCAAACCACAGCGTTTTTTTATTATTCCAAATTTGATTCATTCTTTAAACAACTATGTAGAATTAAAAAATATTTGTCTCTATCATACCTACTGGCAAAACGATGACAGAAAACATCTACGCCATCAAAAATAAAACCGTTAAAGACAGACTTTTGGCAAAACTTTCAAATGTGTTCCATTCATTCCCTACAAAAAAAAAACAATATTCAGGATTTAGTATCTATTTTAGCAAGCTTTGAATTGATGATCCAGGAATTTAACATCTTTAACGGCATCAGTAGTACCAATTATTTGCAAATATATTTAACTAATGTTCTACCTCTATCCACGCGCTGTAGTCTGTGTTTTTCGAGATTCTCATATGTGGTCTCCATCCAGTGAGGTTCGCTCTCCACATATGGGGCATCATCCAACTATCCATAACTTTTTTGTTGTTGTCGCCCATCATCGGCATACCTGGGAAAACGAGGATAAAATATATACCCACAATGAAGTACCGTGCTGGATTAAAAGAAGGCAGGGAAAAAAATAGCCAATATGAAGACTTATTTTTAGGGGTCAAAGATCATTTAAATGGGTGTTAGAATAACATGATAACAAAACATCTGAAAGCTCGGGGGGGGGGGGGTATTTCCAAAGGTAAAATAATTAATTTTGCAGCTTGGTTTTTACTTAAAGAGCTTGAACTGGACCTTCAAAAATTAATTCAGATGAATAGGTGACGTGACGCTTTTTATAGTCAAATTCGGTATATACTTGAATAAAAGCTTATATCTTACAACTAAACGCCAATTTATAGCCTCAAAAAAAGACATGAATAAGTCTTCTTCGTTAAACTAGGTTTGTTGGAACTTAATTTACATTATTTTTTTACTTACATTTTGTATATTTTCTTTTTTTTTCGTTTACACAATGATGGTGTATGTACAACTCAACTATTCGAAACCCAACATTAGAAACCAACCTACCTTTCATAGCATCTTGTTTGGTAACTCATGTATTTCTTCATGGAGTCTTTCGCCTTATTTGATGCTATTTTTATGCATCAAGGACACCAAAACAGTAGCGTCTGCCTACTAGAGTGAAGTTCTTCGGAAGGTAATGGTCTTGTCTCACAGAAAGCCGGTAATTATTGTACATTGGAGCCATTCGTTTCGGTCGAACTTAACCATATGACTTTTTCCAACTCCAGGTATCGTAGAACTGTTGAATAATGTCCAGTGCTATATAACATTTAGAATGTAACACGTTCATATTCGTTCGCATTTCCTTAAACAGTTAGATATTTCGAAAATTCAATTCTTTTTCTTAGCTAACTACCTATGCAAATTAGCCAAAATGGCAGTCTAGTTTATTACAGAATCAATATGAACTAAGTATAAAAACTGACAAGAAAAAGAAACATGTAATCGGACTTATGGAAAACGATGGGCTTGGCTTCAACGGAAAAGTGTTGTAGAAATAAAGGTTCTGACAGGTCCCTTCAATGTAATGTCTTGGGTATCCACAGGTAAAAATTAACCACTTAACTTTCTTCAAGCGGGAAAAAGTAATTAAGTTTGGGGTGGCATGTATCTAAATAACATCTCGTTTCCCTATCAATATGACTGACTTACCAACGTGGATCCTTTATGTGTACCATCAAAGTTTTGCATCTCTCGTAAACAAATATACGATTCCTTTGTGTTGTTGTCGTACTCCATCCAAACATTGATAGCATCTTTGATGGAATCCGATATCGGTGATCTGTCGGTGTGTTTCAACCGTCATCATTAGCGTCGAGTTGCCAAAGTCTCATCTGAAATATTGGTGACATGTTATTTAGTATTAAGTTTAGTTCTTTTTTAATGCCAAAGGGAATTCATCCAATGAATAGGTTTATCATCGAAAAGTTTGATGTGCTTGAGAAAAATTTAACTTAAACACTACGCTGATTTAGCATAATATAACAGAAGAATCAATACCCCACTGGTTCAAGTTCAAATTTTCAACGCCATAACCCATCATGATTCGTCCTAAACCATTCATGGTGATGTTGACCATAGATATTAGCCATCAAGAGAGAATCGTATCGCCAATTTGTCTTCCTTCGCTTTGTCGTGTTTGCAAGGTTAGCAGATGGACATTTTGGTGAGCATCCATGGCATTGGTTTTTCTCATTGGTTTTCTTTCATGCAACGGGACGCAGTGTGTTCCTGACCCGCCATTCCCCAACTTCAATACGTTGTGATTTCACCTGAAAATGAATCAAGAGTAATAAATTTATTTGAGCATAAGTTTGCGTGATTTGAGAAGAGAGTTATAATGGATCAATTTGATTAAATCTTGTTTTGATGTTCGTATATTCTGGTACACACTGCCAGTGCTTTTATGTGGTAAACTTTAAAGAGTCAAATTATACTTCAAACAAATTGTGCGATTGATTGAAAAGAAGGAATTTTAGTTTCAATGGAACCAAAGTCTGCAAAAAAAATAGTATTTTAGAAGTCAATAAGTAATTTCTCAAGAAAGTTGATATTATAAAAACCATTGTTTTTAAATTGATTTAAAATAATATCCAAAAATAAATTGGCCTACATTGTCCATTTTTCCTTGATACGCAAACCAGTTGATATGAGGTGGCATGACCAAGTTTCTACGTCCGGCTTCCATTACGCATGCTCTGAAGCCTGTAGGCTTGACATCTTCAATCCATGATGAGGTAGCATCGTGTACATTTGCCATACGACCGATACTGTTCATCCAATTGACTGTTATCTGCACGCTTATGTTGGCATGCGGATACCACACGTTGTTTCTTGTTGAGACGTTTTTGCAGTAGAGTCCTCCGCATTCACCTACTGCTTCCAATTGAACGCGACCGTGATCGTAAGTCATCACTAAGAATTTACATCAAAATCATTAAAATGCGCTATATATATAATCTAGCCTACAAGTATACAAAAAAATGTTTGAGAAAAGGCGGGAAGTTTCAGATTTCGTCCCCACAAGTAACTATGTAAGTCATTTCTTTACGTTCACACAATGTACATTTGTCAGTGTCCGCAACGGGCTTAGGATCTTAGGTTATTCGGTTAGATCCAAACTCACAGAATGTGTTAATTTTTGCTGACTTCAGCATGGGCATTTTTCTCAAATTTCAGGGCCCAGACGTGGATTATTCTGCATAGTGAATGTGCAAGGAATTGCGACTAGCGCCATTTAAACGCTACTTATCTAACCTACGAATCGAAAAAAATAGCACTTCCGCAGCCTATAAGCAAGTTGATGCTGTTTGTCAACTTTGTACAATTACAAAAAAGTGCTATTGTCTCAATATTTTCGTAATGAGTGTAACATTTTGTTTTCTTATGTTTTTTATACCTTTAATAAAAGCCTTGATAATCTTTCAATTATATTTTTGTGGATGCTGTAAACATCTTGCACCTTTCTACGCCACCTTCAATCGCCGGTAATAGTGTAAAAAGATAAGGTGTTGGCTGCTTCCATTGTTCATGAACCTTTTCAAACGTTTTATCCTGACTGAGCGTTTGAAAAAAAAAAAGCCCCATGGCGAGGAGTTAAAAATTATACTTACTCTCGCAAGGTCCATCATGGGCATACATGAACTTATCACCGCCCTCACAAGCCTCCTTCTCAAGTTTACACTTGTTATCATATGTCTTCATGTTGGTACCACAAACCTTGCTTCCGCCTTCTGGGCACATCTTCCAACATCCGCATTTAACAGTATTGTATGTTGGGTGTACACAATGTTTGTTCATTGGGCAGGTTAAGTCAGAGCATTTGTCTCTTACTGTAAATAAAAAAATTAGTAAGTTAAAAATATATATTTTTCAAACAATAAATATTTGATACTACCTTGTTCCAAATGAACATTTGTTCATAAAAAATTGTACGCACCTCCATAGACTATGTATTGTACTTTCACTTCAGTCTTTCTTTGTCCCCTGATACCACGTTGATCGCCATAGCAGACCACCATAGTATCGTTTTTCCAGTACTAAAATTAAATAATTGCTTTATATTACAAAGCATATAATATTAAAAAGTTAACAGATTTCAAAATGACGGATAGGAATCTCAATCGCGTTGTTATACTCAAAATGGCTTCTGTTCTTTTATATGGTTACTTACCGATATCCAAGCAACAGTTGGTGACTCACACACAGCAAGACTTTGTTCGACAGGTTGTAACATGACAGCCGGACAGGGGTAGTAGCCTTGTGGTAAGGTGACATTCTAAAACAGAAAAGTGATTTTTCATTGAAGGGTGGGTAAGCTTTATCAGGCCTGTAGCAACCAGGGGTTAAAGCAGAGGGAGAAATTGCACCATAGGACTCCTATGGTTGACACTACTATTGCACCATAGCACTCCTATGGTTGACACTACTATTGCACCCTCAACCGGCTCCTGAAACGATATCGTTTCTTTCATGTCTGTTCATAGGTTTTAAGAGGGTTTTGCTCAAAAGTTAAGAGCATGGAAGCTGTCACTGTGAAGTGTGTTTCTTGTAAGAAAAGTTTATATTTTTGAAATGTTTCAAATGAATTTATGTACTAAGTAAGAAAGTTATGGATTATTTTTCCTAACAAATATTCTTAACAAAAGTCAACAACTTACACGGCAGTAGAAGCGATTCAATTGGTTATGATCGGCAGGAACTACTTCGCCTGCTGGGAAAACTACTTCTCCTACCGCTGACCCATTATCTTCACTCGGTAAATTAGTTGTTGCATACCAGTGCTGAAAAAAATAATTGTCATAATTACTCATTGCATTATTATTATAATTAAGTTACCATGGCAATGAGTAATATTTTTAAGGAGTCATGATAAAAAATAACTAAGGTGTGGCCGACAATCATGTTATTTCAGCACGAAAGTACAACCTTTATGCTATTAGCTGATCTCTTTTCATTTCTTTGTCTCAATGATAATACCCGTATTGTGTTCAAAATTGTCGCCGAATCACCACTTTGTGCTAACATTGCACGAAATAGCGATAAGCGGGATATTTACGACATGTGATAATCTGAGGACCGAAATATATATGACGGGCAAAACCCGTGGATTTATCTACGGTCTAAGAACTGGTTGGTATTAAAATACGAAATGGTTGCCAAAATTCAATCAAAGATTTTTTCCCATGTTTCCTGTATTATCATAAAAACTTCAGTGTCTAACAGGGCAAGATAACGAAAGGACGAACCACAGGGCGTAGTGGTAAAGCTAGGCTTAAAACTTAATGTTGTAACAAATAATTTCATTTGTTTATTTAATCATCTCACCTGTGGCTTATTTCCTTTTCCTCAGAATTTTTAATGCAGAAAATTTTCTGACCACAAATATTGCTTGTTATGCATGATTACTGAGGAAATATTATACGTACCAGATCGAATTGATCATGATATCCAATCCAGTTATGAAACTCACTCAAGCAAATCTCATTACCAGTTGATGTCATACCTTTCACCCAGACCGCCATGGCGTTATGCATGGCGTTCATACCGAAGTTTGACTTGATAGTTAGCTTGATGTAGGGCGTTCTTATGAAGGCCTGTAATGAAAGAAAGAGATTTTAGGTGTTTATGGGAGATACATGCGGACAAAAAAATTGTATACTGGAACTTTATCATCTTGAAGGTAAAAAAAATCATTTACTGAAGTTAAGAAGCAACCTGGGAACAAAGCTGGGAAAGCGGAGATACCTTTCTGCAAAAATGAAAATGAAATTATATTTATTTTTGGTTATAACGTTAACAGCTTACCATTGGGTAATTCTGATGGAAGCAATATTTCCCAGTAGTCATTGCTCTGTTAATTGTATTCCAAGCGATCACACCGGATTGTTCTGTGTTACTTTGAGTGTGGTTGTACACGGCTAGCCATCTGAGCTTGCCTCCGCTCAACGACATTCCTCTTCCACCCACCGTTGTTGCACATCCTCTAACACGCCATGGTGAAACGTGCTCTAACCATGTCGTCACTGGTTTCCATGCAGCTTTCATAGCCTTTTTGCCGTTGTATTGAAATTCAAGTGTGACCACAGATGGAGCAATGTTGGCCATGCTTGAATAGAAAGAAAACAGATGGTAATAATGAACGATGGTTCAGAAAATAAGCAGTCAGGTTATGAACAATAATTGTTCCGTTTCAAGAGGTCAATTTGGTTGGGCTTAACAAAATCGTAATATAATTGTAACCTTGGGTTAACCTTGTTCTTAGGGTCGTTTAGGCTGAGATAACGAAAGCGATAAATAATTTAAAAACGTTCTGTAAATCACTATTAAAATAGAAATTGACTTTAATTGTAACTCTTACTGGAGAATGTCTGTCTTTAAAGTTAAACTTAGCATACGCAGGACCGGTTTCTCATTCTTGTTACCAGAGTTCTTTGAGAGAATACTTTATATTTTTACCAAACACAAGCATTAAATTTCTCCACCGAGCCTGGGATAAGTTCTCTTACAAATTAAGCAGTAGGGACTGTCTCAACATGAACAGAAAGGGCGAAAAAAAACATGAGAAACATTTAGAAAAAGACTATTTCTGATTTTCAGACTTGTTTCTGTTTAGGAAAATATTCCTTGTTCGACAGTTGACTTATCCTCCTTTGTGTTCTCCTCCCTCTTTTGTAGCGTTCTCTTCCTGAGTGTGTCAACACTTGGAATATACATTTCGTTAATATTTCAACTAAAAATACCTGAAACGGTTTTTGATCCAAATATTGACGCAGTGAGATGGTTTTTCGACTTCTTGTGGAAATTCTGCACATCCATGATCACGTGTCTGGATATGATGACTTCGCATTTCTAGGTATTCCTTAGGAGCTTTCCATTCCGGTTCCGGCATTTGCTTTGGGACAGGACTGGGTGGGTTGGGTGATGGCATATAATTGGCATCAACGGCTGTAACACAAAAATGAGTATTTAACATCACCTACCAACACCATCACTAGTATAAGCCTTTATAAAAAACGACGAAATAAAGAGACAAGTAATTTTTTTGCCTCATTTAGCCGTAACCCTTTAATTAGTGTGTACACCGAAGGGTATAGTTATAACAAATTGCCAGATGAACTGTATGCCATATTGTAAAAGGTGCCTCCAATAAAAAAGTACTAATTTAAAATCATTTAGGAATCGTTTCAGACTTCAAAAGTACGACAAAATAAATCTATTAGTACCCCAGGGAGGAGAGTCTTTCTTTTTTCTCTTCCACAACGTTTTAGGTATGCTTTGAGTTTTAGTCATTTCTAAATTTTAAAGTAAAAACAACTTTTTTAAGTTTAAAAAAAAATTGTATATTTTATTCAGTTGAAAATAATTGATGTAACACAATCGAAACATGTGCTGTAAATTTAAAAATGTTGTTTTTACTTTAAAATTTATTGTTGGTTTTGTGCTTTTAAGATCATTTCTAAATAGATTCCATCTTGCAAGTTTTTTCGCCTTGTTTCTTAGAACATGTTTTTAACTGAGCGGTTGGGTAAATGTACCCACGCATTAGTTTGGACATAACCAATTCAGGTCAAAAATCACTGAAGCTCACATAAAAAGAAGTACGTATAAAAAAATCGACATTTCCAGAGCATTTTGTCTCTTTTTTGATTCGGACTGCCAGAGAAATATGTTTATCGACCTAGGACATTAATATGCATAACAATATATCAGAGTACGCTTAAGCTTGGTTCCCACTGGACTCGATAAGCGCTTTATTAGACCCTTACAACGTTCCCTGCCTAAAACGTCTTTATACCGCTTCCGACTGAACAAGGCCTTAAAGTGCAAGATTTGGCTATAAGGGACTTACCTGAAGTGTAACCCACAAGTAAACACAAAGTTAGGACAGCTTGAGACAGCCACATGTTTGCTGTCGATGTACAGTCCTGCTTCTTTCAAGATTTAATGTTAACTGAATATTCTAAATCAGTTTACCAGCATCTTATTGTCTAGGGATAAAAGCAAAGGTATTCCGACGGGGCGAGTGAATGCGCTTATCCACCAAGGCTATCAGCGAGAATAATACATTGTCAGGGGGTAGTTGTGTTGGTAATTACAACCTTTGTGTGGCTATTTATATCGGATTAACTGATAATCAGGGGGTCAGAAAACATGATATGAGTCATGTTGTTTTTAATGCTACCTCGCAGATGCGCTTAAACTTGCACTGAAACATAAAGCTATTTCGAAAAAAGGAACTTTTTTAAGAACTTAACCAAAACTTATCCCGCGAACAATAAACGTCCTTGACAAAACTTAATTCTGCAGCTTATAAAAAGTTCAGGACATCGCGAAAGTTTAATAGCTGGCATCAATTGTAAGTTATCTTTCATGAACACCCAGAAAGTGTTACCCAAAGACCAAAGAAAAGTAAAATTAAACTGCATGAACACTAAAGACACAATAGTGAAAACGGATTCTCTTTCAGCAAAGCCATTTTGAAATATAAATCTTTAGCAAATTGTGAACTACGTGAATCAAGAAGAAGAAGGCGCTGAGCATGGCGGTTTTTGTTAGACAATAGTCGCCCTGCTTTCCGCTATACTTTTAAATTCTCACATGCAGAAAGCGACTTTTTTTAACAACGGCAAACGAGTTATTGTCAAAGAATGTTTCTGCTGAAAGATGACAGAATTTTAGAATTTGTTTTCCTAATGGTACTGACTGTTGCATTCTAGGTGTTTTGCTTTTTAGATGCAGTGCTTTACTTCAGTGTGTCCATGGATGTACGAAAAGAGATGGTGGTGTGGTGTGTCCAAGTTGAATCAATGTTTACTTTTGACCATACGTGGACTGTTTATATAAAGGTTGGGGACTAGTTAGCCTATAACTTTCCTCACAGGGACTGCTAAAAACACACATTTTAATTTTTCGCACACATAATTTTCGGACAAATAGATATTTCAAAAAACACAGAAAATTTTAGAAAGACATAAAACGACCATAGGTCATATCTTTATACCCCCGTCTTATCTTTATACCCCCGTCATATCTTTATACCCCCGTCTTATCTTTATACCCCCGCAAGACAAATCTCTAAATCTGTTGATTATTTTTTATGATTACTCATTAAGCAAAAATTCGCTTTTATTTTTCTAGCATAATGTCACTAATAATCAATCATAGCTATACGTAATCCTTTTAGAAAATCAGAATACGGTCTTTGTCAAGGTTAATTAAAGCATTATGTTTCTTGAAAATATCTAGGAGGAGATAGAAATCTATTTGTTCATAAAATTCAGTACTCCCAAAATATGTGCTTCCGTTAGTTTTATCCGTTTTTTATACCACGAATCATTTGGACTGGCTTGTTTTTGCCCACAAGAAATTTTTTTATTTTCGATTTCCCATGTTGCTCATAGCATCGTAATGATTATAATTTGCAGATAACTGCTTACCAATGAGCATTAGTAATCGCGATTAGAAGATTTGAATGAAGGAATTAAAAATCTTTAAAAAAAAGACTGTTATGTTTTTGCTATGTGTAATGATAAGAAATCCAATACACAATCAAGTATGACTCCGGTTTATATTAAAAAGGGTTTAAATATAAAAAACGTGATTTTCCATAGCAACACTTAAGTTGAAGCCACCGTCTGGTCTATGTTTTTACCTTTACGTATACTTGTAAGTGGACACCCTTGTCCCCAGGGTTTTTTGTCTTTTTGATATTGTCATATCAAGAAGGCAAAAGAACCCTGGGGACGAGGGTGGTAAGTGGATTTAGTATAGTTACTTCAGGAAGTCTAAGCTATTTTGGTTTAAACAATATTTGATGCAAGAACAAATTATTTTTTGAGATGATGGTAAAAAATTACAATTTTAATACAACCCTGAGCATTACTTTTGTCACTTATCACTTGACCAGTGGGCTGCAAAAGTTTTTACTTTGTCAGGGATGCTGGCTGAGCAAGTAACGTTAAAAATGCGCTATTTGCACTTTCCACAAACAATCCACTCCTGTCCCAACCTCGTTCCCAGCGCCTGTTGTCTCTTTTCTATAACCGGGACGGCGAGATAAACGTGGATTACCATTCCAATATCAGAAAAGATACAAGATGCCCTGAAGACGAGGTTGCTCCTGTCCGAAAAATTCGAGAATCGGATTAGCAAAAATTAGTACCGATGATGTACCTAATAACTGTATGTCTGTGGTGAGCATTGACAAGTTTGGAGTGCGTGTTACTTACATAGAAATTGCTTTTTAACTTCTTTTGATTAAGATCTTTAAGATTCCACCCTCCTTCCCAATAATTTCTGCCTAGTTAACTAAGCTTTCTTCGAGGATATCAAATTCAGTTTTCCGGTTTCCTGGTGGTAAGAAAAATTATGCTGGGTCTCCTGGCTAGACTAATTTATGTCCGGGGTTGTAGATGAAATATATATCAGGTTTAAAATTTTATGAGACAGGTTCTTCACTATTTCTAAGTTTAAATTAATTATTTCTCGTTATGTAAAAATTTGACATTAAGTTGTGAGTAAACACATATATATCTTTAGAAATTATTACAATCCTCGAAACCGTTCAAATTCTGCCCGCCAAATACTTTTCTACCTATTCTAAGATATTCTCTAGCAACCACAAATGAGGAAGCTTAGACGCAGATTATCCCGTTATGTTTATACCACCCGTTCTCTAAATTTACACACATACCCCTTAAAAGCAACATAAAATTTTTGCTGAGGCTCAGTGTTGCTTAAATTTCTCTTTTCCAAGCTCAACTCATCATTATGCGGAGATGGTGTAGTGGTAGCGCATCCGACTTGTAATCATAAGGTTTCAGGTTCGATTCCCCACTCCGGCACAATTTAAATGTAATGTTGTCAGTTCATTTAGTGCCATCTACTGACCGCTAATCAGCTTGTGTAGCAGGCATCAAGTTAGAGCAATGCTTTTCCTATCACTGGTGGTGATGCAACATAGTTACAGTTGGAGGGGAGGTAAAGCCAGTCGTTAGGATGGAATCTGCAAGAACATTAAAACTTCCCGTTACTACAAATTCACGTGTTTGCTTGCCAAGTTGTACATTTGTTTTGGCAAACCACAATTTTACCCTAGAGATTTTGAAAAATTATCACATTTACCTAGATTGCCGGAATTAAAAATTAAAGGAATTAGCTACAGCTTTTAAAGGAAAAAATATTAAGGGGGTTTACACACTTAATTATACCGGACTGTTGCTTACAATTTGTTTTCGTTGAAGGATTTGAGCCTTATGTTGAGTATAAAAATGTGTGTAAGTACTACCACAGACACAGACAGAAAAAGGCAAAAGAAATTTATATTTTGTTGATTTTTTATTTAAACTTTACTTAGTATATTCTATAAAGTAAATAAAATGACATTATAATTGCCCATAAGTACAATAAATATTCTACGGTAGAGTATTTGTTAGAACAATATAAAAACACAGTCCTTCTAACACCTTAAATCCTCCAAACAAAGAAAGGAAAAATATAATATATTCTAACCAAATAATTGTATACTCAATGGAAATGGTTGTGAGGGAGGGTGTCCAGGTAGGTTATACATAAACATGCAGTTATTTTTGGAGTAAATTATATTTGATTAAGATGGCGGGTGTGTTGTGTTCGTAGAAATAATTTTTCATTACTTATCGATGGTTAATTTTTATAAAAAAGCGAGTCTTGAACGAAACTCTTTTTCAGTTTTTTATGGCCAGTATGATGGGTGATCTGCAGCTGGTTGCCGGAAGTATGTCTTTCAATAATATAATATAAATATTTCTTAGGCAAATAATGAATATACCTTGCACCTATGCTGTCCAACGTGTTGGGGCCCAATTATTTTTTTAATTACACAAAATGAGATGTGACAAAACCAACCTCGATCCCAGGGCGAGGTTGGTTCAAGAAAATGAATTTCGAAACTACATTTCTGGGTTCCTCATTCGCAAAAATTAATTTGTCGTGGTGAGAAATTGAACAGTTTATTAACGAAAGAACAATTCACAGTATAGCCAATCAATTTGTATATATTTTTTCTGTTTTGTTTTGCAGACTATTAGCGAAATCTACCCTATATAGTTTAGTAACTGCTGAAAACACAGAGTCGTCTAATTAGCGACAGCTTTCGTGCAATCACTTTTTGTCCAGTAATTATGGGCGTTCGCTATTTCTAGAATCTTATTTTGCCGCTTCAATTCGACAGGAAACGGGTTTCTGAAAGCCTCGCTGATAAACCAGGTAACCACGCTCAATTCAGCATTCAGCTTTGTTTAGGGGTAAAGAAAATGTTCAAATTGACATAACTATATTTATCATTATGCATTTAATATTTTTTTACTATATTTTTTATGGACACTAGAAATCATCATGGTGGATGGAAAAAGTAGTTATGTGGGATATGCTGATAAAAAATTTGTATTTTGTTCTCTTTATATAAAATATAAAGTCCGTTAATTAGAGTGTCCGGTAATTTATGTCCGCTATTTAGAGGGTCTTTCATAATGATTTGACCTTGGTTTGGATGGTGCAATCACTTTTTGTCTGCAATTAGAGTCTACTGTATTTGATAGACTGATATGTCAATGGTACTAAGCATTTTTACGTGGTTAATGCAAAGTTTCCAAACCAGGTTCAACATCTGTACCTGATTCTAAAATAAAAAATGATCTCTCGAATTACTACCAAAAATCCTAAAACAAACACAGCTGCAAATGGCAATGTCAACAGGATGTCTTCCAACCATGAGATACATAATGTGAGAACTTCAAAACCAGGTACGTCAGTGAAATCCATAACATAGGTAAACGCCCACAACATGTCCGTTACATTGAAGATGAGCAGGACAAATAAAGAAGCCACTTCGAGCATGTTCAGGGACGTAGTAAAATACGGCTTCACGTAAATGCTATGAGCACAGTAGGTTATAAGCACTGGAAAAGTTGTAAATAGTCTATATACAGGGTTAATAATAAACACGCACAAGACTGTCAGTAACAACTTTCGAAATATAATTACAACTTCCCAGTTGATATTCCTTTTGAATTTAGTAGCTTTTCTTTTGAATGGTCCTTCAAATATATTTAAAAGTACTTTTCGCTCTTGCTTTTTATCCCTTGAATATGTTACACGATAATTCTTATCCATGCGTCTTTGTGTAACGAACATATAAAAACATAAGGGCGGAAAAAGTAGTGCGTCGTAAAACATTCCTATGGTCAGTCGTTTATCATGTAACATTTTTGTTGCTAAACTCACAGAAAAAGCAAAAGGGATTATCCAGAGCCAAGCAAATACGACAAGTGCGTATTGCCACCATGTGTAACACACGATATCAGCGTGTATAAACAAACGGGCCGTATTATCAATCTGCACACATTTAACCATTTTGAAAGTAAAGATTGCCAGAGAGGTGTAACTTAGCAACAAAATTTGAACAAAACACTGCTTGATTTTTAATTGGAACGGTAAATGTGTATTTCCTGATTTCGCCTTCTCTGTTTCCTTTGCTTTTTCTTCCACCCTGTATATCTGTGAAGGATATATCTTGTTTTTTTCTTTTTTACATTGGTAAACATCGAGAGCTTTCTTCAGGGCGTAACAAGTTATTAAAATTGAAAACATTGTATATATTGTACTGAGTTTCGTGACTTGCTTTGTTGAGGGTTGCAAGCTTGTTATGGGGCACAGCGTTGACAGTTTTAAGCTGACTAATTGGAAATTGAAAACGTCTTGTATCAATTTTTTTAATTTGTTTAAAAATCCATGTTCTACATTTCGTGTTGTGTTTACGTGAAGCAGAAGTTGCATTTGATAAAAGAAAAAGAAGATTTTTTTGATGCTAGATAACGTCAAGGCTGTGCGAGATGATATTTCGTCATATTCTATCGCTTTTGTCATGGATGGAGTTTTGGAAATTGTAGATATAAGGGGCATTTCAAAACTTTCTTTTTCGTGTGAAGGCGTAGCACATTCACTTGTATATTTACTCGCTTCAACACCCTCGGTAATATGCAAGGCATTAATATTTATTCTTTCTTTTATTTTGCCAAATACTTTCTTGCATGCAAAAACAGCATCATTGATGTAAATCAGGAAAATCACATATACGAAACAGTACAGAACATTCAAAATCCAAAACAGCTTTGGTTGACATTGGTCGGTTTTTATACATTGTTCGGTGAAATAACTCTGCGTATATGCAGTGGAACATGAACCGCATAAAAATCCTCCACGATGGTGATTGCACGTATCGTAGGAACGACACCGATTGGTGTATTTCGAACAACAGTACGATGTTGGACACGATACGAAGCTAACTTGATTTGTTTGATGGTCAACAAAGCCCCAGTAGTTATCGCGACTTGTTATGACTTGCTTACATTTTCCACCCAAAGGACATTTATGGCATATCCCATTTTTCTTTTTTATCACTACTGATGTTTTGTTTGTGGAAACATCAACTTGTCCCGCTGTTATTGTGTATGTTCCTTTCTCGCATTTTTTACACTGGAAAGCGGAGAGGCGGTTGTTTTTACCAACTCGTGCAATTATTGGTTGGAAATTGATTGGACAAACTAATGTAGTATTCCATGCACGGGCGAATCGAACGTGAAATCCGTTAATGGCGCGAATATATTTCGTGCGGTCTTTTCTATGGAGTTCAAGCTTAAGATAAACATTTCTGAGGCGCGTTTGACTCTGAGAAAAGATGATACTGCCTCGTGGAGAAACTTTCTCACAAAAAGAATAGATATCGACCCTTGAGAGAAACAAGGCTTTATTTCCAATAGGAGTTTTGTGATTAATAGTCCCCCCTGAAACACTGGCACAATTTGAACGAAACGAAGAGTTCGTAACACGTAAGCTGGAATCTTCACTAAAGATCGCACCACCTCGATTAGCCATATTTCTGGTAAATTGAGAATTCTTGATTACGACATTTCTTGCTTGTTGTAAAAATAAAGCTCCACCTTTGGTTCTTGCTGTGTTGTTTATGAATTGAGAGCGCGAAACTTTAGCCTTTACATTCTTTAAAATCTTTATCACGCCGCCTACGATAGCGTGATTGTGCTGGAAAACGGAATTAAAAACATTCACAATAACGCAACCCTTGATAGCAGAAGATTCTTTGTTATATTTATACATCGAATTTATTAAATTAAATTGAACTTTGTGTCTGCTGTCACATGTGGTTGAACTGATGACAAAAGTGGAAGCCATTTCTTGAAATGTACACGTATCAAACATGATTGCGGCGTCACTCAACAAAATGGCGCGTAACGCACTACGACTCCCATAAATTGAGGAATGAGATACTTGGATATTAACCGTGTTATTAATACTTGGAATATATAAAACATCGCCATTAACATCGGTAAATTCACAGTGTTTGATTTTGACGTTAGCAGCAGACAATAGTGATAAAAATGAAACGTCTGCTTGTGCACCTCTAAAAGAGATGAAATTTATCTCGACAGAACATGCAATCGATGAGTTGATGATAACAGCTGTATGGCGTAGTGAGTTTGTTGTCGTTATGATTGGCCTTTTCCCGTTTGTTCCTTTTATAGTGACATTTTTATTTATGTAAATTGTTTCGTTCAATTTGTATATGTAAGGTAGTGTAGGATCGTCACCGCTGTCAATAAAGATGACGTCATTTGTTTTTGCGCGCTCTATGGCGTATTTAATCGTATTGCAGGGAGAATCTTGTGATCCACAACGTAGTTTATCTCCTCCAATATATTTTGATAGAATAACAGCTGTATTTCCTAAAAATAATAGTCTGTGAATAGGAAAATGTTATCGTTGTTATGGAAAATGCTTCATAGAATTGTTAGCATCACATTTTTAAATTCTTATATTCCTAGTGACTCCATTATTAAGAAAGTTAAAAGCCGTAAATCCCTTCGCTGTCCATATTGTTTTTCGCAGGAAGAACGCAGTAACTGGAGTATGATTTTTTACAATAATTTGAATAGCCAAAGGTTTCGAACGCGAGAGAAGTAATGAACGATTTGCAAAATTTCGAAAATTAAAAAAATATCGCAAAATTAAAGACCTAAAAAAACGTTTTTTTCGCCTTCGGCAAAATTAAACACTTAGGAATATTTACACTTTTAAGGTGTTTTGACTTTTTTTTCTTTCCCTGTGAATTAAAATTATTCTTCGAAAGAAGACTAAGAGTATGCGCACTGCTAATTACGTATTTGACTTGAACAGATCTCTAAAAAAGTAAGTGGAATCGTTCCCAGGGATTCTGCCTGTTTGATATGATACACTCATTGGGAACAAGAATAACAACTCCATTTATTACCTTATTCCATGAAATTAACGAGTCAAGAAATGAACGCGAATTAAATTAACGCGGTTCAATGAAATTATTTTGAAAAAAGCATTTAATTAACGCGGTTGAGCAAGGTTGTTTTCAAAAATGCATTTAATTAACGCGAATTTGAGAATATGCGATATCACACGAAGCAAAACTTACGGCAACAGTCGAATCCACGGTAGTGAAGCGGTCTTCTCTATTTAAAAGCGGTTTGGAAATCGAAATAAAAGTTTTCATTGTTTGGAAAGACAATGTTAAAAAAATAAAAAATTTGAAAGAAAAAGTGCTTTCAGTTAATTTTTCACTTGGATCAGGGTATGAAGATTATACAAAAGCTATTTTAAAAATGATCGCTGAAAAAGAGAACACCGTTGAGCTATCGTTCGATGAGGAGGAACTAGTAGAAAATTTGTAAAAAAAATGTATTTTTATGTTTTTTAGGATTTTATATGTTATAAAAAAGTTACCAAATTAACAGTATTTTAATTAACCAGTCATGAAATTAACAGTCTTTAAATTAACACTGCATTTAATTAACGGTCATTAAATTAACGCGAATTTTGAAAAACCGCGTTAATTTCATGACTCGTTAATTTCATGGAATAAGGTATAAGAAAATATTTTTTTACCTCTTTCTGCATGTATGAAAACCAAGAACAACCCCAACCACATTTCTGCGAGGATAACAGATTTGAAAAAGCTCTTTATGATGTCCCTTGAATTAATGTATTTTTTAAAGTTGGTATCTGTTTAAAGTAAATATTATTTTTTTATAAATTTTTGTTTTGTAAGATTACATTTAAGGACAAAAGTAAACTGAGAAAGTTTAACAACGGAAGCGTTGACAAAGTGTGGCTTTACCTTCGACGGTGAACTTGTTTTGGTTTGTTTAAGTTAACAAAAATAAAACATAAATAGTAAATACATATGTTCGAGGCTTCTTCCTTTTCCACTATCGGACGGCAAGAAAAAAGAAGTCTTCAAATACCAGAAAGAAAACAATAAGTCCTGGAAACTAGATCCGAAGTGAGTAGAATGTTATATCAAAAACTTTATTATTATTGTTAACAAATTTCCTTTACGTGCTTCAAAGATAATGGACATTTGATGCCCCGCTGGAATGACGTCACCTTACAAACAAGAAGGTCGATCGAGGATGAGCGTTAGAACAAACCTCGTTCCCAGGACCTTTCTTCGCTCTTTTGATATCGGAGACCGCGCCGTTTAAGATAGATTATCCTAAACCACCATCAACCCCTGGCAATATTTTGGTCTGAGGCAGTTATATTTCGTAGACCGTTATATTTTATTGAATTTAATGTTTTACGAATGTTTTGCGTCATTACATTGCGGTTTTACCACGAGTGCTCTTACAAGAGAGGAGGGCCGAATAACTAGGTAAGTCGACGTGGCAGCTCTAAGCGTTTAGCTCTCACAAATGGTCCGTAGGAACGAGGTTGATAGACGTGAATTTATTCACCGTTTTCTCAATAATACTTGTATCTTGTCTCAACGTGCGCGAAAAGTGGGCAGTATATTATCCATTCTTTTTATGGAGCTTAAACTGTACAAAGAGACGCAAAGGAGCAAAAGCTGTTCATGGGAACGCAATGAAACTAAAAACTGTTTACAGGGGCGCGATGGAGTTCAAAATTGTTCATAGAGGCGTAATGGAGCTAAAAATCGTTTAGAGGGGCGCAATGGAGCTAAAAACTGTTCATAGGGGCGCTATGCCCGTCAGATTTCAAATGTTTAACAGCAAGAGGTCGGACAAGATGAGAGTAAATTATAGAATGAAAAATATAAGCAAAAACACTTTTTCGGTCTTTTACCGGAGATTCGATTTGCTGAACAACGGGTTAGAAGTGAAATCTGCAAGACTTACATCGGGATGCACAATAACTCTGGCAGGTTCGTGTGGAAAATAACTCCCAAAATCACCTTTAGTGAGGGTGTACGAAATAATATGGTGGATGAAAACCGTCGCGGACAGGTTGTTTTAATATGTTACGCTGGACCTCTTGGTTAGTTACAACAAACAAATAAAAATGGTGCAGATATTAAACAAAATTAATACCTGTACGTTCTCTGTTCAAAATGGCTTTGCATGGCTTTGTTCCGGGGCCCCGATAGAGTACGACAATATGCTGACCGGTGAGACCGTTGATTTTTCAACGGGACTGACAACAAGTATTAATCAAAACAGTTCCACCTGACACTTTTTTTTAAAAAAAAAAAGTCAATCAGTATTCGAAAAAGGAATGTTCGCTGAAAGTAACCTGTCATATTTTTATGCATGGGAATACAAATATTTTACTGAACAATATATTAGGTCTTGATAGTAAGAACATATACCTAGAATATGTATGAAGACGGAATGGTCAGGGAGTCTTGTTTTATTCTTAAAATATAGATTAACCGAACTGTTGCGATAGACAAAACTTTGTTCCTAGATCTCAGAAAACAGTAGAATACGTATTAGTATAACATAGATGTGTAGAGTGGGATCTGGTATATCAAAGTAGCTAACTCAAAAGTTAGTTCAAGACTCTCGCCCGCCTTTACACTAACAAAGTCTAATCAATCAAAATTAGTTGGTACTTTTTTATATATTCTCTAGATTAAGTTTTCTTTATTTACGTAAAATCATCTCATTCACGAAGCAGCAAGCTTCTCATATCGAGTTTCCACTTTGCTTTTAAATGTATACACATGCGCACGAATTCAATCTCGCATATACAAAATGGCGGCAAGTTAATGTTAACCACATGGCAGCCGAATGGTAGATGATGCTTTTTGACGTAACACAACTGCAAGCGTGTACATATTTCCAACAGCGATGACGAAGAAGAGAAGAGAACTTGCTAAGACCTAAATTTATTAAATTCGTGAAAACACATATACGAAAGAAGGTGAACTACCTTATTGGACAAAAAAAATGTCAGAAAAAAGTGACAAAATCTTATCCAGGTGAAGAGCATTTTGTGCAACATATATTTATTTTTTTGTTTGATAAGGTATTACCCTAGATCTGATAACATGAGCTAAAAAATTAAGACTTCTTAAGAAAGTATACAAGATACGATGCGCTTGCAATTTCCAACCTCATACCATGTAAAAAAAAGCTCATTAGTTTGGCAAAATATAATCGAATTCACAAAACCTATAGACGGATTCTAAATATACAAAAAATAAACTTGCAGTTTGGTCTAGATGCCAAAATCCTAATTTTAGCCTATAATTTTAAAACTGAAAGTGAGAGGTAGAGGAAAAATCGAGGTAAAAAAACAAACAAACGAACACACAAGTTTTTTTTCTATTTTCATAATAAACCATACCAACAGAAAAGGAAAGAAATAAAAACAACTAAACAAAAAATAAGAAACTCTCACCTGCCACTCTCTGCATTCTTCGTGTTGACTGAGTCTATACAAAACGTATCCGTTGTACAACTGGAAAATCTAAAAGAGTAGAACGCGAAAATCAGGAAGTATAAAGTTACAAGGAAGCAATGGAAACGCAATACAAATTCAAAGTTAAAAGTGTTTTTTCAAAGAATTAGAACATATTCTCTAATAACTAGTAGTTAGCCCATGGAAAATTCCACTTTGAATAAAAAATACATTGCAATCGTTATTTCGGTGAAAAATATTTCCTGCAAACACGAAATCGTATGACTATGGAGGTGTGTCAGACAATTCACGGCTGTTATTATTGAGACATCCAAAATACTAAATGTGAAATCTTTCAAAGCTTCATACAAAATGAACAAGGATTTCTTCACTTTTTTGTACGACAATATATACTATACATCTATGATATATGTGCTTCTTATTTTTACAGTGTTATTTATCAATTTGGGATAGGATATCTACGTTTTTGATGTGAAAAATGTGTAAAAAGTTACTTACATAACCTGTGACAAGAAAAGGCACTAAAAATGTCAGTCCTTTTAACATGTACGAACGAAAGACATCTAGAACAAAAATCTATCATCAATGGTCAAACACAATTAACATAAATGTTGTTCCGGGCAGTATTTGCAATTGTTTAAATATATAGGTAAATATACATGTGTATTTAAGCGAAAAAAGAAAATCAAATCGATTCACTACCTTGTGTCAAGTCCATGTTACTGCCACGCCCTAAAGCACGCATTCGATATAACATACCATGTTGATAATGGTACTGAAGAAACTGAACAAAACCTAAAAACGTGCAATCAATTTTTTTTTCATTTAAGGAAACAAAACACTGACAAGAGCAAAAACAACCACAATAACAACAACAACAACAATAAAAACAAAAATAACATCAACAACAACATAACAAAAACAACAACAACAAAACCAACAATAACAACAACTTCTTCCTTACTTAAGTACAGCGCAAAGTAGTAGAACTGGGTGCGAAACAATTGATACGTCACACTTTTCGGCCTAAAAGTAAACAAAACAGTTTTAAAACGGAGAGGCATAAAAAGAAATGGCTGGCACAAATTTCACTAGATACATTCGGGATGGATATATGTAAATGAAAAAAAGATAAAAAAAGAACGATTTTGGTGTAACCTATTAAGACATAAACTAAAGTGCGAAAACCAATAAACTTCATGATTACCATATCAGTAGGAATCCTGACATCAAAATGGATAAATAATGGTGGGTAACATACCAGCCTTTGATCCTAAGTAAAAACACAAAAAAACTTAAAAAAACCTGTTACCTTTTCATAGAAAAGCTATAGCAGGTATGCTTCACATAAAAAAGTGGCACAAGACACTGAGACTGCCAAATTACATTTTTGCACTTACAACCAGCTGACTCTCCTGCCCCTACATGCTGAAATAAAATAGAAAAACTATACCTAGAACCATTAGCTCGAAGAATTTGTTCTTGTAACGTTAAGGAGCTGTAATACCAGACTAATATACCATTAAACAGCGCGTCGAAGAATCTAAAAAGTTTCAAAGCACAAGTTATGTATTTACAGACGGGTGTAAACAAACACACATTGTAAACGGTGTAATGTTTTAAATTTGACAAACATTTTAATAAACTGACAAGTAAGAGGCCATTAAAGGTCATAGGTCGAAATTTCCGGCAGTGAATACCAACGAAAATCCATCATTTTACCCTTAGCATTCAGCATAAGAAGATTGATATCATAGGCGGTAGTTTGGTTAAATACAGCTGCGGTATCTAAAATATGAGCGTTACGTGCACTTGGAACCACTGTCTACTGCAAGGTTCATAGTTAGTTTTTTAAATATATGTTCCCTAACTGTATATTTATGCAAGACATACTTAAAATAAGAATTCTCTAAATGTGACCCAATTTACTAGGTAAACTAGGAAGCAGTAGCCCTGGTGATTTATATTTTTTGGTTAGCCTCAAGAATTTCGAGGGATATATCCTGTCAATTTCTTTCCAGGATCGACCACAAATGGTAGGGTGTTTAAGCTCTTATTTGAGCTCTAGAAATCTATATAATACCTGTATACGTCTGTCTGTCTGTCTGTCACTCAAAATGGTACCGCAATTAGCGAGATGCACGCAATGCAGGACAAAAAGAACAAGAGTACCCATGGAATTTTCCACGGGCCACCGAATAGTCTCTAAAATTTGTGCCCACATAGACAATGGCTTTATGTGAGGATCGAACTTATGAACTTTTGTATGTTTGCCACGCTCTCTACCTTCTGAGCTATCAATGCTAAATCCATACAATTACAACTGCATATTTCAAAGCTTGCAAGTTACTTACCTGGAATGAACAACAAAGAGATTAAACAATGCAAACACCATAGCTATCATCATCGTTTTTAATTTAAATTTCTCGTACACATCTTTGTAATGTTGTCTAAACAAACGGTATAAAAAGCATATTATATACTTTGTTTATTTTACTTGGAAATGCAATGAAATATTATGTGACGACATGCCTAAGAATTGGCATGTTATATACTGTATTTTGTTAAATTTATTAGGCCTTCCTTAAAAAAATTATTTGGTTAGTTCAATCCAACCAAACTTGTGAGAATTACGAGTGAGTGATATTTCTCACAAGAATGAAAATTAACAGCTGCAAAATTGAAACGCAAAACTGGGATTCACACTTAAACTTTGTACATAGATTTTTTGGGAAATTATAATAAAGCAACAGCAATCTTATTTCTATCTACATATGTAAATGCAAGCAACTAGAGACACAAACTCATTTACACCAATGCCAATGTATTCAAAACTCTATATATTAGCTATTTTAGAACATCTCAAAGGATTTTTATACAATCCTTCTGGACTATTATGTAAGCAGATTTTCTGTACTTTGTGACATCCTTTAAATGAGGACCCACCATAACAGTCGTATTTAACAATGTACAACTCATTGTTATTGCACCTGTTAGCATTTGGTTTGTAGGCAGCTGGTAGATCCTACCTGCTGTGAACTGCCACACCTTATTTTTTTTCCAACATGTAGAATCATACACCCAAACTTGCATTCTTCAATGGTGCGAAGAAATACAACAGACAGAGAGAAATGACAGTATTGCAACAAGTAGATCTTTACATATGCTATGGTTATCACTTCTTAAATCATGCTTAAATTAGTGTTTCTAACATGAAATAATATTTAATTATGACATAACTCACTTTTGCCAGAATAATGAAACATTAATTTCTCCAATGCACGCTCGAAGAAACCATCTGAAAAAGATTATAAAAACCATAAAACCAACCATGTCTCACATAGAATACAAAAGTAACATCACAAAAGAGTATACCACACAACATAATGGGAATGCACTGAACCCTTGTACAGTAATACAGTATTCTTTAAGTGTATGTTACTGCAGTGAATTGACCAAAGCTTAGACAAAGCTTAGCTCTCATCTTGGTGCATTCACATGTAGATTGCTAAAGCAAGACAACTTTTGCCATTGATTTAAAAATACTAAAAGTGTACATCATTTTATGAATTAGATTGGTGAATGTGACTAGGTTGCACAACTTAATAATAAAAAAGAATGCGGCCAAAAAACTGCTAAATGCTCCAGAATCTTGCTAATCTTACCCAGCTTTCTTGGGTAAAGCTTGTTGGAGTTCATCAAAGTGGCATTGGATGCCATTCAGTTTCTTTGTCATCTCTAAAAAATTTTCCTTTTCCTTTGAAGATGTTTGTTTTCTTCCAACACTAAATAAAATAAACATCACAAGATGTCATAATAACATAAACTTATGTATACATACTCTAGTAAGTAAATAACGAGAAGTTTCAATGTCCTTGGGAATTCCATCCTAATGACAGGCTCTCCCTCCCCTCTGACTGTAACTATGCTACACTACTGCCAAAGATATGTATAGCATTGGTCTAACTTGCTTGACTGCGACACAAGCTGGTTAGCGGTCAGTAGATGGCATGAAATGGGCCGACAACACTGCATTTAAAATGCACCAGAGTGGGGACTCCAACCTGAAACCTTATGATTACAAGTCAAATGCGCTACCACTACACCATCTCTGCTTAAGCATTCTGAAAATCCAAATATAAATACATTTTTTAAAAGCAATATCCAGGAATATTCTTAAAGAACATTGAAGAACACTTTGAATAATTTAAAAATAAAACAGCACCGAAAATTAAATCAGCAAGTGTAAATTTCATTCACTTACGCTTTTAGTGACTTAGCAAAAGCTCCTACATTCTTTAACTGATAGTCAACACCTTTCTGTAGCTTTGCTTGAGCATTACGATACTCATCCATTAACTGCAGCAGCTTTGCATATTCGTTTTCCTATGAAAATTATACTTTAGTAAATTTGTGGGCAACATATTGTTCTGTGCTTTTTAAGATGTAATTTCTGTTGTTGTGTTTTACTGAGACTAGTGTAGTATTGTGCAGTACCAGCCTGATGTAGCAGTACAAAGGTATTGTTGCTGTCTTAATTTTCTTATGTATTTTGCTTTTTTGCTTCTATGTACATAAAATCTTGCAAAATTGTTCAAATTGTTTATTCACAGAAGATAATCTCCATTGAATTATTCCATAGTGTCGATTTGTGAAAATATAAAACAAAAAATTTTGTTTTTGACCTCACAAAAAATTTAACACTGTTTTCACTGATTAATGTTAAAGTTTGACATGACAAGCATTTTGTGGACAAAATTTTACAGAAATTTCCTAATTTTTAAGCACCACGTCAGTAAAAATTTGTTTTGACCGAGCATTTGCCTGAAAAAATACCAAGATGGTAACTCTCTGAATACAAAATCTAAGAATTAGGATATCATTCCTTTTGACAACCTTATATTTTGGAATTTATATAATTTTTTTTTGAATGTTCCAAAATTCTTTTAGAATTCTTTTAAACGTTTCAGAATTTTTTTTGGAATGTTCAAGGAAAGTTTAAATTCCAACTTGCCCCACCAAGTCAAATTAGTATCCTATTTCTGAAATGACAAATGTGTGAAATGTGAGTTTTAAATACTTCCAAAACTACCCTCACTTAGAAAAATATAAATAGAGTAAGACACCCACAAGGTCAACTACTACTTTAAAACCACTGTTAGTAAGCCTGGATAATGTTATTTCACAAATGTTGTTTAAAAACGAAGGTATATACAATCAATAACACAGGATATAACCAGCAACATCACCAATTTTAATAAACAGCTTGAAATTTCATGTTTGTTTAGAACAAGTTAATCAGCCAACAGCCTACTCTTATCATCATGTTCAAAGCTAGCTAATACCTATAGCTCATTTAACACTAAGAATAATAAACAAACCACTAGAATGGTCCAATGTTTGGCAGATACATGCTATTATCCCATATTATCAACAATCTGTATGAGAAATTAATTTTGCAAATATTGCAAGTAAACAAATCATATCTGCACTACTTCGCTGCAAACTAAAAATTTGCTCATAACTAATCTTGTTTTCATGTCAATTCAGCATTTTGGTATGAATATTCCGCGAAACAAGAATGGATATGGAAATAGGTCCTTCCCCTAAACATGCTTCAATAAATAACTTAATTTGCAGTTGTCACTGACTGACAATTGTGTCAATTTTTTATTTGGCAAAATAGACCAACGCCAAAAATACTTTTTCTGGAAGGCATGGCAGCTATACAACTGAAATTAGAGAGTCCTGTTTTTGTGGCACATAAATGTTAATCTGAAAGAACCTAGTTTTAGAAGCCGGTTTTTTGGTTCCCCAGAACTGGGACCAGTAAATCAAAATAAATTTTCCCGGATTTTGGGGTTCAGAAGTTAGCAAGGTAGCCATAATGTTATTTTTGAGTCTTATTTTGTTGATTGGTCACCCTACCATAGATAAAACAGAAAATACCAATACATAAAACAACCAGGGATTAAACACATGTGAGAGCACAAATCTGAACTTTGTTTCAAAAGTTAGGGGCAAATTTTGTGTAAACTATCTATTTATTTAGCAATATAAGGCACTGGTAGATCTATAACTTTAGTACTTCAAACTAATTCATGTTTTAAGTTTAAGTTTAAGCTTTAAGTTATGAATGAAATCTGATGAAGAGGGTGTTGGCTTAGAACATGGCAAAAACTGCCGTTTTGTTGAGAAGTTTTTGAGCTTTGGGGCCTTTGGAATATTATTTGAGGAAAAAAAAGGGGTGTCAATAGATCACTTTCTGCATGACACAGTTGTTTTGATTTCAATTTGAGAATAATGAGTATGCGCACACTTTTGTGTACATAGGTAAAAAAGCAGGAGTCTCACAGGGTAAAATGGCTATTAATGAAGATTAAAGATTTTTGGGAAGCATAAGATCGAAGAGGAGCTAGAATTAAATTTTAGCTAACTATATTCTTTTAATTCTTCTTCAAAAATGTGACTTATTTTAAGCAAATATATATATTTCTTTTTTTAGATGGATTTCTTTGATTACTGTGGTCTGTTGATTATATTGCATGTGCAAAAAACCCGCAAACGTTTTAACTTCTGTAGCTAGCTATATAAACATTGGCAAAGTCATCTATATGAAACACACCTTAAGAAAACATTGTTTTCATACTTATCACCAATAGTATGTATGGACACATACCAATAATGTTCTGGATCAGGGATTTTTCTTTAGGGCCATAGTAAGACGATGTGCTCTGTGAATTTTCTGTTAAAAACGTTAATTTAATCGTGGATGGAAAAGACTGTAAAAAACAGGATAGCCCTAGAAATGTGCTTTGGACCACCGTACTACACAGGTACTTCTCACCTATTTTAATAGAAGCGATCCCGGGTCAGGGGTTTGTCTCCAATGCTTGCTCTTACCCCCTGCTGACTGTGTTCTTGTTTGGAGGAGGAAGTGTTAAGAAAAAATGATAAAAAATACCTTCAATTTTTGTAAATTATTTTCGAATCCATCCCACTCTTTTCCCCATTCTTCAATTGAAGTTATTTCACGTATAGACGCAGCCATTTTCCCTTTTATTTTAGCTAGCTTTGTTTATCAACTAAAATCTGGGCCTAAAATCTGAACTCTGCTCTTTATTGCAAGTCGCGTTAACAGTACACGAAATAAAGAGCCGGTGGCGAGAGTTCACATACTCATCCCCAGGGTCTCTTTGGTCCCCGAGCCGTTATTACAGCCAGGAATCGGTCAACAATCAAACTCTTTAAAAGGCAAAATGCCTTGGGAACGAGGTTGGAGAGTTTTTTTTAGTTCGTAAAACCTCAAAAATAAATAATGATGGACAAAGTATTCAAATTGTAATCAAATTGAAATAGCATATCAGTATGCCAGAGTTTAAATAAATAATCAAGCACAAAGTTAAGCCTGTGTCACACTAATGAAGCAGATGCAGAAGCAAGTGAAGTAAGCATGCGCAGTTAGTGGTGAAGCAAGAAGTGAAGCAAGAGGTGAAGCAAGTAGCTCACACTAGCACAAGAAGATCACTTGCATTCTTTTGATAAACATGGATGAAGAGGAGTTTTAGTTATGATTTTGGGATATTTGTTGTTGAAAAAACGACGGCACAAGCGACGAGAAAAAACTCTAAATATTTTAAGAAAAGTATGGGTTAGCGAAATTTTTAAGCATCGTAAACAACGTGTAGTTTACCATACGCTGGTTCAAGAAGTGTTGTTTGGAGACAGAGAATCTTATTTCAAGTTACAATTTTATATAATTTGTTAGCATAGGTTTGTGGAAAGAATTTGTTTTTTGTTTTTTTACTATTTGCTTCACTTGCACACCTTGCATTACCTGCTCACACCATAAAAATCATGAAGCAAGCATGAAGCAGATGCAGCAATGAAGCAAGAATATCAAAATTTTTTGATATTCTTGCTTTAACGCTTGCTTCATGCTTTACGCTTGTTTCATTTGCTTCAGTCATGCTCACATTAACTTGCTTCTGCATCAGCATCTGCATCTGCTTCATAGGTGTGACACAGGCTTTACTTTGCAATAACATGTCATTAAATTAAATCAACTACCAAGGGGCTTTTACACAAAATATCCATGTTCTCTATTCCTTAACTCTTCTAAATATTTTATGCAGTACAATACTCAGATTGTTAATTAAAATAAATTTTTCACTCTTCCTTTAGTTTGAACAGTCGCATAAACATCGCTATGCAAAGGGTTAAAACTGACGGTCTCAACGGCAGGAATGATGTCCTCAAGCTTTAAAGAAAGATACAAATCGTTTATAGCTAGAGATGGCGCCTTCTGTTTATGAAAACATCAAATAAATTCCTTGCGTATTGAAAACGATTTTGAAGGTTTAGGTCTGAAAAGATGGAATGTGCTCACTGAAGTTATAAATAAATTGCGAGGTGATTACAAATCGAGATTCTGAACAGCACTTTTAGAGTTCTTTCAACATGACGTTTCCAACGAGAGATATTCCGATAGAGTGACCGTTAGATAGAGTAAAATGTTACACCATAGGGTGGAGTTTCAAGTTTGAAGTAAGAGGAGGTAGCCCAAATATTCATTATTTATTATGAGTTGTCTATGCACCAATCTTACGCGGTGATAATAATAAAGAATATATCGCTTTTGTAGATGGCATTAAATTCGAACTTCCTGATAAAACAAATAAATAAATAATCCAATTCTCTATGAAGTAGTCTCGATATTTCAAACACACTCTAAAAATATTGCCGTATAAAATTGTCCAATTTAGAAATTTTAAAGTACAATCGTCATTATCTGGAAACATCTCTACGGAAGAAAGAAAATTAAAGGAACGTAAGATTATAGACTAAATAAAGGTCTACATAGATTCAAACCTAAATTCCAGATTGAATAATCCAGAGAAATGAACGCAATTTTAAGCAACCAAGAACAATTAAAGGAATGCTTGGAAGTTTAGATATTACTAAAGAATAATACAAAACCCTAAGTATCTCGCCTGATAGTGGATTTCATATTCACTTTAGGAAGGTTCTAGATTTTTTATTGACATGGAAAGCCAACATAAATATTCAACCTGCACTTGATTATTATAAAGCAGTGTGTGCCCTCCAAGGCCTATTGATCTAGAGCTGAAGACGAATCTTCTGAAGTGATGCGGAAAGCAAACACTAGAAACTGGTCATTCGTTACTTGAGCAGCTGAAGTTAATTGCAAATGCGTATCGGAATCATTACAAAATGTCAGTTTAAGAAACATATTTCATACCTAGGAGCCAAACAATGATGTTGCTAAGGTATGTAGTAAAGAAGAATGAAAATGTTAAGTTTGTCACCAAACGGTACGGATAATTTTAAGTGAGATATGTTGGATATATATATGGATACCAAATCCAGTATTGAAAAAATAGAAAAATACCGCGCATTTGATCAATTGTTCAATCCATGAGTTTTTGTCATACTGTTTTAAGACAGGTTGATCAAGAAAACAACACTTCATTATTCAGATATATATATATTATAGCTCCTCATCTGCGATAGGTTCCTTGTTAACTAACTCATAAAGTAATCAACCCCACTTACGATAGCTGAGCTCTTCATCCTAGAGCTAAAAGAGAGTCTTGACTAGAGCTCAAGTGACCAGTGGTAAGCTAAGAAGGAAGGCAACCAAAACAAGCATGGCTGACGCACAGTAAAACAAACGCCATGTTTGCAGGACACAAGTCATATCAACACTATATATTTTCCTTTTTTTTTTTCAAAAAATACCTTCTCCAACACCTTCAAAAATAAAAACCGAAACCAAAAGAGAAAAGACATACAGCCAGAAATACTTGAAAAATTCATAGCTAAGATTCAAATAGAATTGCCAAATTATGATATCCTCAAAGGAAACGTTTTCTTCGCGAAAATAAAATTTTCTTGACAGATACAAAAATCCGAAAGGGTATGTACATCAAGTGCTTTTTATATTTTATTCTTTTATGGGCAGAAAGCAGAATTGTTAAGTGAGAACTTGGGTACTTACAGAACAAAACCATTGGAAAACAATTGATTAGAATCTATAAATACGAACTGTGAACCATTTAGTGAACCTGTTGAATTAGCAATGATAAATTTTTACACAGATGTAAATAACTTTCATTCCTTCGTTGAACAAGAAAACGAAGATGTTTCTGACGAGATGAATAATAAACAGCCATATTGATGAAGTCTAAAATAAGAAAAAAAACGTCCCGCGGTGCGTATTTCTTGTCTAACAAGTTTGTCCTCTTCGTAAAGTAGATTATTTGGATAGATTTTTACACGAAAAAATATTTCTCAATTGCAAACGGTGGTTACCCCGCTTGACGGTTGCTTTCTAAGTTTTGAACATTAAAAGAACGAGGAACATAGAGTGGTTAAAAGAAACCTTGTTCCCAGGACCGTCCCGGTCTGTTATAACGATTTAAAGGACACATATTGACAGCAGTAATTTTTATCATCAACCTAGATTTATCGGTTCAGAAACAAATTTAAAAAAATCTTTTTCCGAGTTTTATTTCATTAAATATATTTAAGAATGTTAACACACTTATGATGAGCTTCAGCACAGAAACTTCATAACAAAGTTCTAGTGTTTTCATTACGAAAGTTCGCCATTCATAAACGTTATTACATATCCTACGAAATGAAAGAATCATTGAAGTTGACATTTCCTCAAATTGGTTGTCATAACAGAATTTCCTTATGAGGGATCATAACGTACATAAATATCCATATAAGGTAAAACACAGCATAAATTCAATTTGGTCTTCTTCAGGGGGTCTTGACTAAACAATGGCTGAGTGCATTTTAACTGCATTTCAATAATAGCAACAGCTGGGGAGAGCAGAGACAATTGTTAACGCTTTTGTGTTTCCGTTTCTGTGTGTGACATTGTATGAAACAACTTGTGTACCAACATTTGTTTTGGTAATGGTCACACATGTTAAATATTTATAACTACAAAGTCAACTTTCTCTTGTCGAAAGTTTTTTTTCGCCATCATGCGCAAAACACAACAGACAAACGAAAGTAAACAGAAACATAACATTCAAAACAGAAAGAAAAGTCAAATCAACAAACAAAGAAAATGGAAAGCAAACAAAACATTTATGTAAATAAACAATTTGTGTAAATACGCAGGTGTAAACAACGGTCATGGCCCTCCCACGTGATATCCGTTTGAAAGTTTACAAATTGTCTCTGTAGTCGCAATTTTGTGCTCAAAATTCAAAATTTATTTTCTTAATACGGTTGATGTTGAGGAGAGATGATTCCGTAACACTTTTTTTAACCTTCTTGGCCTGCTTTTTTACAGCTCCTGGATGAAGTGTAACAGCGAAAACAAAATAAATTTATTGATTGGATCATTAGGCAAACGTCCCCTGAAGTTATATGTACCAGCTATCACGTCCTTTTTGCGAAATGTACTTACAACATGTTTATAAACTCTTTAACACCCAAACACAAAATGGACCCCCACATTTTAAATAAGTGACATCTGGTTCGGTATTGACCGTGCGAGTTTTAATTTAGTTTAGAAACGAGAGAGAGAAAAATAATAATTTTTTTTTTGATATATAAATGGTGTACATTTTATGGATATTTATATCTGCAAAAGTTCCTTTTCCCTTTGTTTTATGCTCAAAATGAGTGTTAAAGGTGCAGCTGTTAAAACCCATCACTTTTAAAATAGGTTATACTTCTAGAGAAATATTCGTAATTAATTGTTTACCTGTTCTTGTTTCAAGAAAGAGCTCTTGAAATAAGTTTCGAAAGCATGTTTATCTCTAGGCGCTCTAGGGACGAGAAGCCGTAGATTACCAAATTTCTTTATGCCTTCGATCGACTAAATAATTATGTATAGACTCAATTAGCCTGTCGACGAGTGGTTCGGGGTCAGTTTTCTGGGGCGACGTCGAAATGTGCCATTTTGCTTTTAGTTTGGGGGCGTGAGTTCATGTTCGGCGGTGTCACTTGTCACCAGTGTTCTTTGCTAAAAGTGATCACACAGAACATAACTGGCCTGGAGGCGGGGAATCGATCCGAGAAGTGCCCCAACAAGGTTTTTTTAGTCCCTTTCATTTATCGGAATTTCACAAGTTATGGCGTTTATTCGTTCGTCAAAATTTCGACATGTCTTTGGCACTGCTTCTCGAAAAGATGCATGTTATGAAAACTTTCGTGTAACAAACTGTGCCTTCGAAGGTACCTTCATTGCTGCGAACAAAAAGTTCATTGCTTTTTGTGTTGAAGTTGGAGGTGGTGGTGCGTTCTGTGTTGTCAATACTGATAAAGTAAGTTGTTCTTTTAGGGACGATGTTTAACCATGATGTTTATATTTAACCATGGAAAATGTCCAATAATGCAATGGATGTTTAGATTTTCAACCCATCCAAGTCCTATGATATGAACATTAAGGCAAATGCTTTTGATTTTTATTGAAGTTCCTTCTAACAACTGCATCACAGTTAAGAGATCGAGAGCTTGCTAGCTAAAAAGAGACCTTTTTTCATTTGACTGAATTTTTTGTACATATTAACAAAGTCATCAGAATTTTGAGGATGTTGAATTTGTTGCTCCATTGAAAATTAAATAGCGGCTATAAAACTCCTATCGCTCGACTCCTTCATATAACTTGGACACCCCTGAGCAACGTAATGACGTCGAAATCGGATTAAATCTAAAATAAGTTTGAACGAAAAACCAATTCAATATATGGCACAGAACACACATCTTTAAGATTAAATTTCTGATTTTTACGTTTAACCTATATGCAGCTAAACTTCAATATTTTTTCCTATTTATATGTGACTCACATACAAAAAATATTTATTTTTTTATTCATACACGAGCGTTCCTGATGTTGTTGAGAGAGGAGTTCTTTTTTAATTTTTTACTCTGTTCTGTATCGACAAGTCTTTGGGTTGAGTTTGAACAGGACTCTTTTTTAAGGTGTCTGTCATTTTTTTAAGACTTTTCGGCTGTAAATGTTTATGTGGGGCCTGTACTAAAAATGTATATAAGGAACAAGAAAAAGATGTTACCACTAGAGAAAACTAAATCATGTTCTTTTTGGAAATTATGCAAAGATAAAGTCCTGATTGGTTAAGAGAAATCAATATGGACCCCTGTGTTTGTTACAAGTGCCATAGCTATCAACTATGGCAGAGGAGTGGTTTAAAAAATGTTGAACATAATGTCACGTGACTCGCCCAAAGTTATAGATAAATAGTTCACTAAATTACTAACTTGTCATAAATATTGTTTGGGACATGAGTTTATTACTTAAAAAATATAAGTATTACATGTATTCAAATTTATAAAAATTTTCTTGTGATATTTTTTGTACTAAAACATCTTTAAAGACAACAGGTGCCTTAATTTGCTAGTTTCGAAAACATCAGTTTAAATGATTATGTACAATGAAGTGTACTGGAAGTGATTTTGTGAAAGTAAAACAAAAATAGTCTTAACATTTTTATTTATTCTTTACCTGTTTTTGCATTTCAAATTCTTGGAAATTAATTTTTCTATGAGGATGTTTTTCTACTAGAATTTAGCTTGTCTTCTTCATCGCTCGAACCTCACAATAAATTTAAATCACTCTGAGAAGACAAATCTTCATCAATTGTCTTACAAATGAATGTTACCATAGCCCCGGGTTAACCCAAGCCATGTGAGGGAAATTGGGGAGATGGCACACTGTGTGGGCCGTTGGATGTTGCCGGGAGTTGTCTAGTAGAGCGCGGTCCCTAATTGGGTCTGCGTAGCTCAAAATGAGCATTAAATACTCTAGGACTCTCCATCTAAGCCATGGCCCCTCCTGGAAATAATAGAGATATACCATCTCTCGATATTTGTGAGGCTAGCCATGTAAAATATGCACATCTATCTATCTAATCTTGTTGAGCTTTGTATGCCGTGTGACGTCACAAATCAACAAAATATATACAAACCAAGTTTGCTTTTGTTCGATAATGGTTGTGACAGTTAGTGCAATTATCGATTTTGGGGGACAAAATTTGGACACAAAAAGTAAAAAAAATTGAATTTTTTTATGGCATGTTGTTTTCGTAATATGTAGGAATGTTTTAATTATAAAAAAACATATATATATGTAGGTTTTTTCGTTAGTTTTCCTATCAAAAACGTTCACGAAATAAGCTTTTATAATTCTGAGATTTTCAAGCGATAATGCGAAAGTTAGGCTCTTACTGGTAACTTTACGAAAATTACTTTTCATTTGCTGTTTATTTACTCTTACTCATTTGTTGGATAAAAATAAATTTTATATTATTTTCCACTGGACTTTTTTCTTTAAACCGGGGGGATTTTAATTGTGGAACACAGTATCTGAATTCGCTGGCATGTCCTGCTGGGGACAATTTTTTTTAAACCATTTTGGATTTCCTTTTGCATGTACAGGTCAGGCGCCGTACGTTTGAGAGATAAAATGATGGCTGCATGATATTCTTCTTTTTTTTCTTTTCACATTCTTCTTGCCCTCATTATTTTGCTTTCTGTATGTTCTTTTTATTGTCCTTTGGTTTTTAAGTACTTTTAATAAAAATCTATGAATTATGTTCTGTAGTTTTTGCAAAAATTAGATATCAAAAAAGTTTGTTTATATTTTTAAACACATTCCCTAAAATTTATTTGATTTTGCAAGTGAGTTCATGCTCTCCAGTTTCCCATCACTGCTCCATGAGTTCCAGAGTTATTTTCAACTTTTCCAGCACTGCCCTAAAATTACAGATTTTGATTTAATTTCTACATTCTTTTTTAAAGCCATTATTCATTATTTTGCCTCTTATTGAAGGGATAGAAGCAATATAGTTGAATATAAATTTGCTAAAAACCTGACTTTCTTGTTACAGCTATAATCACAGAAATAACCCTGTCTAGTTTTTGAAATCCCTAGGGACATATTTGCTCAAGTCAATGTATCCTTTTTTGACTTTGTATCTTCTAAATGCTGTGTATATATTTGAGAACTATTTGTTTTCTATACAATTCTACAGTTTAGGAAATGTTTCATAGTATTTTTAGCCATGTAACAAACAAACCAAATTTAAAATTTAACTATCAACTTGTGATCAGGAGCTAGCTAGCTAAAATTATTTGTTTACTTTGGTAGAACCCATTTCATCCTAGCAAACTTTATTCTTTCCTTCTTTTTGTGTTATCTTCACCAAACTGAATTTTAACTCAAGAATGTTGCAAACCTAGCTTGAACATTTCATTACTTTATGTTCACCTAAACTTTATATTATGGTTAATGGTGAATGTATATAGCTAACTTAATAATTTTGAATGTATTGACATAACTAGCAGTTTATAGGCACGTCAGTGTGGGTAAACAGTTTTAAAAATGGCAGCACATTGTGCCAAATATGTTTTTCAGAATGACAGCCTGTGTTTTTATTCTGAACAGTTAGTGTTCACTCTTTTTGTCGAATGACAATGTTGACTATGTGGTGAAAACTAATATTTCCAAAGCTTTATAACAGATTATTGCATGTGTCGCATGTTTGATAATATGTCATGAAAAGTTACAATAATTAAGTGGTGGTCTATAATACTGGGCATTAACCCTGCTCATGCCCTGTCATGGGATATAAAAATTTGCTAAGTTAAGCCTAATGAACATTTGGCCTAAAAAGATACTGACAACCTCATTTGGTTTGAAATTTTCTTAGCATATGCACAGGCTTGAAAGAAATCACTTTGCTGAAAAAATTGTACCTATTTCTTTGTTATTTGATCAAAATCCATTTATTTTCTTCAAAAATTATCATAGCCCTCCCTTAAAATGCCTAAATTCTAAAACTTGGGGAGTATAGCTCCAACACTTTTTTAATGCTAATTCATTTACATTGGCCTAAAAGCATCCAATAACAACTTTTAAGCCAATAGTTCTCTTTGTACTCAAGGTTCTCCATTTTCGATGTTCATAAAAATGGACCGGGATGCTCAGCTAAAAATAGGTTTTTTATTGCATCCTGGTCTATCTCTGGATCCTTTCATTAGATTTTTTTATTAATAAATGCTCCAAAGTGGTGATTTTTAAAAGTGGACTTCCCTTTTTAAATTTTGTTTAATAATATTACCGGTCACTAATTTTCTTCTTTGCTAAGAAAAATTATTTATGATAACATAATATATATATAAAATAATCTGCAATAATATAAACATTGGCATAGGAGGCAACTTGACTGCACTCAAAAAAAGTCTTCCTTTTCAGCTACTTTTCTATTCAAGAACAAGCACTTCAAATTCAAGAACAAGCACTTCAAATGTGTTTGAAACTTGTGACAGAATTCCTGCAAAACTGCAAATGCTTCAATTTTTTGCATCTTTAAGGTGACGGTATACCTTTATTGTATCAAAAAATTTTTTTTTTTATTAGCCATTTATAATAAAGAAACGACGATCTTTCCAATGGTGAAACTATTTATTTATTTTTTTGAAAGGGAATATTGACTTTTAGGCAAATAACTAACTTTTTTTTCTGATCGGTCTTTCACACCTCAAATTGAAGAGTTAAGAGTGAATGTTTTTAACACTTATCATCCTCTTGAGTATAACTTTTAAAAATAAATTATATTTCCTTTCCGAAAAGAAATGACCATCTGAAAAAAAAACACTTTCAGTTCTAAAAATGTATGCCATCCTGTTCTGTTTCTGCAAGTCACAGAAAAATGACTTAGAAAGTTCTATTTCTATGGTATTCTCAGTCACGTCTTTGTGAATAATCAAATTTAAAAGGACAACCTTCTGAATATTCATCGCCTCGGAAGTGTGAAAGTATCACCATCATCATGAGTATGCTTGAAAGGTGTGATATTTAAAAAAATCTTTAAAACACTTTTTCGTAGTGTTTTTTTTTCTGTATACCATCTATTACATTTCAAATCTCTTTTACAAAACTACAGAAGATCTACAAGGGAGAGTGTTACTGTGCTGAAGCCAACGTGTTTATCTAAAAGCGATTTTTTTTTTATTTTCAAAAAATCAACGATTCTCTAGATATTACATCTTAAAGACGAAAGTTTAAGTTAAAAAATGACTTTTTTAGAAAAAGTAAAATAAATCAAAAACGGGGACTTTGTGGAAAATAATTAAAAAATCGTTTTTACATACATCTATCACGATTCTAAAGAACATCGAATGAGATTTGGAAACGAAGTAGTTTTGTAAATGAAGTCACTTTTTTGAAGGCAGGGTGTGTTTCAAAAATGTCTCTGTACTTTTCACGAGTTAAAAAGCTTAGAATTATTTTTATACCATTTGATAGGTGTTTAAAAATGCTTTTCGGTGATGTATGAATAAATAAACTTTGATTAACTATCGCTGAAAAAATCATGATTTAAAAAACCATGCTCACCTTAATTTATTTAGACTGATGCTGCTGCAAACGAGTATAAAATTATAATTTTGAGGGCATATAACTTAGAAATGGGGTGGGGATGAGGTGTCAGTCAATTCCCCAACGATAGAGAAACCCAGTTGACAATTTTGCTAAGGCAAATACAAAATTTAATAAGCTTTTTTTCTTGCTCATAGAGATATAGAATTATTCTGATTTTCCTAAAATTTCATTGGGATTGCAAAAAATAAAATGTTCTCTCCAAAACATTTTAGTTATCCAAGCATGAGATTTTCACTTGTTATTGTGTATATTTTGCATTAGATGTAGGTAGAAAATTTATTATTGATTCAATTATAGTCTTTTAAAACATTTATTTCACAAGTTTGTTTTATCTATATATAGCTGCATTTTTTATTTTTAACGCAATGCAGTAATACCATATTTACTCTATTATTCTAATATTGATTAGTGTTTTAACCTGCTTATTAGAGAGTATGGAATTATTTTTCAGAGCATGGAAATCGGGTAAAAATATCACAAAATTATGATGCATAAAAAGCATAATTGTTCCACACAACTAAAAACACAACTTTTACATCTTTTAATTGAAATTCTAACTTGTATATTTACATTGTCGCAGAAGTACTGGAAAAAACGTATAGATATAAAGACTCAATATAAATTATAGGACAAAGGCAGGTTTACCAGAGAGTTGAAAATAGTAGAGATGTAGGAATAATAGATTATTTAAAAAATACAGTATTTAAATAATACAATATTAAAACAAACTTGGGTACAGTATGATTTTCAGATACGATGTGATATATACAACAAATTGTGTTTTGTAAACAAGACACGACACGTGACAAAAAAAAATTAATTATGTTCAAAGTCTACAACAAGACATACAAACTTCAGCTAATCAGCACTAATTTTCAGCTAAAATTAAAATTGCAACAAATGAGAAACAAAAAGAAAAACCTTTTTTTTTAATTCTGCTTTTTGTGCACAACCTATAGACAGTCAATAATTGAAACTAAAAAAAGTTAACCTGAAGCTTAAAAAAGTTAACCTGGAGCTTAAAAAAGTTAAAAAGACACCTTTTGAAATACAAACTCAAATGCAATAAAAGAAATGAAAGGAGATACAGCTCTTCCATTTTTATATTATAATTGTGCATTTGCAGAGAAGTGTATTGGTTTTTGTTTTTCTGCGTTTTTGCTTTCTGTGGAACAAAAAATCCCAATGTTTATTAGCCAACATATTCAAAAATTTTTAAAGAAAATCTTCTGAACTAATGAAGTTAGTAGATTGTTTACCAGCTATCTGTGTGAACGTAGTGTTGTCCTGATACGGTTTCACGTAATGTGGTTAAAGCAGGCTGTGGGGCAGCTGATGTTATGAACGCTTTGAAAAAACAAGAAAAGTGGTTGTTTATGAACTCTTTCCAAAAATAAAGATAAGCCAATGTTTCCTGATTCGCATTATTTTAATACGAATCAGTAAATGAAAACATGTATATTAAACCACATAAAGAAGTTGTATTGTGTATTCAGCCCTCACGCCTTTGGGGAAACTTCTTTTTTTCTTTTGTATTATTGGAAAACAAAATATTGAGGCAATCTCTAAAATATTAAAAAACACCAGATTAGTAATTAAATCAAATGCTCTCATTATTTTTATTTCACTTTAGAAATATAAGCCATTAGAGAATATCTATCTTATCACTTTAAAATGCATGAATATAGGGGTCAATCTGTAGTAATACCCTATATTTGGTCCAGGGCATGATAACCTGATTTCCCAATTCTTTTGGAATTTTAGCATTTTGGCAGACGAAGTGTGGTTTTTGGCTATCCGAAACTTGTAATCACAGACAGTAGTATTTGAACAAATTTTAGGGTTCTCATGACGTCACAGAAAAAGTTCTGGCATAAGCAAAAATTAATTAGTGCCATTTTGTTCCTTTAATGAAATATAATTGTGCCAATTTCAATTTCATTTAGGAAGGCCTATCAGTAATTATGAAAGGAGGAAGGTGGATCACAAGCGATCACCACTTTGGCGTTATTAATGGGTAAAATGTGTTAAGGGCACCTATAAAAACAGTTCAAAAGCATTAAAATTCGTTTTAGATCTGGTTCTGAAGACTTTTGAATAGACTCTGCATAACTGAAATGTTGTACTTATAGGTTAAATTAAAAAAAAAAGAATCAGTTTTTCTTTGTTGTTCTTTTTAACTGTTTACATTTTCTTCCACAGACTGGACGACAAGATGTCAACTTGCCCAAGGTTAGTGCTCACAAAGAATATATTCTCGACCTGCAATGGAATCCTTTTAATGATAACATGATTGCTACCTGCAGCGAAGATGGTAGTATCAAGATCTGGGAGATACCCGATATAGGAGTTTTGGTTAATATGGACGATAGCAAGGCCTTACTGTCTCTTGATTACCACGAACGTCGCTGTATTCAAATAGAATGGCATCCGATTGCCTCCAACGTATTGTTGAGCGTGTCGCAAGAACCCAAAGTTTGTGTATGGAATTTAGACGAAGGTGTTGCTGAAGTCGAGATAGAATGCCACCCTGACATTATCTGGAATGCAGCCTGGAGTGGGAAAGGTGACAAGATTGTGACGTCATGCAAGGATAAGAAACTAAGGATATTTGATGCAAGATCTGGAGATCTACTCGTGGTATGCTTTTGCATTCTTTTTGTAGACTCTATGAGTTTTACTCTAAATGTATTATCTGACAAGTTGCTTGATCAGAAAGATTTTTTTAGAAGGATTGCTTTTTAAAACAAAAACAAAAAAACAAATAAAAATTAAGACCATACCTTGTTTCATATGAAAAACAAGGATTCTACTTCTATCTGCATTTTGGTAGTTCAGGCGTGTCGCATGTTCTGTACTTCAAGCATGCAATATTTTGTTTGTCAAGGTCCTACTATTCTATCAAAAATCTTTGCATTGCAGGAGGGTCCTGGGCACGAAGGTTCAAAAGCTCAGCGTGTGTTATTCACTTTCGATGACAAATTTCTCTTCACGACTGGATTTTCTCGCATGAGTGAAAGACAGTATGCATGTTGGGATTCGGTATGTTTTATTACTTTGTGTTTTTTAATTAAGAATTATTTTTGCGCGGTTAAAGGAAAAGCATCTCGTTCGCGAAGATAAATTTTCGCGAAACAGTCATATTGAGATATTTCGCACGGGTCTGTTTTTCGCCGATAAGGCATTTATCGTTTGTTTGCGAAGAAAAAATGAGTTTCACAGATCTTCTCGTATTTTTCGCAATTTTCATTTTTTCGCCTGTTTATTAAGGTGAGGTAGCCTTTAATATTATCTTGCTTAGATCACAGAGAATGATCATTATTTTTATCAGCTACAAAAAGAGAATTTATGGGGAAAAGCAAGAGAAAATTTTTTAAAAATATTCCCAACGATTAATATAGCGAGTAAGTTTTCTACTTGTAATTTAGCGAACAACTTTTTCGCAAATTCGTCTTTCCGGAAGTTTTCGCACAAACAAATTTTGGCTAACATGCTTAAAATTCGCCTGTAATCTTGGTATGCGTGTTTTCAAAAATTTCATTGAGTGTATTTTCCTCTTAGTCTGATCTGAAGCAGAATATGTTGGAAGAACTCGACACAGCCAACGGATGTTTAATTCCCTACTACGATCCTGATATTCAAATTATGTATATTGCTGCTAAGGGAGACAGTGTCATCAGATATTACGAGCTTGTTGACACTGAGCCCTATTGTCACTACATTAACACTTGCCAGTCTAGTGCACCTCAGCGTGGTCTAGCCCGAGTCCCAAAGCGAAGTGTCAACGTCAATGCTTGTGAAGTTATGAAGTTTTATAAGCTGTATGGAACTAAAACAGGATACATAGAACCAGTCTCGTTTGCAGTCCCTAGAAAGGTAACAAGTTTATATTGAAACTAAAAAATAATGTGCCGCAGGTTGCTAAGACAACTCAAAACAATAAAATATGATTTTTTTTACGTTTTTAAATGATTTAGAGCGAGTTGTATCAAGACGATATCTATCCCGATTGCGTCAGTATGGAATCAGCGATCGAGGCCTGTGAATGGTTTGAAGGAAAGAATGTCGAACCCAACCGTATCGACATGAGAACTCTTTTTGTTGGAAAAACAAAAGCCAAAGCAAGTGGTGGCGGATTAAAGAAAGGTGGTTTGAAAGGCTTAAAAGCTAAAAAAGAGGCGAAAGAAACCGCTAAATCTACTGCTTCTAGTGCACCGAAACCGAAGGAAGAAAAGAAGGAAGAGCCGAAAAAGGAAACGAAGGAACCATCGCCTACTCCGCAGGTATTCCGTTCTCATGAATCTGTTCATTACTTTGATTTTACTATTTATTACTTTACTGCTGCTTTTTTTATAATATAATAACTTGTTCTTTTTTGAAATTCCAAGCTTCGTCATATGAGGAAGTTTGCTGTTCATGTTTGTTTTTATCTTCTTCTTTTTTTGCCTTGACAGCGTACTTCTGCACCGCCTCAAAAGGTTACCGCCCCCGCTCCAGCTGCACCAGGCGTTAACCCAACGGTTGTAAAGGAACTTCAAAGCGAAATAAAATCATTAAAAGACAACGAAAAAAAAATGAAGGCAGACTTAAAAGCGCTATCTGATAAAGTGAAAGATTACGATAAACTTGCCGGCGACATCAAACTACTATGCGATGCCGTTAAAAAGAACGACGAAAGAATCGCCGCCTTAGAAAACCTTGTTCAGGAAGAATCTGAAGAAGAAGGAGAGTAAAGGGAAGGGTGACATTCCCACTAGATAAAACACCATTTACCAACATTTAATGAATTCAGACCCGAGAGATTTAATTTAAACAATTTGACTTTTGTTCTTTCAAATCCTTTTTTAAATTCGGGTAGATTTTCATGGTGACCACTGTCCTGGAAATTCCTGGAATTATAACAAAAATTTAAAGTTTGCTGGAAAGTAATCGTCTTGACTTACTAGAAAGTTAGAATAGCTAATCGTTTCGTTTTGAAATCGTCCAAACAATCTTATCCTAGATATGTTCCCGGAATGTCCTGGAATTTGCGTTTCCAATTTCTATGGTTACCATGATTCTACAGCTCGCGATTTTTCAGTATTTAAATGTGTTCGTATAAGACTATATCCAACTTGTCTCATCAAAGAGATTTGTTTGAGCAAACTTTTTGATTTTTTTTAAATGCATTTTTGAGAGGTATTGATTATTTGTTGCGTAAAAGTTAGAATAATAAATTTTCATGTAGCTTTGACCTTCACAACACACATGCTGGAAAATTTCAACATGTGGTTAATGTGAAATATTTGCACTAGGGATTTCTTTTTCTAAGCCAAATAGACGGCAAAAAAATTGTGTCGGGCCAATTTTATCAGTTAAAAATTAAAACTACATTTTTTATATTATACATTTGACTTAATTCTGATAACTTTTGTTTGGTTAGCAATGGTTTTGTTCGTGTAAATTTTTAAGTTTTTTTTTTGATAGAAAAATCATAGTGATAAAAACTTTCTAAATTGTTGTAGACTTGTCAAACAGAAAAATGTATTCTTTAAGCCTCGTTAAGCGTCGTAGAGACACGTCAATCTACTACAGCCACTACAAGGCTTTTTGGAATGTATTTTATCAGTCAGTGGAAAATATGGGGAAATTAATTTTAAGGTTAAACATGTCAACAGCAAAACATTCTTCTCAGCCTTAGTTTTAATTTTTTAACGTTATCTATTCCGTGCTCATTTGCCCATGTTGTTTTTCTGCCAAGTTTTGGCCGTTGCTTTTTCGCGGTGTAATGTTTTTTCGCGAATTTTATTAGGGATAAGCCAGTCGTTTCGGCAGGAAGTTCTTCGGCGTAATACCGATTGATTCGACTTTCTCCACGAAGGAGTATATGCTTTAGTTCTCCAATTGTGCAGAAAATCATTTTCAACTGGCACAGCAATAGACGAAAGAAAAATATGAAAGCAGATAATGAGTTCAAGTTTGTAAACACTACTTTTATGAAACTAGATGAAACGTAAAAATCAATAAAAACAACTATTTTTGATTTATTTCGTTTTTTAAAACGAATTTTAGTCGTTGGAACTCTTTGTAAGCAAATACAAATCTAGCTTTATAAAATTTCAGATCACTAAAAAGATAACAAACGACCGTTGTAGCTTGGTACTGGCGAAGCCAACTAAACATAAAATAATAATTCAAAATGATTTATTTGTAAAAATAATAGATTTTTGTACCTCATACAGGGTAGTTTTGTTATCAACACCCAAAAAGTAATTTACGTCCCGCTACACTAGACTGGTACACTTCCGTGCTACACTACTTTCGGTAATAAAAACGGCGACAAAAAACGAACCCATTTTAAAGTTCTACAGGCTAAAGCCGTAGAACAATAAGAGAAATTTAGTAGAATTATGGGAATGTATCAGTCATTATTTCAGACCACATTTCTATGCCTCTTCAAGCCATCTTCGAACTTGCCACTTAACGTTACAGGTCGTAGTGGGATCGAGGTTGTCTCTGTTTCTCGAGCAAATCCTTTTAGTCCCTTGGTCATGTCAAAAAACGCGTCGTTTTATTTAACCGATTTCCCAGAAGATCTGGATGGGGGGAAAATATCATCTCTCAACAGTCTTCCTTTATCCAGAACTAGGAAATTAGACTCAATGTTTTAACTTGGACGAATATTTTTACAACTACTTTTATTGTTGTCAGGAGGAGTCCCAAAACGCATGTCTTTTCGATATAAATACTTAATGTCAATTATAATGAGTCCATAGAGAGAAGGAGTTTGGCTTGCTGACTTTTATTTTTTTATAAGAAACAAAAATATAAGAATCATGAATAGCGCTGGGGTGAGGTCACGTGCACGTTGATCTGCAACTTCTTCACCGGATTTACACTGAATTATCGGATTATTCGTTGACCAAGATCCAGGCTAGCCTTTCCTATTGCACACTGTTTTCGAAATGCGTGGTGGTGGGTGAACATTGCCTCAAAGCAAATGGTCAGATTTAGCTGGGCTGCACATGGTAGGTAGCCATATTAGGTAGCCATATCTCTTGATAGTCGTGCGATGTGTAAAGATTAGCGAATTTTCATTTGTTTCAAAGTCAGAACAGATGGAATAGATCGGATGAGTCTTGCGCGCGGTTATACATCTCATCATCAAATTTAGAAAAAGAAAACGAGAAACTTGTGAGGAAATTGAGGCGTTTTATGTGAAGTTCAACTTTGATCACAGGGAATGTAGCTTTCCTTTGATATCGAGAAAAAAATGCGTACTTGTTGTTGTTTCTTCTTTCTTTTTTATATTACTTCATGTTTATTTATTTTTTGTGTCACGTACGTGTTTCATTCTCATATCAGAGAACGCCATGGACCCCTCTCTAGGTAGAACAAAAGGTTGCGTAAGTTTTAGGTCCAAATGCTATGCTGCACGAAGCCCATTCTAAAACTTTGATTAGAAGGTGTCTTTGCTTTGTGTGTTTACTCATGTGTTTGTGGTAATTAACGCTGCTGATAGGGAAGCTTTTTAATGACGTTCTGAATCGCTCAAGTCAAAATGTAAACAACAAGAGCTTTGTCTGTGCGGATTCCTGCACGTTTTCTACATTCAGCAGTATTTTTTACTTACTAAAACTCATCTTCAGTACGTGTTATAAATATTAAAACACAAAACATGGGGTCAACAACCGCTTGGTTATATACGAAAATACTGCTTTGTATATACAAAATCCTGGGTCACGGCTAAGTCAGCGAAATTATCATCCAGGAGTTGATGTCCCAAGCCCTCCTGCGAAGAAATTTATTTACATTCTGGAAACAAAATGGTGACCAGCACGAAGATTCTTTTCTAGCTAATATTTTGCAACTTTAATGACAAATATCTTAGAGAACAAATCAAAATAAGTATAAAAGAATATTGTCTTCGTAATTAGTACAATCAGTACGGGATCTTTCCCCGATCAGGTTACTTTACCCTGATCGGGTTACTCTACCCTGATCGGGGTAAATCACCCAATCGAGTGAGTGCGCAACCACCCGATCGGGAGAGACTTACCTGAATCGGGTGAGTATTTTTCTTGCTTAAAATTGCTTTTAAAAAGGGCAAGCCGCTGGCCAAAAGTGCAATATAATTTTTGTTTACATTAAGTCATAAACTTATTTTGCGCTGATTCACAGATTAAAAAAAAAATTCACCGTGCAGTTCCGATGCTATTGATGACTTTTGAGTTGGATTGACTACATGGTGAATATTTTCAGTCTAGGTCGCACATGTTGAGGCTCTGAAGCTCATTTTAGTTGTCTTATAGACATGTACTTGGAGTTAGTTTAGTAAGAAGCCAGTATAGCAAGCTATATAGAGAAAAATGTGCATATTTTTTATCATATCTGACACAAAGTATAGTAGAGAAATATTGCTTTAGCATAGCTAGCTAGCTATCTCTAGAGCTTAAGCTGGCTAGGTGCTAGGCAAGAACTAAGTCTCTCTCAAGCATCTTTGGTTTGTTTATGTATTTAGCTAGCTAAAAATTTACCGCCAGTTATGACTCACTCGATCGGGTGGTCGTGAAAAATTGCCGCCAGTGCCGACTCACTCGATCGGGTGGTTTACTCAATCGGGAGAATCTCACCCGATCGGGGAAAGATCCCGTACTGACAATACTTTAAGTTAATTTTTGATTACTTTTTTAAGTGCGAGGTAAGCCTTAAAGCATGTTAACCTGGATTCGAGAATAGGCCAAATTGGCCTTTTGTGATAATTTATAGATCTTAAGAATTTAAGAGTAGATGCAACTAAGAATCAGAAGTGGAATCATTGGGATCAGCATTCTCCTGAGTAATAAAATAATAAAGAGCATTGAATCGCATATTGGATGAGTCTTGCGTCCCTATGGTTCTAAAATTGCGGAATGGGGGTAATTTCTGTGATTATAAGTGCAGTCATAGTAGCGTTTATGATGAAAAACTCCTGGTTTTACAAGATGGCTCACAGACAGATCTCCTGCCTAGTGACCCCTATAGACCCCCTTTCTCTCTTGTTTGCTCAAGTTTACTTTTGTCACCCCTGCTTGTCATCATGTATAAGGTTTACCCTCTGCAAAAAATCTAAATCTAAGTTTTTTAATTTTGAAACATCTTAATCCTGAAGATTTTTGACAAAGAATGCTTCAAGATGATCATCCAAAATGATCATGCCAGCCTATGAAGGGACAAAAGACAACACACAACAGCTTTGAACTCAGGCTATTTTTCAAAATTTTATTTTTTCTAAAACTAAAGTTTTGCCAATCGTGCATGACATATTGGACCGCAACTAGCGAGACACGCACAATGCGCTATAAAAAATCGGGCAAACCAATGGATTTTTCCACGGGCCACCAACTATAGTTTTACATATAGCTAATGGTTTACCAAGGCATGATGAAATAGGTTTTGATTTATTCATTTTAATATTGTTTTGTTACCAGTAAATTTACTGGTAATTTATGACCCCTTCCCCTTTAAGAGCATGCTATTTTCACCTTGTACCATTATAAATAAATAGGGTGAAAGAGTTCCAATAGCAACCAAATATAATATTCGGTTCTCAAATGGACCACTTTATGAAGTTTTTCTCAACAAATACCTTATCAGTGAAAAATATTTAGTATATGGTGCCGTGGTTTAGTGGTTATAACTCTCGCACTTTGTGCGGGTAACTGGTGGCCATTCAATATGGGCGAGTGAATGTTACCATAGCCCCGGGTTAACCCAAGCCATGTAAGGGAAATTGGGGAGATGGCACCCTGTGTGGGCCGTTGGATGTTACAGGGAGTTGTCTGGTTGAGCGCTGACCCTAATTGGGACTGCGTAGCTCAAAATGAGCATTAAATACTTTAGGACTCCCCATCTAAGTCATGGCCCCTCCTGGAAATAATAGACAGGGTATATCCCTCGATATTTGTGAGGCTAGCCATGTAAAATATGTACATCTATCTATATATACCGATCAAAGATTTTACTGACTGCCTTCTTTTTTTAGTTTAGTAAAGATGTTTTCGCATGCTGGTAGAAAACTTGTCAACAATGTTGTGAAATCCACTTTCATTTCTACTAGAAATAAGTCCACACAGGTAATGTTTTTACAAGGTCATCCATTGTTTAGAACAGTCACCTGTTTCAAACTGATTTTTTTCCAACTTTTTCGCACAAATTTAACCTATAATACGATGGCCCCTATGGCTCACTTCTCTTCTTAATAAAAACACTTCTCTTCTAGTCAAAACACTTCTCTTCGTTCCTCCGAAATCTTCTCTTCCGTTCGAAACACTTCTCTTCCAAAGTGAGAAACACTTCTCTTCCATGAACTCAAGAAATTCTCAGACCCAATTCTGGTCTGGAATATTGATTTGATAACTCACGTTTTTGAATAAATGACCGACCACCCTCATCCCAAGATTTTTTTGCGTTTTTGATATATAAGGGAGACGGCGAAAATCCCTTGAGACGAGGGTGAAGAAATGACATTGTGGTATCCGTTTAAGGCATCCGTATATCTTTTTTAATACACGTTTTTTATAAGAATACCAAAATTTTAACCAGGCTGGTCATTATTCTTATTTCTTTATTGTTCTAAACAAAATACGTATTGTTTTAATCTAAAATCTCAGCCTGATATTCTTATAAAGTACATTCATTATAAAGAAAAAGCATGTAGTTTTCTTGGTGGACACTACCATGATTTTGAGGACTCTGGGTAGCCATTTATTTTGCCATTTATTGTGTCTTGATAAATAAAATTACCTACTCTGCTACTGATCTGAATTGATTTGTGATATTATTTTAATCATGCAAATGCACCAGGACCTGCTACAATATAAAGCTGTTGGTAAATTGAGCATGTGTTAGCACAGTATACTTCTTGTGAAAAGTGAAAAAAAATACAGACCAAGGGTGTAAAATTGCGGACCAGATTTTTAAATTTAGTTGTGAAGAGAAAGTTTCTGACCACATGCAGGGAAGTGTTAAGTGCAGAAAAGAAGCTTCAAAATACAGAAGAGAAGTGTGAAAATGCAGAAGAGAACTGTTTGGATCATAGAAGTGCTTTTAAATTGGAAGAAAAGTGAGCCATAGGGGCCATCGTACTGTAATTTCCTTGTATTTATATTTCAGATAGCCCATAAATGCTGTCTAAAGCAAAAAAACCTACAAAAGTTTGTAAACGCATCTCAGCGAATTACTACCTTCATTTTCCCTAATTTATCTTATTTATGTGTCACAGCTTTTTTTAAAATTTTTGTAATAGAAAATGGATGCAATATTTAAATCCTCACTTAAAATTTCATTAAGTATAAAAGTATTTCATAAGTATAAAACTCAGAATAATCATTTCTTTTTTATATCCCTTTTCTTGTAGTAAGGTATAATGTATGTGGTTGACTTGTTGGTTAAAAATTGCTAGTTTTTTTGTATACCATAGCGGACAACTTTACTCAAGAACATGCTGCAGTCCAAAGATTTAGCATTTCTTATGGAGGCACACAGTGGTCTTGCTGCAAAGATTGTAGAAGAAGCTGGTAAGTTTTTGTGGCCCCGTATTATATCAAAATGGGTGAAGGTCTAATCACAAATGCTAAAGTGATGTCAGCAATAGTGATTGCAGCAGTATGTTTTTTGTATAAGCAAGTTAATATTCAAAATTATCCTTATGTGAAAAACACAAACAGTCAGTATGCTTGTATGTAACAGTTATTGGATAAAAATATTAAAAACTTAAAGGGATTCCTGCATTAAATAATATTAATATATGTTTACAGCAACCAGCCAAAAAAATTATTTCTGGTCATCAATACCTTTTATTTTTAAATCAAATCTTCCAAGCCTTTGCTTTCATTTTCATCTTCCTTGCCAACTCAAGATTTTAACTCACTCTATAAATAATATACTTATGAAAGGCACGTTTATTTCGACTTGTTTTATTGTTACTATGTCAATTTCTTTAAGATTGCTTTATGGAATAACAGGGCTGTCAGCACTCTGGAAATCCTGGAAATTGGTCCTGGTATCTGAGTCTGAATATGCCTTTAAGCTTTATTCTTATGAGAAGAAATATGTATAGGTAGAAATATGTATAGGTATTGATTTTTTTTTGTTTGTTTGTTCAATTGCTTAAAAATAGAAAGACAAATTAAAGACAAATGTGTGCACCCACAATTAAAAGTTTCTGGGCATTAGGTTGTGCAATAAAGCAAAAAAAGACATTTGATATATGACCCTTTAAATTTTAGGAGCAAACAGTGTAGTCAAAAAGGGAAGAAAAAAAATGTGTTATATAGATCTTAGCTAAGGCAATAGAAAACAAGAAACTGAAGAGTTTTTTTCGCAAGTCAATATAATCAAACAAGTGAGAAAAAGCTTTTCTCAAAGCACAGCATTAAGCCACATGGACTTGAGAAATATTTTTAGGCAATAGAAACAATTTTATTTTATTTTGTGATCTATGTCACAAAGCCCAGAGGCAGACCGAGAAAGACTTGGCAGGAGGTTATAAGGACAGACTTGATACAGAGGAAGTTGAGTTTAGATCTAACACAGTCTAGATCAGATTGGAAGAGGGTCATTAATATACCCCGTCCAACCCATGCTAGCATGGAAAACGGACGTTAAGCCGAGAATGATGATGATGATGATGATGTAACAAGTAACATTTCTAACATTTCACAACAAGCAAAACATTAATTTCGGTCTGATTGGCTGCATTCAAAAATACGGTGTTATAGCAACAAAAAGCTGTACTGACACAAGTTATAACATTCTTAGACAATTGATTAACATTAATTTGTTACCATGGCTTGAAAATATTGCTTTGTGTCCCAGTGGCCATGGGTAACATACTTTAGTGTTCAATGTATGACCGTGTTACAAGGCTTTTTTAATTAAATTTCTGAATTCAAACAATTTTGTTCAGGAAATATATATAAAAAATGTCCTAAAATGTCATGAAATTTGTATTTGAATTTTCTATGGTGACGATGCAATGTGTTTTATCGGTTTGTCAGTAAATTATATGTTCAAACTGCATTATCATCTTTATTAATGCATTTCATTTAAAACCAGTCTAAATTCATATATCTTTGTTTGCATTTTAAAAATATATGTGCAGAACTTGTCTAATGTTATTTGTTATTGTAAATTTTGATAAACGCAGGGTTGTTATGCGTCATCAAAACTCCTCAATTTTGAGAAGCCTCCTCAAATCTCCTCCCAAAATGGATTTTTAACAACTTTCTAGAATATCCTTAATTTTCCTTCTACGAAATTTTTTAACACGTTTTTATTTTCAAAACGCATGAAAACTCTATATGGGTACAGACATAATTTGTTCTTCCATGGTGTTACCTTTAAAATCTCCTCCAATATTCTCAATTTCTTTGGAAAAATATGTCCCTATATGTCGTTGAAGCTTTTTATAAAAATACCATCTTAAAAAAGCTTGAAAATTCTCATCGCAAGTCCACAAATCTCCTGAGATTTGACTCTATAAAAAAGAGTGGCAACCCTGAGACAATTTTAACTTGTGTGTGCTATACATGATAGCCCACTATTTCCACTTGCTTTGTGAGGGTAAATTGCTCGATATGCAATTATATTCAAGTATTCTAGGCAAAAATTTCTTATAAAAATTAAATATTTTGCACGTGCTATTAAATAGCACACCTAAATCAACTTTCATGTGTTGAGGGATGAAAAAATGCTGAGGATACTTGCTTCACAAAATACTGAATATTTTTGCTGTTTTTTTTATTGTCCTCAACTGTTGCTTACTTGTTGGCTTTTGGCTATTTGAAAAGACCAAATTCACTTGAGCAAATTAAAATAATGGAGGTAACCATAGTACACCAATCAAAGTTATCATCACATCTTTCGTGTGAAAATTCTGTAGCGTGAGAAATAATGTTGCCTTTATTTATTTGTTTTTTATTTACCAACATGCTGAGCTTTTTGTTAAACGTTGATTCGTTTTAAAGCATTTAACCTGTTGCTTATAAAAAACACGTAACATGAATACTGTTGCTTGATGTTGCTCTGCAAATTACAAACCTCTTTTATCGACCTGTCAAGCTTGGTCCGTAATTTTGACTAAGCTTTGGTTTTGAAATTTCTGCATCAAAATTAGCCAGTATCCATTTTAACTTTGCTTTTTTCGTGTGACAGGAGATGTAAGTTTACATCTTAAGTTAAGTACATATAATACAGTGTGGTTATGTTCTGTTGTTGGAGATTTGATCACACAGAATTCAATTTTAGGTTTTCAAGGCATCTGGGGCAGTGGTTTGTCCATTTCAGCATCATTAGGTGTGCGTGATAGCAACGAAGCATCTTGGACGCAGGTATTAGACGTTGTGGAATATATGAGCGATGCGTCCAGTTTACCAATTCTGTTAGATGCTGATACTGGGTATGGCAATTTCAACAATGCGAGGCGTTTAGTTCGGAAATTGGAAGAGAGGGGTGTGGCTGGTGCTTGTTTAGAAGACAAGCTGTTTCCTAAAACTAACTCACTTTTGGATGGCAGAGCTCAACCGTTGGCAGATGTTGAAGAATTTGCCTTGAAGATAAAGGCTTGCAAAGGTAACTCGATTTAAAGCCTGGTGGAAAACTGTAAAAACATCCTGCAGGCGTCACTTTACTCTCTCCTGGAAATTTTCAATCATTTCGTACTCATAAGAGTTTTGTTCGTTTGCTTTCTATATTTGTTTTTAGCTCCATGTGGATTGTAAGGTGTCTGGACGAACCGTATAAAAAATTGAATCTGTTAGTGGGTCACGGTGTTTGATATTATTGACCACACATTTTTCTCCTTTTATAGTGTATGGTCGTGTTATTTCTCTGATAATCTTGATCTTATATTAAAATTTGATTGACATTTTTTTTTCAATGTACTTGCATTGGCGTGTCAAAAAATGATATTTTACCTTTGCTTTAATTTTTAAAACTCACTTATCTTCTTCCTCAGATAGTCAGAGAGATCCAGATTTCTGCATTGTTGCGCGTGTGGAAGCTTTTATCGCTGGATGGGGATTGGATGAAGTGTTACGTCGATCGCATGCATACGCTGACGCAGGCGCTGATGCGATTCTAATGCACAGCAAAAGAAGCGACCCTTCGGAAATCAAAGCTTTTATGGAAGCCTGGAATAACAAGGTGCGGGATTTTAATATGTAGTTTGTTTTTCATAGGTCTGTGCATTAAGGTGTTTTTTTAAGCGAAGATTTTTGTAACCTCTTTATAATAAAGATTTGATTAGAAACAGTAAAAGACCACGATTTTTCGTGCAATGAAATTTTGTTAGCAACGGTTATAGCACCAAAATCAGTGCCATAAGTGGCTCTTTGTGTAAAATGATGATTTTTACTACCTTAACTGCAGTCGAATTTCTATATTTTTCAAGATGGTCGGGTAAGAAGGCGGTGTCGGTAATTGAGGTAGGCCACGATATTGTATCAGTTTGGATCAGCGATTAGGGTGTGTTTTTTTACGCAACACAATTTTTTATTCTCAACTGAAATCTGAAATTTTCGTTTTTTTATAAAATACGATTTTTTTTTACAGTATTCTTTCCTCTCTAGACACCCGTTGTTATAGTACCAACAAAATATTACACTACACCGACTAATGAATTTCAAGAATGGGGTGTGTCAACTGTTATTTGGGCCAATCACAACGTTCGTGCGTCGATCAATGCAATGCAAAACACGTGTCGTACTATCTTTGAGGAGCAGTCATTAGTTAACGTTGAAGATAAGGTAGGAATTAGAATTTTTTTATCATGTTTTGAGTAGAAGTTCTTGAAGTTGGCACTCACTCGGAAAATGCGGCGCAAAATCTTCGACACACAAACAGCTTCAAACTTTTAACATCAGCAAAACATTTTTTGCCGACGTTGTATGTTACTTGCATGTCTTCTTTGTTTACACGTCGGCATTCCCGTCGAAAATTGCCGTGCTGTTCTGGTTGGCATTCCAGCGCGTTTCTAATGTTGCTAACTTATTACTGACTGCAATATCAATAGTAAAAAGCCTATTGGATGAATTCTACGTTATTAATTGTTATTTTAAGGAAATACACTTTTCGTTAGATTTCAATTTTAATACTGGTTTGTTGCGCATTTAAGGCAAATGAATTGGTTGTACCAGTTCCATCAGACTGACAAAACTTATTTTTACTTACTTATCGTGCTTTCGATTTTCACGGAAAAAGAGCGGTTTTTATATAATGTCACTGCGCTTGAACAAATCGGCTTTTAGTCAGTCGTATATGTTCGCCCGCTTGGCTAAAAATATTTCGAGTCATAAAAGATGGGCAAATATGGCAACTCTGCAAAATTAAAAGGCGGTTAGTAATACCGCGCTTATTTAAATTTAAGCGAGCATGATTGAAACTACTGTATTTTTGTAGCGTAACTAATGAAAAAAACTTATTTATTTTCTACAAGGGGCAATTTTAGTTTTGTTTGTTTCACGGGGAAAAAAAGATTAAAGACAAAATCAAGTTTCTTACGCCCCTCTCGTATATAAGCACCGAGCCCCGCTAAACTGTAATGATTAATGCAGGGACGGAGCAATTTTTAAGGTTTTGACTCAGATCTAGCCTTGACCTCACCGGCGGTTCAAATCGTTGAATCTCTTGTTAATATCCTTTTTTATTTTTTTAGATTGTTCCAGTAAAAGAAGTGTTTAGGATTCAAAACGATAAAGAGCTGGTCGAAGCAGAACAAAATTATCTACCTACTCAATAGTATATTAACATATATTTATATTTAGTTTTATCTATAATACGATAATACTATCTGCAACTCAAGAGATGTAAAAATGAGATTTTTATCAAAAATAATTTTTTAATTTTTTTACATATTTTTCAGTTTCGTTATTTTTGTTGTACACAATATGTAAAACATTATTCGCAAATATACGACATTTTTAACAAATGCCTTATATATTTTCTACAGTAACTGAATAATGGGCGTCTATCGTAGCAAAAAGAATTTAAAAAGTCAAGAGCTTAGTTTAAAAAGCAGTTGTGTAAGAATCAGCTATATGTTAGCTAAATCACGAGATAAGATGTAATATCTTTAATGACAATTCCCTGCCATCTTCTACGCCTTTTTTAAGTAACTCTTGTAAAATAAAACCAGCCGGAAATCTTTTAGGTTGAAACAACTGGTAAGCAACATTCTTGGTTTTCGAAATTTCTTAACAGTTCTGCTGACATGCAATTTAGCTGATTCGCTGGGTGAGGTAAGGCCGCCCTCGTCCCCAGGGTTTTTTGCTTTTTTGATATAAGAGGAGACGTCATCCTGGGTGAGGTAATGCATTAACCTAAAAAGCAACAACAATTTTACAAAAACAAACAAACTGAGAAGTACATATTCACGTTTTACAGTGCAAAAGTAGTAGTTTCGCGTCTTTATGAAACCAAATTTCCACTAGACGCCTAACTAGCGTTGCTTTTAGGCACCAAAGTTTTTTGATAAATTCTGGGCAGCTAAATTGGCTTATATGTTGAGATCAAACAAAGCCGACATACTTTATTCGTCGTACTTCTGCATTATATTGTGCACAATAAATGTAAACGTCGACAGGTAATAAAATAAATAATGGTTCAGCGTCTGATTGAGGCGTTTAACGTTCAGTGATTAACGCTGGTTAGACGCCTATTTATGGGAATCGACCAAGTAATTAAATGAGTAATAATTTTTCGATCTCTACAATGCACTATTTCTTTTGCAAGTGCTATATAAATTAGGTGCGTTACGCAAAAAAGAGGACGAGTGAGAGACGAAAGTGTTCTTTGATTCCCAAGGACGAGAATTTGCAAAACAAACTACTAAAAAGTCCGAGGATGGAGAACAAAAATGGCGGCTTCGAAGGCACATGTGGATGTTGCAGAGCGACGACTTCGGCCTGTTTATGGTAACTTTTTTAGGTCATTTATCCTGATGTAAACACTAAAAATATATGAAACTATGCAATTAATGTAACTATATTATATTTGTGCAATATTCATCCATTTTGTGACGGCCTACTATTAGCTAGCTAGCTAGAGCTACACAACCATGTTCAAAATAATTTGGAATAAATACCTATAGCTAGCTAGCTAATTTCGAAGATCATACCCACAAGCAATCATTTTTGGCGTTTCAATATAATATCAACACTTTGAACTTGTCAATGTTCACAACAGACTTAGACAGTCGAGGTAAACACCTAATTAGGCGACATGGCTTAAATAGGCAACGTTAATTAAGGCAACCTGTAGTCTAACTAGGCGAACGAAAACTTACTGTTGTAAATACGTTGAAATTATGTGCACTACAATTTTTATGTGAATCAAATCTGTTTACTTTGACTAATTATTGTCTTATTTGCATGGCGCCATTGCGACTAACTTATATGGCTCAAACCACCTGTGGCAATCTTTGTTGTTCTAAATAATGGCATCCAAAACGTGGTGGTGTTCGATGAAGATTTTAATGTTGTTAAAACAAGATTGCGTATTTTACTATTGTCCCCTAAATATGGCGATGCATAACCTCCTAATTAGGTTATATATATATCAAGGCATGAGTGGCAATTTTGTAATCATTGTCGCATAGTTTTTTTCGCAATTTTTTCTTAAGAGTGTGCGAAAAGCCGTTAATAATTGTCATGTCTTAACTAGGTTACATATGTCCTAATTAGTCTATCATGAGTGGCATAACTATAGGTGGTATGACCTAATTAGCGTACTGTTGCTTAATCAGGTGTTTACCTTGACTGTTATATTAGTGCATTTTCAATGCTCCTCACCAGCCCTACACATATGCAGGCTTTTTCAGGAGAGGTGTGCGATCGCAAGCGCACGCCTTGGCACACGCCTAAATCGTTTCAGGCGTGTGATTAATCGCACGCCTGAAAAATAAATATTGAGTTTTGAAAATCAACCTATAAAATCTATTTTGTAGCGTGTGATGGCAGCCCTCTAAATAATTTTTGGAGACTCGTCAGACAAAATGTCCGCCACATTTCCAGTCCGGTCGGACATGTCCGTAGCTCGTTTCAAACTTTTGTCGGACAAAACGTCTGATAGGTTTCCGTCTTGGTCGGACACTTTTAAATCTCAGAATTATTGAATAGTCTGGTCCTTTTAATCCACAAGCAAGCCTATTCATAGCCAACCTGACCATCCTAGCTAATTCACCGACTCCTGACTTAGTTAAAAGAACTATGTAGACATAAATCTCTTTTGCCTGGCCCCTTCGTCGTTGGTAACCAGGTCTTACACAAGAAATCCAGCCATGCGGTTCTTAACTAATGTAGAGATGAACGCAGACGGAGCACGGATAAAGCAAGTCTGCAAAACTGCACTTACAGGCGGAACAGGCATTTTATCATGGATTTAATTGTAGATAATTTCTTCATTTGATAAAACAATTGAAAACCATAGTAGGTCCGAATTTAATTGAGTTTTTTCTTTATGCCGCAAATGTTATTTTTATTCAAACAATTTTAAAAACGAAACCCAAGCGAAGCATATTTTTGCCTATTTGCTTGTGATGACCTGAAAAATAAACAATAAATTTATGAAAATGGCAGTATAGTCATGCATACTATTTCTGACATGTAGAAAAGGAAGTTAAGATTGAGAGAGTCGCTATACGTAGACGCTCGATCATCGTTCACGATTCAAAACGTCCCCCACTTTTCTACCGCAAAATGAATGCGCAACAAAGATTAACCTTGGAGCCCGTATCGCATGCGTAACATCCTTTGCACGTGCGTTTTACATCGCACGCTTTACTTGATTTGCACGTGCGAATCATTGCACACCTACTCAAATATTCCTGAAAAAGCCTGATATGTCAAAGCAGCATGAAGTCGTAAATCAGCAATTAATAAGGTCACCCTCAAAAATATGTTTGGTAAGCAACATTTCCAATTGCAAAAGTGAGTCGGTCGGTCAGTCGAGTGAAAATTTTTCCTGAAATATTAAAAAATCACAGCTATATTTTATCCTTTGTTTTTAATGTAAGCTTCCATTTCAAGTTCCGTTTATGAAAATCAACGTTCTTTCCATGGTTTTGGCTGATGATTTTGCTTAAATCGCTGCTATTTTTGGGTTTGTGGGTGCACTTCTGTTTCCAGTGGACTTTGACGCACGGTCGCACAGCGCTAAAGTATGCAGTGCTTTACGAACAAAGTGGACATTTGCCTTAAGTAGGAAACACACAAAGCAATCAATCCAATTTGGTCTATAATGTGCCAAGATGTCAATGCGCAAGGTGAATGTATTTTGTTGGTTTAGCCTTGACTACCCTAGCCTACCAGATATTCAAATAGATACATATATACACAAAAGAAGGTAACACCCTGCTCCTCTTATCTAATAAATCTTATAATTTTCATCCTTGTTTGATAAAAAATGCTAGTTGAAATGTAATATGGCCAGAGTATCTCTATAATAGTTTATTTAATAAACGCCCCTCTAAAAGTAAAAATATTATGTAAATGCCTCTCTCTTTTAAACGCCTCTCTGTATTAAACACCCCTGTCCCAAGTGTTGTGGGGGGAGGGGGGGGGGGCGTTTATTAGGAAACCCCTTTGAGCAAACAGAGGTTAAAGATACCAATATTAAAGAGCATTTAATTTTAAATAAATGTAAATAAATGCCCCTCTCTCTTATTAAAAGCCCCTCTTATAAACGCTCCCCTAAAAACAGCCTCCTTTGTTACAATTAACAATTATAGTCATAATTAACCGAAATTACTTGAAAATTGTTTTCATTGTTAATAAATAATATTTTCATTTAAATGTAATGTGGTAAGACTATTTTACCAACTGGTAGCCTAGTGGTAGAGCGTTCCTTTCCAGTGCAGGATGTCTTGGGTTCAAACTCCGGCCAAGTCATGCCAGACACTATAAAAGTGTTAATCTATCCTCTCTGCTTAGTGTTCAGCATAAGAATAGGATTGATATCTTAGGTGATTGTCTAGTTGAGTGATTGCTGTGCTTGCACAACATTTGTAGCTCAAATGGGTGGTTTAAATGTACTAGGACCCCCTTCACACAACCGTCGTTGATAGCAGGTAAACGATTTTAATAATAATAATAATTAATAGTTTTTATTATTATATAAAATACATAAAAGACCATGACAGAATAGTTTGTTATCATATCTTCCTCTGTTGTTTATTAAGAAGACTTTAACTGCAGACACTTCCTAAAAAGGTTTTGCATGTGTAGGGCTTATTTTTTTTATAAGGAGCACTGCACAAAACGTTTGAGATTCTTACGACTTTTTATTAGGACAAAAATAGCTTGCTGCATAACTTTCAAAGTAACACAAAAATAATTTTGCAGCATAATTTTCGAAACTAGTCTTTGCGCAAGCGAGTATTTATTAAATTTAAATTTTCCAGTATCTTCACTATGCTTTTTTGCACTATTGTGGCGATGCTGCTTCATTTTCATTAGAGAAGCTGTTTGTAAATACATATATTTTTTTATTTAGATGCCCTGGATAACTTGAATAATAAACAGGCCATTAAGCTAACAGATAACATATTAAAGAAACAAAAAGATTTTCACTGTGCCAAGGTAAATAAATATTTCTTTGTTATTGTTTTTTTAGCAATAATCAGTAGTAATGATGTTGAGTTATAAAGTTTTTTTGTTTTAAAATAAATAATAAAGAAGAAATATCCAATTTAACCACTGGTGAGAAAGACAATATTAAATTTACGCAATGTGATATAAACTGTTTTAAATTATCTAGCTGAAGGTCGATAAAATAGTGACTGTTTATCTGTAATACTTTTTGGTAGATATACCGTTATGCTTTACTGCATAGCTACGCTTTTAATAAACAATGTCTTTTTTCACAAGAGCATCTTTTTGATTGTGAAAGCACAATTAGTTGCTGGTCAAATTGACCATTGTTTTTTTTTATTATGATGGTCAAAGGTCACATTTTGGCGGTCAGTCACTGTTGATCGGCCGTTATTTTAGGTGCTGGTGTTTGGGACAGGAATTTTACAGATTTTCTTATACCATTAAAAGCTCAGAATTTTGTTTATAAGAATATTTTTTTTCAATTTTTTACTAAAAAAAGACCTTACAGTATTCTTATAAACAAAATAGGGCACTGTTTCACGTACACATAATTCTGTTTGATTATTTTAAAATAAATTATGGCCAACTTTAATATTATTTATACAAATTATACATGTGAATTACGACTTCATTTCAAATTATACAAACTTCATATGAACTTTATAATTCTTATGATACAAAAAAGATTGTATTTAAAATAAAATAGTGTACAAAAGATTTAATAAATTGATGCAAATTTTCGACACAAATTATATAAGAGCATTCTGAGACAGTCCCTAATATTGTAACAAGGGTATGGCTTAACTCCACAATCTATAACCAAAGTTTTGCAGCATGATAGAAACCAGGAAATTTGATATTACTTTTACTTACTTTAGGCGTTAAAAGCCCTGGCTTTAATACGTTCAGGAAGAGCTAGTGAAAGTTGTGCTATTCTTGACGACATCAAACAGACTGCTGTCAAGTTAGACGACTCTACTCTCCAAGCAATGACGATGTGTTATAAAGAAACCAAAAATCGTAAGTTGTCTTGTTTCTTAGAATTTTTCCAACTATGTACAAAAAATTAAAAAATATAATATATAAATATAATATATAAAATACATAAACCCTGAATAATAAGAACATTAAATGGAAAACTGGTAATAATATCTTCAGCTTCGTAACATAACTGCTAAAGTTTACAATATAGAAATATAAGGGGATTTAAAGGCTAGTAATGTTTAATAAAGAATGATGATATAAACTGAATACAGTAAAAGAAAAGAAAACTAATTATTTTAGTTTTTACTAATACTAAAGTTGAACAGATGTATAGGTGTCAGCTTATAATAAATACTTCGTGCTTATTATCTCTTTCCTCAGTGCCAGACAATTAACATTTAGACAACGCTCAAAGTAGCAAAACTGAACTGCAGTAATTTCAAATTCTAGCTATCTTTTTATTGTGTTTTTGCAATGCCAAAGTTGAATGCTAAACACAGAATGTCACTTTTAAAGAAAATTCACTAAACTTAGCTGTTTCACCTGCACTAAAAACTGTGACATTTTTTGTCAGTAAGATAACTTTACGCTTTGAAAATCTTGACTGTCCCAATGAATTTTAATGTCATTATTATTAAAAGTCCTCTAAAGGAATGCAAACAATGATCCCTACTGTTTTGTATTTAGCACATGGTGTTGTTGATATCTATGAATTGGCAGTAAAACAAACATCCAATAATGAAGAGTTTCTAAGTCATTTGTTCATGGCTTGCGTGAGAGTACAGGAATATGCTAAACAACAAAAGGTATGATGCCACATTCTGTAACTATTATTATTATTGTATATATTATGAAAGAAATTAAAAGTGAATTGTACAGAATGTGCTTGAGTTTATCTATTTTTAATCTGACAGTATATATTTGCATTTCTTTAGGCTGCTATGAATCTGTACAAAGCGTTTCCAAAGAATCCATATTATTTTTGGGCTGTAATGAGTTGTATGATGCAGGTTGAGTGATATATTCTTTCAAAATTATTGTTCGGAATATTTTGAAGTTTTCTTTGCAAGTTTTTTAAAAATAGAAATTTGTTAACTATGAAGTCTCTTTTAAATCCTTCGGTAATAGTGGGAGAATATGTCCTGTTGTTATGACAAGACCTTAGAAGTACAAACTTCTTTTTTACAAATAAAAGATCTTCACGGATATAATGTTATAAGTGATAGATTATCAGCTAGGTCACCCTTATGGACAAGCACTTCATAGACCTAGCTTCTCATAGGTCAGAATGCCTTTACAAACCGTATGTTAAAAATAATATATATCTGCCTAACAGGACAGTTGCACTTGTGAAATTTGTTGCACCCTATACGTCCCGTTAATTTTAATTTTCAAGTGTAGAAATTTATGCTTTTTAGGCTGTATCTTCAAACGAAGTGAAAAAGAAGAACATGTTTTTAAGCTTAGCTGAAAGAATGGTTGAAAAACTTTTGAAGGAGGAAAAAGTTGATGCCGAGGAAGGTAATTGCATCCCTCTTTTTTGTTTATTAAAATAGGAACTCTTTTGCAAATTTTTCCTAGCCAACACTTTTTGCTTTGAGTTCGCCTTATAGTTTTTGGTAAACAATTCTGAAGATATTAATAACATTGGAAACCAAAATAATAAAAAAGGCATGTAAAATGAGCAAAGGTTTGAGAAAAGCAAGGTGAACTTTAAAAAAGAGAAATAAATTTGAAAGTTTTGTTCAATATATTGCTTGGATACAGTACTTATTGCATTGTGATTTTGACTATGTATTTAATGAATTAAAAACGAACATGGATATTCACCAAAATGACACATTTTTTATTTAAATGTCAATTTTTTTTTTTAATTTTAAAATTTGCGTACTTCAGATTTTCTTTAAAAAATAATATACTGAATATGCAATCACTCAAGGTGGGCTTATGTACAGAAATTTTTTTCCCAATTTTGCAGTATTTGTGATAGGAATTATACAGATTTGGTGGGATCATAAAAGGCTCAGAAGACCTTACACAATCACAAAAGGCCTTGCAAACATAACAGAAGCAGAATAAACTGTTTGGAAGATTAAACCTCAGCTGGTCATTTTAAACTTCCAGATCTACTGACACTGATCATGCACATTAGTTGCCATATTTATGCTGTCCTTTTGACTAGATCATTGATGTATCCTTTATGCTAAACTGTTTTTTGTTTTAGAAGTGAGATTGTATGTGATGATTCTAGAACAGCAACAGAAATACGAACAGTTACTGGAATTATTTCAGACGGATTTTGGAGGTGTGTACAAGTGATGATCATTCACAATTCTTGAAATTTCTGAAGGAAAGGTTGTCAACATCTGAAGAAGTTAAAGCAGAAATTTAATACAAATTTATACAAAACACTTTCAAAATATTGAGAGGAAAGAAGCCTAGAATTTGCCATTTTTCTATTTTAATAACGTTGTATGTTTAATAAAGTTGTATGTTCTGTAAAGCGTAACTAAATTGTCATAACTTAACTTTTATTTAGAAAAATTGCGATGTATTCTCAGTGAAAAGGACGAAAAAATTGTTGAATATTTAATGCTATTGGAGCAATGGCCTGAAGCAAATTTGAAATATAAAAGTCTAATAGAAAAAGAGTACGATCCTTTCTCTTATGCATTCCAATATTTATATTTAAGCTGTTCTTTCCTTTCTTATATGAAGTATTGATCATCAACACATTTTATTTTTCTTACTTTTTTAGCATTGACCAGTGGTCTTTTTACAAAGGATATTTGTCATCTTTTATTCGCCTACGAGCTGTTGGCTACTCTCCTGATGCTCCAGTTGATACAGAAAAGTAGGTGTTTACTAGTTACAGCTACAGAATTTTGTATATATAGGTATAAGCATTGTTTTTACTGTGGCTTGGATTAGAATTGTGCTTTACACCAGTCCAAAAATGATTGTCAGCAAAACTTTTTAAGTGTGCTCTGACACACATTTAATTTCTAAAATGCAATTCAAAATAACAAATTATAACTTTCATAAAAGTTAAAAATGAAAAAAATTGTGCATATAAAAACAACAGTTTTTTGTGAAGTTTCGGGTGGGCATGTACTAACAAATTTACAATTTCTGATTTGTATAACTTGAAGTAACTCAATAATCATTATATCATAAAAATCATAATGCATCAAATAAATATAATGGCGTTGATTTAAGCATTTTGTTCAATGGAGACTTATCTTTTATTATGAAAAAACTCTCCTTTATCTCCAGTTGGTAAGTGTGCTTTCCAGAGGCCAAGATGTCAAAGTTCCTGACGGTAGCATTATAATTACCCTGTCTTAGGTAATCAATTATCGTCAGCGGCTTTGATTTAAGCGACTCACCTGTTAGTGTCTCCCTAGTAACCCCTGTGTGCTCACTAACATGTGTCTTGAGGTGACTGCTTGTTTGTCTGTAATAGGTTGTGATATTTCTGTTGTTTTTAAAATCCAGACATGTATCTCAAGCCTGCTGCATTTCAAAGATAGAACTCCTAAGGACCTAACATCTGGAGTTGTTTATAGATAAGGTGTGGTGGCTGCAATGCCACCTAATACGGACAAACAAACATGCACCTCAATACTAATTCATGGTATGCTGCATTTGTTCAATAAATTAATTAAAAGTATTACAATAATGATAATGTTGTACGACTATGCACACTTTTTTATTGTGTGTTTGTTGATAGCTGAATATTTTTGTTCTCCTACTGGTGGTCTAAATCCCAATTGCTTTATAATCTTTTTATTGTTGTTATTTTAGTTAAAATTTAATAGCTAGATGTTCTTCTTGTTTTAGTATACAACCTGATTGCACAACTGAGCAAGTGAAATCTTTTCTACTAAAGCTGGGAGAAAACTCAGTATCACGAGCACCCACTCTTGCTGTAATGGAACTGATAAAAATCGATGACACAATAAAAGACAGTATGTTATAGCGTTACTGTTTACTATTGGCAAAGTTGTCTAATTTAAGTTTGATTAGGCACATTATCGATTATTCACTGACAAATTGTAATAGTCTTTGCAAATTGAAAAAGTACCATGGACTCAATTGAATTTGTGACATTATGCTGTTTATCTTCAGAGTCTGAAGAGCTTGGTGGTTATCTCATGAAATATTTTGAAGCCTTTGGTTCGAAGCCATGCTGCTATAGTGATGTCCAAAGTTATTTTGATTTGTTAAAACATGATAAAGCAAAAGAGGTATAAGTACTAGGCTGTGCTCAATTATTATTTTCTTTTCTTGTTGGCGGGTGAGAAATATGACACAGACTGTACACCAACACATCTTATTTTAAATTGTTCAGAAGGTTCCCTATAGAACCTATAAACATTGTCGTATTTTCGTTTAAATAACTAACATTTGTAGTATTTTTTGAGTATGGATTTATTTTGTATGATGTTTTGTATATTTCACACTTTTACCAACATTTTCTTATAACAAGAGGTATTAAAATGATACTTTGTCTATAGCGAAATAATGCTCTTGATTTTTATTTCTAGGTAATTGAGAAACTGCATTCTAATCTTGGGACTTGTGAGGAAGACGCCACTTGCAAGGAAAAGGTGAGGATTTATTGAATCACATTAACTTAATTAATTAGCATAGTTAATTTTTGCTAAATTTAGACCCAGCAGGAAATCTAATTACATGCAGATAGCAATGTAATCAATTAAACATAACTTAAAATAAAAATTTATTTCAAAACCTACCAGTGTTAATTTGCAGTTGTCAGAGAATATATTTGTTCGTTATATTGTTTGTTTATTTTGTTTGTGCATTCTTTATTTTTCTTCTGAAGGTACGTTATTTGGTGCAAGGAATTTGTTTGGAGTGTTTGTCTCGACAACTTGGATTTCAAAATAGTCTCACAAACGATGCAAAGTTTGAACAGGCAAAAGCATACATGAAAAGATATAAAGAATCTTTAAAGCTAGGTAAGCTTTTACGAAACCCCCAGTATTTTAATTTGGCACACAGACAGCCCTATAATATAGAGTCGTAGTAGAATTACAAACAAATTTTTATCCAATCATGTTAATTTAATTTAATTTTTCCCCTTTTTTCATGTCATACAATTAAATTTCTTGGCATGAAAACAAAATAAGATTATCTTTGAAAATTTAAAGAGCTAAAACAGCCAAACAAACAGCTACTTCCTTGTGATAATGTAAAGTTATGGCAATTTAAACAGTGGCAAGTACAAATTATTATTCATAGTACCGCTAGCATTGTTTCACACGCATTGTTTAACAAGCATTTTTGTTTACAACAAAGTTCAATGCCACTGTATATCTTAAACCTGGACAGCAACGGCATAAATTCTAGCTAAGACATGCAGTGACACCACATATCAACCAAACTTCTCATATCATTTAACGATGTGTGTCTGGGTAGATAAGTTATAAAGTCTTTTGTGTAAAATTTTTTTTTGTCAGGTTCCGATTTAAATGCTACAGAACCACAATATGGTGATCAACTTGTTCTCTTGGCTGTGTACTTACTGCTGGATGTAAACTGTGTAAAAGGTACGGGAATTACTACATTCAAAACTGAAGTGGGTATGTCTGTGTGGGAGGTGGGCGGGTGAAGGGAAGAGGGTTGTTGGTAGTAAGGATGTGGCCATAAAAATGATGTTTTGTTTACCTTGTTTGTGTGAATTTCATACTGCTCCCCATCTCTTCCTGTGTTAATTATGTGTGGTTGTTCATCTATCAAATTTGTGCATCTATCAGCTGCAATTTCCTTTTAGCAATAAATATTGCAAAAAGGTTTTTGTTTTTTAATAATGTTTATATTTGAATTCACATTATCAGGAGATGAGAGTATGGTTTGGCACATCCTGCTGTTCCTCGAAGAAGCCGTCGAAAGCAGTCCCACATTTGCACAGTTTAAATTATTACTGTTTTATTTATACTCAAAGTTAGGTATGTCACTCCAATGATATTGTCTCTTATATAGTGTGAAATTTACCTGTCAACTGAACTGGTTGTTGTTCTGCCGTCTGAAAATAATTATCTAGTGTGTTAAATACTTCCATTGCAGTTGGTGCAATGATAGTGCGATATTTACAATTATTTACATATTTCAGTTACACAACCAAAATGTTCGGTTACGATTTCTTGTTTGTCGTTCTGTTGTTTGGAGACGTCTATTTCTGGATTTTAGTCACCAACAACTTATTAACTTATTAACCTTTAAGTAAGAAACGACATACTTATCACACCAGATAATTATTTTTACAAGTATGGTTTATTGACTACGCTTTTCCTTCTGATATAAATCAATAACATTGGGTGTATTTTAGGTGCTTTTGGCGCTTGTGAAGCGTTAATAAGCGATGTGGAAGTGAAATATATTATGTACGATTCGCTAGGGTAGGTAACATGTATACTTTTATTCTCTGGACGTTGTAACTTACGTTTCTCGGTGCATTTATAAATGAGTTGTGCAAGCCAAGTCTTTGTTACACCTGGTTGTTAAATTTGTTTCTCGTTTGATACCGGGTAACTAGATTAACAAAAGTCGAATTGGGAATGTTTTAACCTTGCGTAATGTAACTTTTGTAATGTTTTGGTCGTTTCATTTGCATCTTGTGGAGTAAATGTTTAACAATTTGCCCTTACTTGTAACCTGGAATTCACGACCCATACTAAAGTCGCCATATTCTTTTTCCTTACACAAGTCAATTTACCTGATGGAGACATTTAAATAGACGAACTGTTTAAAAGTGATTTCAGCAAACATTGATCTCCCTTTTTGAGAAACAACTGGCAATAAATTGATTGGTTAAACATAAGTTTAACAACGTTGAAAAATACCATTGATTATAAAAAGAGTGAGGGGTTTTGTGTAATGTTTTGGAGATGGTTTACGAAATAGGACAATGCAATGTGTAACTTTTTCTGTTTCTATTTTTCTTCTGGATTTTAGATATTTGCTCACAGCTGGTTCGTACATCTCTGGTCAATTCCAATCAACAGACAGACTATACGATTCGTCCATTGGATTTTTCATATCAAGTCAAAAGGACGTAAGAAATTTTACGGTTGTGTTATTGATTGTCAATTTTTTTGCTGATGTAGCTAGCAGTTTTTGAAAAGGTTAAGGAAGAGATTTGTATGTCCAACCCTGGTGGCTTACACACATTTTTTTGTTCATTTGCTTTGTTTGCTGATTAGAAAACTGTATTTGAAAAACTTCTGCTAAAATGCGCAGGAGGTATAAGCAGCCTGATCATCTAGCTCCAGGGAAAGAAAAACAACTTTCCGAGTATTAAACTCTACTTTTTATTATTATTAGCACAACAAATTTTTTTTCAAAAGCCTCAGTTATGTCAATACTTATTTTGCCCAGCCTCCATACGCTATGTTTATTAGACATCTGCACATCAAATATGTATGCAATGTCGAAAAAAATCCTGTATTTGGTTATGTTTGACTTGGCAGAAAAGCTTTTATGAATGTTTAAATCCTGACCAACCTACCCAACCTGCCCAACAGTATATTCATATTAAGCATTTGTATGTTTCCTAAAAAGTTTATTAAGAGTAACACACAGCAACACAAAGCCAAACCCATAAATCAAAGTTTTTTGTTTATCTATTGAAACCTCTGAAGTTTTCGCAAATTAACAAAAAACAAAAGCTAAAGCGATGTCTTCTTAAAGCTCAAAAACAAATATTTAGTAAGAAACTTCTCACTTGCTCAGATGAGAAATTTATTTCTTCATTTCTATGTTTCAATGCAGCTTCATTTAGTGCTGTTCACTCATCCGGTTTTTTTACTTCTATGCCTATGTTTTAGACTCCAGAGCAAATAATTGCGTCCTACAAATACGGGTCATTTGGACAGGTATGTTTTTGGAAACCTCTCCTTTTCTGCTAGAATATTGAAAATCTGGTGCGCATTTATTTTGTCTGAGTGCGCACTCACTAAAAAAAAAAATAAACTCCGAGCATTTTTCACTATAGTTGAAAATGCAGTCGACTGGAAATGAGCCTTCAACATTAAAAGTTCGCCTCTAGTATTCTCTGTTTTCTTTTTAGGTATTGGAAATGACTGAATTGAAGAGACGATTAAGCAAATCTTATCAATTCGCTCAGTTGAAGTTGGAAAAGCTCTACATTGACCTGCTGAAGTACGCAAACACGTGAGTTTGTTTGTTTTACATTGTAGGATTGCATTGTGACGTGAAGTACTGTGGGAATATATTGGATGTATCATCGAATGCATGTTGTTCCTTTATAGGGTTGGTGAAACGAAAGACAAATTCTCGGAAATCCAGTCAGCCTTAAAGAAGATAAAAATAACAGGTGATTATGAAATCCTTTTTTCGATTTTGGAGAAATGTTCCCCTGTAAAAAATAATTAGTAAGAACTAACATTCCAGATGAGTTTTTTTTAAATAATCCTTAACGTGTTAACTCATGCACGTATTCCCAAAACTTAATTCGTATTTTTCTAAGATGTCAAGACTTCACCCTCACTCTCTGTTGCTCTTTAGCGTTATTTCAATCTTATGACTCTTATTTGTTATTTTCTGGTTCTGCTGAATTAACACCGGCATTCTTTCACATGTTCACGGGCTAACTTTACAGAGTCAGAATCGCTAAAATGGGTTTTTAGATTTTTTGTCTTCACTGATAAAGATAAAAGTAAGTTCCTAGGAATTCTCAAAAGCGGCATGGGAACGTGAACTATTTTAATATTTTGTGGAAACTCTGTTTGGCACCGTGTTGTGACTCTGCCATGTGACGCTGTGTTATCCGACTCATGCTATATGACGATGTGCTGTGTGACTCATGCCATGTGACTCATGCTATGTGACGCTGTGTTATGTGACTCATGCCATGTGACGCTGTGCCGTGTGACTCATGCTATGTGACGCTGTGTTGTGTGTCTCATGCTATGTGACGCTGTGTTGTGTGACTCATGCCATGTGACGCTGTGTTCTGTGACTCATGCCATGTGACACTGTGTTGTGTGAATCATGCCATGTGACACTGTGTTGTGTGACTCATGCCATGTTACACTTTGTTGTGTGACTCATGCCATGTGACGCTGTGTTGTGTGACTCATACCATGTGACGCTGTGTTGTGTGACTCGTGCCATGTTACACTTTGTTGTGTGATTCATGCCATGTGACGCTGTGTTGTGTGAGTCTTGCCATGTTACACATGCCATGTGACGCTGTGTTCTGTGACTCATGCCATGTTACACTTTGTTGTGTGACTCATGCCATGTGACGCTGTGTTGTGTGACTCATACCATGTGACGCTGTGTTGTGTGAGTCTTGCCATGTTACACTTTGTTGTGTGACTCATACCATGTGACGCTGTGTTCTGTGACTCATGCCATGTGACACTGTGTCGTGTGAGCATTAACAAACCTCGTAAAATTAGGTTCTATTTTGTGTTCTGTTTAGATTTAACGACAGAGAATCTTTGTGATAATAGGGACCTGAGTTTCATGGATAATTTTGAACCGATGTCGCAGTAAGTTCCTATTTTTAATTTATTTACCCGTAGAAAAAGGGAAGCATTTGTTTAACCAAGAATAAAATATGGTGACTCAAGCTGTGCATTAAATAGAAATCTCTAACAGGTTCAGGTCTATGATTCACGACTTACTTAAATTCGCTAAATACACCCTCGAAATTTTAGTGGAGGTGCCAAAACTGCATTCGAATTCATTCGATTAATTGAACAGTTTATGTCATGTTAGTATTTCTGTTGCTTGAAAGCAACACAAAGCAATGTAAAGAAAAGTGTAGTGTGTCCGAAGCGTGTTTGTCATGCAGATAGTTGTATTGTGTGTGGGCTAAACCCATAGTTTTGTTCATACATTTACAAGCGACCATACGAAACAAGGACCGGTCATCAACGACGGAGAAAAGGACCAGTCATCAACGGCGGAGAAAATATTATTTTTTCTTTAATGTGCATGTGCAGATCAGGGTAATCCCCCCCCCCAAAAAAAACTAAGTTGCAGTTCTCTTTCCGACTCTAAAAGTGTCATTTTAAGGTTGTGAGTAGAACGTCGAATATTTTAACGAAGTAAAAATGTCATACGAGAGTACTATTAAAAAACGAGTATGAGTTTTTGTGTGGTTAAGGCTTGTTGTCAGTTTTTTTGTCAGTTTAACATTTATTTTGCAATTTTGACAGTAGCCATATTTGTTTTGCTTTTATTTCACGTTGTCGCTTTTGTTTGATTTTTCGTAATAATTTTTTGGCGCATTTTTCATATGACCTTTCATGAAAAGTTATTGACAACGCCGTTGCATATATTTCCCGCCTATGTGACTGAAAATAAAAGTTTTCTTCCTGGCAATAAGGCTTGAGAAATTTGTAAAGTTTTTTACGTTAACCTACTTTTTCGCTTTTATTTAAGACGGTTGACAGATGCTGAAAAGAAAGTGTCGTTTAAAGACAATGTAAGTAATGTTTGTACTGAGTAGTTGATAACAAGCTTGAACTGATGTGGCATGATATTTTTATTGCGTTAAAGACAAAACAGTTCAGGTTGCCTGTTGTAGTGTTGAAATTCAAGCCTTTTAACGTTTTTCTTTCTTGCCAAGTCTGGTTGTCTGGACAGAGACTTAGTTTGAATACAAATGCTTGGGAATTAGGTTTATTTGTTAGAAAAATGTCGAAGGATAACAACATCACAAAGACAACCTGCTAGCCAGTGTAAAAACAAGATAATATAATTGATTTATTTTTCTTCGCACTTATCGCTGATTGTGTTACACAGGAGAGACCAGAATTTCTTAATCTTTCTTGTTCATAACTGTAGGTGTCGTGGATCCGCCTACGCTATCTTCTGCTCAAAGTCGTCTCGAATTGTCTACCTATGGAGAATGAGGTAGAGGAGGTTGTTGTTAATGGAGATGCAAAAGTAAATGGAGATACGATGGAAATGTATTTGCAACTGATCGATGAGTATCCGTCAGTAGAGCCATCATCCGTTGCGCTGTTAGATCGCTGGGTATGTTTCATATGTTTAACGAAAGGATATTTATAAATTCTAGCAGGGATTGTCCTTGCTTTCTTGCTCTTTTTTAAAGACTGTTGTTAATTCCTTAAAATAAAGTTTCCTGGAGGTTATATTTTCTGGCAGGACATAATTTCCAGAAGAGCATACTTTCTGGCTGAGCATAACTTCCGGCGGAGCATATCTTTCTGGATAGCATAATTTACAGGGTAGCATACTTCCAGCGGAGTACATTTTCCTGCAGGCATTTAGTCCAGTGACTATTAGTCTAACAGTTTCGACCGGTAGTTTTTTCCTATCCATGTTTAAATGTTTTTGAGATTTTTATCATCCTTAGCGTTTATTTTCATTTTTATCTTTTTGTCATTAAAAACTAACAACAAAAGAAATCGCTGCAATAATTTGCGCGAAAATAATTTACTCGGAAATAATTTGCAGCGGAAATATTCTACGCGGAAATAATTTGCAGCGGAAATAATTCACCCGGAAAAAATAATTTGCAGCGGATGTCCAATTGTAATTTAGTTTGATTCCAAAATTGCGCTTGCGTAGTGTTTAAATAGCTTTTGCATACCAACACGGCTGTACCGTTGCGTATGGGCACAGCTGTTCTGTTACTGACTATCCATGTTTGAATACCTGCCATCATACGTTCCACTTAACAATGTTTATAAATACTATTTTCTCATTGTAGTCGAGTATACACCGTCCTCCTCCAAGTCCCGTTGACATGTACACCAGCTTAAAATACCATCGTGTTCTTGTCTCGCTGGTGAAATGTTGTGAAACGTTGAAGCATTCCACAGGTATGTCCATTTGTTTAGATTTGCTCTCCTTTGTACACTCCATCATTCGTGTAAGTCAGTAGAAACATTTTATTAATTGATTGTGACCTTCGGCAGTCGTGGTTTTCGTTTCGTGTAATAATACACCGTCATTGCGTCGCAAAAAATAATGTCGTAGTCCATTCGTCAGATCGTTCGTTCCTTAATTTTTTTTATTATGTTTATTTGCTTTGCGCGAGAAAGAGTTTTTGGGAGAATAATTGCTGTTGTTTTGTTTTCAGAATTAGATGACACTTGCGTACAATTTGTGACGGATGACATAAAGTTGGCAAGCGATGTTTTAACAGGTTAATTTTATATCCTTTTAATATGTGAAGGTTTATCGGGCGGTGTTGCTTTTATGGCTGAAACGAATTTAGTTTAGTTTGGCGCGCTTGCAATGTGCAGCCTTTATGTAATTTCAATGTATTGCGTATGTAAATGTTACTTTTTTCGCCGTCACTAATCTCCGTGAAATGAAAATCATCATGGTGCCAGTTTATGCCTTACGTTTTTTAATTTCCATGGATCGAAGAGAATAATTTTTTTTTTGGCGGATGTCTAAATTTAATATTTTGCGATTTTGGCCAAAAGTCGCGAAAATTAATGCCTGCGAAAATTAACGGTTAAGGGTATGTAGTTTCTGCAACGATTTAGTGACACGTTTTAATATCTTATTAAGGAACATATGACAGTCGATTTATGTTTATTATCGGTCTCCAATTGTATTTTGTTTGTTTTTGCTGTAGCAAATTTTGATGTCATCGTTTCTCAGTTAACGCGATCACACGGCGATAACCAAATGTTCAATGGGAAAAACTTAGCAAGCATCGTTTATTTTGTCGAGGTAAGTGTGACACTTACAAAAAGCCTCATTAAGATTCTTTTTGCACACAGTGCTTTGCTTCACCCTTCTCCATACTCTTCACCTGCGCGCTTTTTTAAGCTACACCTGAAAACAATGCTAATCCGAAATTCTTTGGAGATTTTATTGATTTATGAAATGTTGATTTTATTGCGTAAGATATTTTCCAAAAATGCATGCATTATTTCTTCGCCACTAAAGAACTCAACTACATTCTAACAACATCTTTTGTACCACCTCAAAGTTGCTGATGCTATTTTAAGCAACCGTGACAAAAAACCTTTAAAATTTAATAGCAATTAATTAATGTTATTATTCACGAAAAATCTAATTATTTCGCGGATATTTTAATTCGAGGATAGTTTTCCCACTTTCAATTCTTTTTAGATTTTGCGACATAAATTATTGCGGCTCCTAGCTTTGTTATGCAGTTTGCGACAAAACCTATTGTCAATCGAACTGGATTGATACCAACTTGATTTTATAAAAAGTTAGAAAAAAAATCGCGAATTAGCCGTTTTTCTAAAAATTTTGCTGCAATTTGATTTCGCAAATAACAAATATACAGAATTTTTTGCGTATACATATCAAGCAGTTTTGAAAATCGGGAAATGATGAATTTGATTGGCTAGTGTGAAAATTGGTTAATATGCACCATTGCGTAATAATTATGTTATGCGCGATGTGGGTGATAAAAACAGCCCCATGAACATATTTAACTAGCTAGATATATTTTTTATGTTGTCTCAAATGTATTTTCACTACGAAAAAGAACCGCATGAATATGTTTGTGTTTTGGATAATTTATAATAATTTTTTTGGCTACTTTCATTCTTTCATTTAAATTATTGGAATTGTATTTACAGTATATTCATTGTATTTATCTTTCAGACATGTCATCTCTCCATCGTACTTGTTCTTGCTATGAAATTAGCATTGGAAAATAAACTAATAACGCTTCGCAAGGGGAAGAGAAAAAAAGGGACGAGTAAAGTGAGTCTCCTAATATATATTTAGCTGTGGAACACACAGCTTCTAGTTTCGGCTGAAAGCTCGAACAAAATCTTGATCTTCTGGGATTTAAGTGAAGATATGCGTATCTCGGACGCGGTTAGTAAAATTGACGTTTAATCTGCAATTTTAAAAGCTGCATAGCTCAGGTTTGAAAAAGATCTCTTTTTGTCTTGTAAATGCTGCGTATGTTTTCTATACTATCACACCTATGTAAATCTTAGTAAAATGTTTTTTATTATTTTGGCTATCACAGACGTATATAGCAGACCAGCTACCGTAGTCAGTGTCAGTTAGATGGCAATATAATACATACAGACAGCTAGTTAGCTATTTTGTGCTTTTCTCTCAAGTTTTCCATTTAGTTTGGTATGAGTCCATTTTGGGCTAGCCATTGTTACTTCTTGTGTTGTTTTTTACCAACCTAAAGGTAGCCACAAAGTAGTAGGGAGGCATATATAGCTTTTGTAATAATAATCCTGCAAATTTTAGCTATGATGCTTTTTTCATACATCATAATTTATTGTGTTTGCTTCAACATAGCAATAGAATAAAATATTTTATCCTAGTGGTATAAACGAGCTTCGATGTTTACGTTTTGACGGAATTTCCACGCTTGTGCATAAAATCTGAAAAATCGACAGATATTATAAAATGGGCCAGACTATATAGAAGAAGAAAGTTAACATTCAGGGAGAACTGATAATTAGCATGTAACAGGACAGTTAGTCCACGCTTATACGACTATAATACGGTGGAGATCTTTTTCGCTTAAATTTCCACAATTTTCTTTAATATGTCGATATTGTAATGTATGACTTCTCCATGTTTTTCACGCCTGACTACGTTTTTTCAATGCTTTTCCATAAAATCAGCGTTGTCGTTTCAAGAGCATTCATAAATTGAATCTGCTAATTATATATATCTATATACAAAATTTATACGGCTAATTATACAGTAACAGCTGTCATATTTGTTGTGATGAAGCTGAGGCTATGCAGTGCCAGCAAAGTCTGAATTTAGACGGTTAATTAGCCGGTATGAGTTTAAAAATAAATATCTTTCACGCACAGTCGTTTCTTGTTCTTTTTTTGCTTTTTATTGAAGCATAACATGCTATGGAACTAGGTAGATGCCTATTGGAATATCGATATCGAAGAAAAGTGTGGAAATTTAAGCAAATCAGATCTCTACCGTATAATTAGCCGCACAAGTAGGTCATTTTACTGCATGTATCGTATAATTATCCTGTAATGGCTAACTAAAGTTAAAGGCTAATTATCAGTTCACCCTGACAGGTCAAGTTATGGTTAAAAAGTATCTAGTAGCATTTTTTCACTGATGTATAATGTAAATTATAATCTGCATGCAAAAACTAGATTTTAATTTTAAGATCAAATTAAGATGCCTTCACTGAAAATTAAAGTTTGTAATAGGCTGGTTGGTCTACGGCTTATCGCATGCTTATTTTGCCTGCAGACCATGTCTCAAAGGGTGTTCTATTGGACTAGCCTTATCACAGATATCTTTAGACTTTTACAGGCGTCCTTGGCACAAAATAACAATTCGGCTACCAGTTTAAATAAAATATGCATATTATTATTGAGCTCGCTGCTCAGTGACTAAACAGGAGGGTTCTACAATTTAGCCACCCTGTTTAATTTTTCCTCTGTAAAACAAGCACCAAGCATTAGTTATGCTACCTAAATTGCAAAGTCAACCTTTTGTTGCCTTAATGAATTTCTTATCTTCAATGCTTTAAAGTGTTTTCTCGATGCTGTATATATTTTATTGACATAAACTAGCTCTTATGCAGGGATATTGTTGCATGCTTTTACTGGTACAACTTTTAACTTTTATTAGAAACCTTTTTTATTTCATTATAGTTCAGTCTTGCGTTTGTGAAAAGTAATAAAAACGATTTTTAGTAATTAATCTAGCATCACCTGTTGCAAATGCTAGGCAAGCGAGGCTTGAGTTTTTATTGGTTTGCAATACGTTGATGATTAGAAATAGGCTTTGTGTATCCTCAGTAACAAAAAAAACCCAGCTCCGTTATAACATTGGTTCCACAGCTTCATAGCTGTGCAGCTATCTTGTTTTTAATTATAATCAGGAGCCCCACAGTTGGAGAATGTTAGTGATGGAGGCTCAGCGAAGAAGTTTTCCCATAAAATATTTTTTCTTTGCAGCATGTCGAGATCACTTCAGCACTAAAACATTTCTCCAAAACACTGAAAGAAAAGTTGAAGTCGTTGTTGGAAAAACTAACGGCCGTGAAAGTGGAAGTAATCGAGAAAACTCTGGACATCGAGGCGATTGAGGAACTTTTTGAACAAGTAAGTGAAATATTGGCTATAGCTTGAAAGCCCACTAAACTTAAAGATACTGTGACACTTTAATTGTACACGCCCGGGCGTTTAATACATTTTTACATATACCAGAAACAACTTTAGTTGTATATGGGTGGCTTTCAAGTTTTAAAAGGAGCGCCTAACATTTAATCGGAGCATTGTTACACAACATGATTATTATATCATCTTGTCATAGATTAGTAGGAAGGTTTGTTTAAAAGATATTAAACCAAACAAGAAACTTCAATTTCAACAATGGCTTCTTAAAAAATCACAGGTGACTGAAACCGAAAAGCCCGGCCTAAATAGGGTTAATATTTTCGACGTTTTCTTTGAACCCGATTTCTGGCCACCCGCCGCTTCAGCGTTCTTTGAGCGTTGTGTCGACTGGGAAATTTAGTTCTATTTCATATGGATCTCTATTTTAATATCTCGTTGAGCGATCAAGAGTTATGGCTAAGATGACATGTCGGTATTTCGGCCTTGTTGCGACGCCAATTGACGTACTTCTGAGTTTAAAGGTCGATTTGCAGTGACGAACAATTGTTGAGCAAGTGCTGTACAACAGTCGCACAACAGCCGTACAACAATCGTACAACAGTCGCCGTTTCAAGTTTGATGGAAACACATGTACAACAAAACGACACGAGTTGTTTTTCTATCTCTACAACTAAGCGTTAGATTGATTAGACTTGTATTTTTACGCGTGCTTTTTCGCGATAGCTATTTTGCTCTTTTTTTACTTGAGTAATGTTAAAGTTCTTCGTAAAATCAAGAGAGATAATCAATTTGTATTTGCTTTTTTGTTATTTTTGCTAGACCAATTCGACAACTGTTACCAAAGTTTGGCAGAAGATCCAGGCTAGTTATAAGCAGTCGATCGAGGAGATCAACCAAATTATAGGCTTGAAATTGAAATATATTGATGCGCTCGTGTAAAAGAAACACGAACAAGATGTTACGGCGAAGGATAACAGCTGAGAAGAGACAAATGTAATCGCCCGGTTGTCAACGGAACGGTTCGCTGCACCAGTAGGCCGAATGTTTTCAGGTCGAGCGGTAGAAACTTGAAGTGTGGACGTTTTTTGTTTAGAATGTGAAAATGATTATTTTAATATTTTAGTTGATTTTTTTATTGAATAGAATCATTGATAGGATGCTCTACTATTAACATAACAAACTGACGGGATATTAAATCAGTTTTTGAGTAAGTTTTCTCAAGAAACCTCTCCGTTTGCGTATTTTCACCGTGTGCTATTTACTAGACCTGATCTGGTGTTTAAACACAACGTATTTATAATTAGCCAAGATAGAAATTTTGTAGCAAATGTTTCTTTCCTGATTTCGCATGTAAGAGTCATTCTAAAAAAAGTGCGACATTCACGGTCACATCCTTCATTACAATGTAAATTCATCTAGCCCACGAAAAACATGTTTAATACGTCCTAAATAATTATGGTAAAGTTATTTATTTGATTCACCAATTTTCATCATTTTGAATAAGTAAGGTACTTCGATGACACAGCTCTGGTTACTGTATTTGATGTTTTTCCATGTCACAAATGTTTGGTATTTTGAAAACATAAAGTGTCCAACTTACTATTTAGGGCATTTTCAATAATTTTTAAAATGACCGAATATTTGAAATCATGTACTGGCCACCTGGCCAAATGTGGCCCTTTTTTAGAATGGCTCGTAAGTTTGCGGGAGTGGGTTAGCTTAGGGGCATTTAAAATGTACGTTCGCCCATATATCGCCATTTTAGACCCCCCCCCCCCTTCCCTCCCCCCGTTTATGTGTACTTCAGACATCAGACTTCACTTCTCTCTCGTCTTAAATGAAACGAGAAATGTAAGAAAAGTAATAACGCAAAGCACAGCTTAGGTGGTCATTATTTTACATGTGTGGCTATCATTTTAACCCACTACTCGCCGAAACTAACCAATACAATAATCAATCAAAATGGAAATAGAAGATAAAATCTTTTGGACGCGAACGTACACAAAATTGTTCTACTTGACCCCTGCCCTCAGGACAAACATACTTTTCGTAGCAATCCGGCATGTAAGTTATCCTTTTGATTGCTACAGTATGTTAACTGTTGTTTTTAAAAAAAGTCGAATCATGCCAGGGTGTGTGCAAGTTTAAAAAGTGTAAAGTCTTGCACTCATGCGGCTTGCATAACGTCAAAAGTTCGCCTTCATGTGTCAAGGGAATTAGTTTTCGCGAATAGTTTTTTGAGATAGTTGGTAAAGTCTATAATATTTCGCAAGAATTAAATTTTGCAGAAAAAGAATTTGATGATATTTTGTTTCTCAATTTATACAGTTTTTCAAAACATAAAATAAAGACTTCTGAAGTTGAAATTCACATATATATCTTATATGTCGTTGTAGGTAAATCAGAATAAAAAAAATCGTTTTTAAAACAGAAAAAAATCCTAATTTCGCGGGAATTAATTCTCGCCAACAGCGACTTCCAACAATTTTCGTGGGGACTAATTTTAGCGAAATGGTAAAAATACGCGACATTCGCGAAAATTAATTTTATTAGTATAAATAAAATACGACCTTATTTCAACCGCTGCTACGTTTAGCTACCAATGTTTGCATTCCTTAAACTTTGGATAGGTGTGCGTATGTGCTTGTCTTAAAAATGTGAAAAAAATGTTGAAAACATTGCCTTTTTTCCATTAAAACAATCCAAATATATACAGGGTGGCCACGCCTAAAATCTCCTAAATAACCTAAAATTATTGCTTTTTCCTAAAGTAAATTTGTCCCGGTATCTTTAAACGTTAAATACCTTGAGGGCGAGAACGAAAGGAGCTTTATCATTTGGCGAAAAGGGGTATTATCGAAGTTTAAGTTCAGAATCACTTTTCTTTCTCTGGGGCAACTGGTCTGGTGGTGACCACAAACGTAGAGTAAAACAATTCGGGACTTAAATATTTGTACACAAAAAAAATGCTTATCTCCAGCCTAAAGCGAAGAGAATGAAACTTGCTTAATGGGTGAATTCTATGCCTCGCTTATCCCTAAAATATTAAGAGTTGAACATATTTCTTTTTTTTGGCAGGGTGTCAGGAAGAAAATAAGAACAGCCAGATTTATGTTTAAATTTTCTTTATTCTTCATAAAAACGTGTCTGTATATCTATAAATAAGTGAACGCACTTAAATAAACCGATGAACTAACTTCATTCAATCCGTACAAATTTTCGCAGGGAATAAATTCTGCTGATTTGTGTCTTGCAATTTTTCATGTGAAAGCAGCTCTGAGTGCATAAAAGTCAGAATGATTAAATTTCACGGATAGGCGCTGTAAAGGAGTATTTTCCTTAAAATCTCACTTGAAACTTTATGGCGCGAAAATTTGTAGGAACAAAGTAGATCAAAGTGGTATTTTAATCTAATACAGTACACATTCGCTAAGAGGAATTCGAATGTATCTTTAATTTGGTTATCTCAGAAAATTCCAAATTTAAAGAAGTTCATCTGAATTCGAACAAGTTTCTTATCTGTTCGGAGTAGCGAATGAATACTGTAAGTGAATCATGTAAAAATTGTAAAAAGTATAAAATATTATAACAACAACAGCAACAACATAAAAAATTATAACCAGTAAAATTTACAGTGTTTAGCAACGAGTAATATTATGCACGTGCTTGTGTCTGAAAGAAAATCAGCTGTTTTTTCAGACAAAAATGTTCTTCACTTGTTCTAAAACTCTTGGCAGAAAGTCTTACGTTCGTATATAATTTGCTCTTCAATAAAACGTGCAAATCACCCGAATTGCTAAAGTTTTATTCTATTCGATTATGTGCAAAATTACAAAGTAGGCAACTAAACCAAAAAAATGGCAATTATTCTCTTGACGCGGCGACTGTGTCCAAACAGGAGGTGACAAGCGCTGTCCAACCAGTTTGATGACTGAAAAAGAAAAATAAGTAAAATATCTTAACATTATGTTAAAAAATTGTTAAAATTTTTATTTTCACTGCCACCTTTCGAAAGGTTGAGACGATTCCAATGTTTTATCATTCATTAATGCATCGCGCATTTCTAATAAATACCCATATTTTATCTGTAACCGCAAAATCCATAATGATCACAAAGAAATCGGAAGAAAGGGAGGTTATTTTAACCAGAACTTTTTGTTAGAAGGGTATTTCGTCCATCTCTAAAAACAAAAAGGCGTCTGGCGGTGGTTTTTCTCAAAATTTTCAAAAAATTTCTGCTGCGCGATTGACCCAATTGGAAGGCCACGCTTTCCGTCTGTGCGCAAAATATAGTAGCTGCGTGTACCAATCAGTTGTTATAAAATAAAATACACCAACAGCAGGCATGAAAGGCGAGGAGAAACCAGTTTAACAATAAATTAAGCTCGCTTATTCAGTTTTTAAGACCAATCATTCTCTTCCCTGCGAGGATAAACAACAAATTGACACTTGGCAAATCTGCAGGTGAAGCACGTTTCAGAAATTTAAACTCATACCTGGCACCACAACCCCGACCAGTGTCGCCGTCAAAAAACTCGTAAAACAAAATCTCATCCTTCCACGTGTCGTCTTTCCAATACTTCTCGTCGTTTCCATGACAAGGACGGCGTCCGTTCTCGTCAGGAATAAATAACCGGCTCAGTCGTTTGGCTATCTCCGCGCTGGCGTCTTTCAGTCGGATAAAATTACCAGAACGAGTCGGGAATTCAACTTTAAAGCTATCTTTGTAGAAATAGTCATAACGTTCCAACGCCTTCATTATAACAAAGTTTACTAAAATAAAAACAAAATTCTGATCGCTAACGTTTCGCTCAGCCTTTTCTTTACTTAATTTTTCAACAGTCTCAGGTTAATACAATATTAGAGTGTCGAATCGAAATCGTTAAAAATTCGTGACTTAAGACTACGGAGTCATTAAGTTTACTGAAGCAAAAATGTGAGAACTTTTGTTATGGACAATAAAGCCTGGTCTGTCTTATTTCATAAAATTGATGCCATGTTTACTAGGAACGCAACTGTTTTTTCGTGTGTAATGTTTTCGAAGTGCGTAGAAAAGATACAAGCAAGACGTGAAAAAAAAATCGTACCTGGCATCCAGATAGGTCCACGCCAGTTGCTGTTTCCTCCGAACAAGTTACTGTTAGACTCCCCTGGCGTGTACGGCACCGAATAAGTTTGACCACCCAGGGTCAATTCGAATGGATGATCTTTGTGATACTTGGAGAGGGAACGAATACCGTACGGCGATAGGAACTCGTCCTCGTCAAACAGGTATTTTAATATTCGTTTGAAACGATTCGGCTGAGCGAACGATAACAAATAGTTGTAATCGGAACCCGGAGCTTTGGCCATCTAAAAACAAAACACTGTTTAGGCGGTGCTGGTATAGAGGCAACACATTCGACTTGTATTCACAAAGTTACAGGTTCAAGTCCCCATTCCGTTGTACTTCACTGTAGCACTAACACCAGTTAGTGCCACACACCGACTGCGAACCGGCTTGGGGAACATAAAAGCAAAATAGGACAAAGGTACATGTATTCCTGCTTGAAATATAACCAAGTTATAATATGAGACGAATAAGGTATTCATGCTCCAAGAACGTTTACTTTTCCATTACTTGTTATATTTAGAGGAAGCTTCAAATGCCTTACACACAAATATAAAGTCGTGAACAATTATTTTACTGGATTGAAATATTAAAGTGTAGTTTTACATTTCTAAATCTGAGATTTGCTTCTCACAATTGTTATCAACTTAACCGCACTCACATTCTCGTGTATATCCTTCCTATTGGCTAAGAACCAATCCAATCGCTTCTTAAAGCCGGGCAATTTCTTCACCACGGAATCTTCCAGTACCAACACGGAGTAGAGAGGAATAAGTCCGACCATGGAGCGAATTCGACATGTGATGGATTGGTCGTCGCATCTCATCTTGTCGTAGTAAAAGCCGTCTTCTTCGTCCCACAAACCGTTACCTGTGGTATACCATATTCGTAGTAATTTTTTTCGCGTAAATTTTTTTCGCATAATAGCAAGATATATTCATATTGATGAACGTATCTTGCAAGTTTAAAATCTCCATAAATAACAAGAAATAAAAAGTAGAATTTTGGGTTTAGACGAAAAAATATAGATATAAACAGCGCCTGGTTTATGCAAACTGCAGAATAATATTTCCGGGCGCATTAATTTTTGCGCGTAATTTCTGTCCTAAATTTCACGCAATACGGAACATTATTGCACACATTCTCGAAAATTAGTACAAATAAAGTTACACACTTTCTACCAGGATGATGCTACCTCGGGTTTTCTGGAGATATGCTCAAATTGGTAAGAAAAATTGTCTAGTTTCCACACGAAACAAAATGTGGAGGAGGTTCATTCTGATATACTAACAAGCACGAAATAGCTTTCACGGACACGAATCTTTTTTAGCAAGCAACTTACCTCCCAGATCATTCATAGCATCCACAATCATGATAAAATGCTCGAAAAATTTAGACGCCATGTCTTCATAAGTCGGATCGTCCACAGCCAAATCAAGTGCGATACCTAACATCTTTAGACTGAAAAAGCCCATCCATGCAGTGCCGTCAGCCTAATAAAGATGGCGGAACAACAAATTCTTTGCATGAACTCAAAACGTTTATGACATGTGCTAGCACAGCGTAGAATTATACTTATCGATTGCACCCCCCGGTGTGTTTAGCAAATTGAGTTAATTTTTGAAGAAAACGCATTTATTTGAAGAAGGTAATGTAATTGCAAAAAATAGAACTGTTTGACGAATACATGAAAAGTTTTAAAAGAAAATAACATCCGCAAGCTAGTTTGAACGTAAGAATACTCACTTGTTCTAATTCACCGCCATTTGGGAGAGGTTGAGATCGATCGAATACACCTAGAAAGCAAAAGATGACATAAATTTCCTCACTTAAACAAAAAAAACAATATTCTGGGTTGTTGAAATTTGGTGAAAAACATTTTTTTTGCTAATGGAATATCATCTTTTGTGTTTATAATTTCGACTTAAAACACAAAGTTTTGTTGTCAACAACAACAACAACAACAACAACAACAACTCACCGATATTGTCAAGTCCTAAAAAGCCGCCGCTAAAAATGTTTTTTCCATCGGGATCCTTTCGATTCACCCACCTAAAGTTTAACACACAAAGGATATACGACAGGAACAAAACAAAAACAAACAAACAGTAAGAAAGCAAGTACAAGTATTAATTCGCGAAATCCAAACAATAAAACGTCTTACCATGTAAAATTCAATATTAACTTCTGAAAACAGCGAGCAAGAAACACATTGTCTCGACTACCCCGCTTTCCAGTCATTTTAAACACATTGTGTACCGCCAGGGCGTGCACGGGTGGGTTGACGTCATTGAAATTGAACTCGTAAGCAGGGATTTGTCCGTTAGGCGACATATACCACTCACGTAGGAACAAGAGGAGTTGAGATTTAGCGAAGGTCGGATCGATACGACCGAACGGAACCATGTGGAAAGCAAGATCCCACGTGGCATACTAGAACAAAAGAAAAATTTTGCTTACAATAAAAATAATTCTGATTACACCGACAGAAATTTAATCCAACTCTTTTAACCTTTTTTTTTTAACAACAACAAAAATACATGCTTTGGCAGTCAAATACCCTTCCTCGTTACTTTAAACAGGGTTACCACCCAAATTCCCTGATATTCCCTGATTTCATGTAGCCAGCCAGAGGAAGAGAGAACAAGAAAACAAAAAAAATAGACAAAAAATAGTTAACACTCTCGTCCTTAAAACAGTCTACAAACATTAAGCAGCTGTTATACAGTAGTCACATCCACAGAAAAATTGTTATTCTGTTTTGATACGAAGAAGTATGACAGTCAGCTACTTCTTATATTTAGCACGACTATAAAGCATTCCCAAACTCTCAATGTGAACAAATATTAATTGAACAAAATGATAATGAAGAAGCAACAAAGTGCAAAGGCAAAGTGTGCTTTCTAAGATAAAGGAAAACAAAACAACATGTCCAAAAATGTAACAAAAGACTTTTTTTCAAAGCGTTAGTCCAAAAAAATTATTAAACCATGGATTCTATTCTATATTCCACTTATACATTTCCTCTTCTCAAGCAACACTTTAAGGGAACTTCCGATAGAAAACAATATTTCTCATTCTTTTCTGCTTTGCGCTTAAGATTGTTTCCTTTAGAAAGAATAGCTTTAACTTTTATCAAATTTACAAATCTAACAAGTTTCGTGCAAAACTTTTCGTTTAAGTTTTAAATCTGCTATTTCATCATTAACAATGGAAAGTTCTACATTTCCTTTTTCCTTTTTTTGCTCGTCTTCCAGGTAGAACCTATATCGAGAATCAGCCGATTTTACTGATTGGAGCATGGAGTAGACAATGTTCACTTCGTACGGTTTTAGATTTTTCGATACGAAATAATCCTTTCTTTGAGAGGTCAAAGACAGTTCTTTCATGTTTTCGAAAAGCATTGTACTGTTAATGTTGAATCCTCTCTCAACAGCTGCCTGTCCGTGATTGAGTGTTAAATCAATTTGAAAACTTTAAAAAGATTCTTGTATTTACTATGATCTTAAGCTGTTTAACGTAAAAATGACCCAAGTTTTTGGAATTCGAGCAATGGACAGTAGATGCCTCTCTTATCAGCTAAGCAAACGAATTTCCCGAAAGTACCTTATGTAGTAGCTGCTTCATGTTTTTTGTGATGGAGTTTCAAAATATTTAAGAAGGTAACAATGATTACAAATGTTACCCCTACGTTCAAACAAAAAGTCTAATCCACATGAAAAATCAGCAAAGAAACTTGGGAGTTTCACAGAAGTTCACAAAAAACATACTGATTAACATTAATTCACAAATTAGAAAGTGGCTCTGATAAAATTCCCTGATTTTTCTATATTTCACCATAATTTCACTGATTCTCCCTGATACACTTTCCTATTCCCTGATATTCCCCGTTTTCCAAGATTTCCATGACCTGCTGGCAACCCTGTCTGAAGTAAACTACAGAAAGTTTAAAAATATGCTCTCACCCACGGATACTCCCATTTATCTGGCATTGAAATAACATCGCGATTGAACAAATGTTTCCACTCCTTATTTCGCCCATCCTTTCGACTCTCTGGAGGAGGAGGTTGATTTGGATCTCCTTCAATCCAGTCTTTAACAATATAGTGATAAAACTGTTTCGACCACAAGAGTGAAGCGTAGGCTTGTCTTGCGACTTGCTGCTCTTCAGGAGTTAACTTAGCTGAAAGATTTAAAGTGAAGTTATTATTCAAAAGAATCCTAGTAACATGTTACGAAAACATCTAGGATTTGGTGAACAACATTAATAGTCATGGTCTTTTGGACAACTTTTAAGTTGTGATGCGCTACAACTGTGATAACTTTAATTCTGTTTGGGAATGTCTAATCAAAGTTATGGATGGGAGAGGAATGAACACCCTACACGGCTTTATGATTTTTTACTCCTCTTCGTTGACAATGTTACACTTTGTGAACAGACCATGAGCTTCTTGTGCAAAATGATCGCCTATTTTGGAAGTTGCTAAGTGAAGGATGTTGTTAAAAAATCTTTACCTTATTGTAATACTTCTTGGATATTAGAAATATTGATCCACACTTAAAGGGAACCCAAGGTATGAAATAATGTTGGACTTATATTTTAGAGCTTAAAAAGTTGGTTAACAAATCTTTTTAAATTTTTTAAAGAAGCTCTTTTCGTTTTCAAGATATCATTTTATATCTAGAATTTCCTTTAAATTAGCTAGTTACTTGTATATTGTGCTTAGAAAACCCTTATTTAAGGTTCGATTTATTAATTCTCACCAGTATGCTAACAAAAAAAAAAACACTCACAAGATACTACTTTGGAGTAAAACTCATCCGTTTCAGCTTTTCTTGCAGTGAAAACATCGTCAAAGTTTTCCTTGGTGAACCAGGAATCCTTCAAAGTGTCACAGTTGTCGCGGTTGTCGAGTTTAACTCGAATTTGATAGCTTTCTTTCGGTTTTAACGTTAGCACGTAATGAGCGGTCACTTTCGTACCACGTTGATCAGGATTAACCGCATCGAGTTCTTTCTCTATAATGTATCGATGAAAAGCGTCTTTCACGTATTTAGTGTACTGCTCTGTACCATACAATTTCTAAAATTAAGAAAGTTGAAAAAAAAATTAGTTTCGCTTTTTAACATAAAGGATATTAAACGCTTCTAAAATGATGTGCTGTCATTACATTACAGCATTGTTTATTTTTGGGTTTATCCTGGATGTTTCCTAACATTGAAGTTTTATAAAGTCTGTAACCACTGTTTTATAACTATTTTTCAGCTAGTGCCCTGTCAATTTAAACAATCGCCCCAAAATTGCAAAAATTTTAAACAATTGTTACACAATTTGCATGGAGCGAATAAATGGTCAAAAATAAAACATGTTTGTCTTAAATGTTTGGAATTTAACTAGTCAAATAACAAACAATTTTCATGTTTAAGTATGGTTTGTCAGAGAAAAAACGTTTGCAACTTTAACTTACAGTGGCACTTTGAATGAATATTTTGCAAACTTTTTTAACTCATTACTTTGGAAATACTTTGGAAATAAACAATTTGCCCCATATAATCTTACCCAGGTAAACAATAACTAAAAATTTTTTTTTAGCTTTTTTACCTATAAGCAGCTAAAGAATGTTTGAAACGAAGTCCAAAAAATCAATTGTTTATAAAAAAAAGTGTAATTGTTAAAAGTACCTGCAGTCTTAACCATCTGTTTCTTAAAAAATGGTTAAAAAGATGTTAGCTTAAAAATAAATCAACACACACCAGAACAACAAAACTTTATCTATCAGCCTTTCTAATTTACGTCGGTACTCGGCAACTGAACAAATTTTAATTAAAAATTCTGTCTATCCACAAGAATATTCCATATTGTAGCAATGTAAAAAAAATAAACAAAAAAAAAAGTCATAAATTTTGCAAAAATAATAATGTCAGACTTGTGACAGTTCATTTAACAAGTTGTAATCAACAAAACTTATGGTGTACATCCTTATTAAAGAGTCAGGGTTGAGAAAATTTTGTCTCAATTATTTCAGTGATTATGAATTGTTAAAAAAACATACTCCATATTAAATTCACCTCACAAAACAAGCATGGAAAAAGGACAACCATTACCTGTGAATTGGTCTCGTTTTCAGTGAATAAAAGTTCAGGGGGTTTACCATCTTGTCCTACATCCCAATAGAATTTCGATTTGTTCAGGCTCTCGTGCTTACACAACACCTCAGCATCACCTGATTTCCTTATCTGGGGCTTCATCGTGCAGCCTTCGTGAAGACAACCCCAGATCCAAGTGTTTCGATACCACAGCGTGGGTAAAACGTGTACTGTGGCTGTGTCGGGTCCTCGGTTTGTCACAGTTATCAAACCTAGAACCTCATCAGCAGAGCTTTTCGCATATTCAGCAGTGACATCAAAATATTTGTTTTCGTCGAACAATCCTATAAAAATAGGAGTGTGCTATTATTATACCACACCAACTTTAAAAAAATAAAAATTGGTCAAATTTGATAAAAGTTTACAAGGTAAGCTTCCTGAAATCAAGCTAATCAGCTCTAACAATCCAGAATTTAGGGGAAAAAATGTACCAGGTAACTGTGCTCGCCAAACGTTCGCCAAAAATTGGGCATTAGAAGGTGAGCAAAAATATAGATCTATGTTTTCTATAGTACAAAGGTTAAAATCCACTCCACAGCAGATCACTCAAATTAAATTATTTTTGTACAACCATAGACAGGACTACACAAAGAAGTTGTAAGTTGGGCTTAAGACTTATTTAAAGTAAATAGAGGTGATATATCATACACTCATCTAAGATGAATTAAAATTGATTCTAAAAACGTGTTGCCTATTTCTTACATGGACAATTCACAATCATAAACAAAGGGAGAGTTAAAGTAAAAGAAAGCCAATTGAATTCAAAACTGTGATTAACCATACTGAAGGCTGGCATTACTGACCTGTATCGAGCAACTCGAACTCAAGTTTATCAACACCTCTACTGCGATTTTCATTCACCAACCAAGCATAGGGATACTCATTTTGAGGATACTTATACAGGGCTCGCATGTAAGAGTGAGTTGGAGATGAGTCTTGATAATAATAGAGCTCCTTAACATCTTCTCCATGGTTGCCTTGAAAAATAAAGGAGTGCAAGTAAAATTGAGTAGGTTAAACCAGAGCTTCCACTCTAATATTCTAAATGCAGTCTGATTTGCCCTCTTTGCTAACTAGTACTACAGAAAAATGCATGTAACACAAAACGATATCACTTGATGAATTGGGTGTGCTAATTTTTAAGCACTTTTAGGCTTTCTCCATTTAAGCTGTTTTTTCATGATTTTTGCTAATAATTTTCAAAATTTTCAAAATCTCGCAACCAACACAAATGCAAAATTGTATTTCTAAACACTAGAACTTGGAAGTATATTATGAAGTATTTAAACAGTGAAAAACATAAATCGAACGTTGTATCATAACTAGACAGAAATGTAACTTTACCTTATAAAAAAATTAAGTAAAATACATTTCTCATTAAACATTTTAACAAGAGTAACCTAAAAATTACCTTCTAAAACCAGACTGCATTAACAACACTTACCTTCTGAGTTAATTAAACCAAAAAGTCTTTCTTTTAATATCAAGTCCTTTGTATTCCAAAGACTCAAACCAAAACAAAGACGACACTGTCGGTCTGTGAACCCAATCAACCCATCTTCACCCCACCGATAGGCCCTTGACCTTGCATGGTCATGACTGAAATACTCCCAGCTACAAAAAAGAGCACAAATTCTTAAACACAATTTACGTGCAGCAAGTATTTGGAATATGGAAAGTGCAAATGATTCTCAATGTAGGAAAATTGTGCCAATATAACAGAAGATAAATAACTGTAAGTAAGCAATGTTCTCTTTTAACTTCTTGTGAATAATTTCTGTTCCCTCGTTGAAATAACTTCTAATAAAGGCAAAAGAAAAATACCTGTAGGGTTGTGCTGAAAAGAGAGAGTCTGGAAATTTACTTCAGAGTTGTATAAGAGTTACTTCTTTGGTTGGCTAACAGAGTCTTGTCAATATAGGTAAGAATTTATGTTGTATGAGGCCTGTGTAAGAAGTTCTATGTTTTACGGTAGTGAAACATGGGCAGCGAAGCATAAAGATCTTGATCATTTAGAAAGAAATGATATGAGAATGGTCAGGTTGATGTGTAGGGTTAATCCGGTGCTATCCGTAGCGATTAAATGGCTGTTTCTCAATTGTAGTTTATTTTCAATTTCCCACTTTATTTAACTCAAACCAAACATAGGATTAAGATCTTTTTTAAAAACATTGTAGAATGTGCTGCTCCATTCTCTTTAATAGAAGTATATATGGATATCAATTTTTTATAGGTGTAAGGGATCATTCTGGGCAGCTCATACATCCATATGATCTTGATGAAATTTGAATCTAATGGCCACTGCTTTAAATTTTTAATTACACCCATATGTACAACACCAGTTAAGAGAAAACAACAACAAAGTAAATAAAATAGAAAATGCAGTTGTGTGGAAACCTAGCTTAGAACAGTTTATAAAAATAATAAAGACAAGATAGCTTTCATAGTTTTCAGTATAGCAGCATGTGCTAAGAAAATTAAAAAAAATTAAAAAGAACTCTGCATCTAATTCAGTTTAATATTTTAGACATTTTATGCTTATTATTTATTTAATGGAGCTAAATGAACATTTAGCTCATGTTAATTGTGGTGACTGCAGTAATTTCTCTGTTGCCTTGTACTTACTAATGTTCTCAGGATCACATATAAGGGAACTTCACTTGAAACAATATTGGCCAATACAGGATAGGAGGGTTGCCTCGCCTACCTGCTTGTTTTGATCATCAGGTATCAAACCTCTAAGATGCCTTGCTTATTAGGACAAGCCTATAAATACCTGTATATACATTGTCCATTTCAAATTTTGGCTTTATAAACAACAGTTAGAGCTAAAGATTCCCATCCGCCCTTCCTAAACTATTAGTAATGCTGTGTAGGTTTTGCCAAAGTAACAACACTTCTTTTGTTTTTATGTAATGCCACTCTGGTCAATTGTTAAACACAGAGTGTAGCTGAGTGCAGTTTATGACTGGTTTGGACTGGCTTATCCCTCACGCATCAACTAAAATGAAGACACTGTTGCTCTAGCTGCACGGTTTCCTTGAACAACCATTTGGCTAAAAACGTTGTCAAGGTCTTAGTCCAGCAGTGGGAGCAAGAGTCCTGGCTAATTACCCATTGCGCGTTTTACTGGTGGGGATGTCGGGCTTCCTAAGTCAGCCGAAAATTTTGGACAGATACATGTGTGTGGCCTGTTTATTATATCATTACTTGATATTATTACTGATGCTATTATTAGTTTATAATATTATTATTTATATTGAAGAATAGGAAGAGAAATATGAGATATGAGGATGTAATGCCGTGAGAGACACTCACAAGCAGTGCAGCCAAGATGTACATGTCATTGTGAGTGTGTCATACCATTCAAGTGCATTATGACGAAGAGAATAATGAGATATGCTGTATGAGACACTCAAAGTGTGTCATACCATTAAAGTGCATTATGACGAAGAGAATAAGGAGATATGCCGTGGGAGACACTCACAATGGAGTGCAGCCAAGATGTACATGTCATTGTGAGTGTCTCATACCATTCAAGTGCATATGCTGGGGTTATTAAACTCAGAAAGCATATATATATATAAAGCATGAGTAGTTACCATTTCTGTTAAAGAGCAACTTCTTTAAAAATAACTTGGTTTATTAGTTCACATATATTTTTCAAGGTCATGGATAGAAACATTCAATTCCTTTTAATTCACATGTTTAGTCACATAATTGTTGACATCAGTAAAAATTAAAAAACTGGAAAATGTACTGCTTTGACTGCTTTGCTTTATTACTTCTAAACTTCTATCAAAGAATGTATAGTCAAGTCTGGTAATAAATACGCATTTACGGAAATTTAAAGCATAAATGTGTTTAAAATCGCTAACCAAAAATAAATAATATTTTAAAACGCAAGCAGTTTAGTTACTTTAAGATTCCAATTATTAGAATTTGCCCCCGTCTTGTATTACTCCTTTAAGTTGAGAAAAACATTGCGTATCTTTCAACTTCCCTCGCCATTAGAAAATACGCCGGTTGCCGTTAAAAAAATTCGCATGCGTACTTTATTCCGGTTGAGCGGATATTTAACTGGTCAAATAATTAAACAAATACGCGCTTCCAATTGAAAACTACGCACGGTCGATATTCTAGTTTTTCTTGATTAAATCACTTGTTTTGTGTTTGAAATTGTTTTTTTCTTGTTATAGGTAAAAAAAATAAACAGTTATGATAATAAAAATCTCAGTTTTGGGAAACAAAGAAGTTAAAAATGCAGTCATTTGACGAGGAGATAGTGTTTTAACTTGGACACGCATATTACACCTCGATCATAATCAATTGTTTTCTGTCTATATTTTTCACTCTATTAAAAAACATTTCGACGTTTGGATAACCAGGAACACTCCATTTGTTTCCTCGCTCTGGATACACCTCCAAAGGACCAGCTATTACATCGTGGACCTTAAAAAGTGAAATATCCCGCATGGTTCCTGTATACGACTCTAATATTGTACCGCTCCCAACATGTGGCTTCAGACAGTCGAATTCAATACCACATGCTGGACCATCTGCGTCTAAAAGGAATCGAGTGGTGGCTTTTCCAATGTAAAGAGAAGCGGCTGGCGTTCTTTTCTTTACATTTGCTGACTCGGGTTTAAAGACGAGAGCAAACCATTTCCCAACAATCTCTTCCTCCTGAGTTGGTGGTGATAACCACTTCCATAATTTAACAAGTCTTGCTTCGTCTTCTTCCTCGTCAGCATAATCTTCTTCCTTATCTGTATCTTCATCCTCGTCCTCAACTATCTCCTCATCTGTTACAGATTCTATGTCACTATCCTCTTTATCCTTTTCCTCGATCTTTCGACGCTTCGGGGTTGGTTTTTTAGTTTCTTTTTTCTCTACCAACTTTTGCAAATAATCATTGGTGGACATCACTTTTGTTTTCCAATCAACTTTTCGGCGAACTGGCTGTGTCTTCTCAACTGGACCCTTAATTGAAGATAGCAGCTTTTCTTCAAATGTTGACGGAGGATCATCCAGTACCCATTTGGGCACCCAAACCTTTCCAGGGTAGGGCAAAGGCTTAGGCCCAATTAACTTCGATACTTCGCAACAGTGATTATCAAATGCAGGAAGTATTGGCGTCGATTGATTGGTGCTTGCAGTTGAAGGAGCGTCAGTAAAGGATGCTGAAGGAGCGTCAGTAAAGGATGCTGAAGAAGCGTTAGCAAGAAATGGCGATTGTGTGGTGTCGATTGATTGCGTTGGCGTTATCACGGCATTTACATTCGTTGGCTCTTTTATTTTTTTTGGCGTATTTGGAGCGCGAGCAAGTTCTTCCATAACGTCCTCTGGTTTTCCCATTTCACACCATCTTCTATATCTTTTAAGTAACCGTGGGTCAAATCTTTTCTCCGGGTACTTCGTTCTGTCGATCGGAAATATACCTATGGTAAATTTAGATCCCAGGCTCTAAAACAAAAGAATCAGTGTTGTCCTATTGATTAAATGAAGAAAAGACTAATAAAATATTCATGGCGCATATTGCGCTTCAGGGTGCGTATTTTTAAAAAAAAATCACCCATTTAAAAATACGCATCTATTTTTCAAAAAGCCAATGCGGGGGAGTGTTTATTTTCTTAAAATAGTCAAATATGAAGTCTCTGCGGGTAAGAAAAAAATTTAGTTTTTAAAATGGTACCGCTTAGCTGTGCTTACACGCTACTTGTATTTAGCCATGCTGTGCGTATTTCTTTGTGGCGGAATCAGATAACGTTTTTACATATTGAATTACAAAAAGGTTAGTGGTAAATGATTCAAGAATAAGTAATTAATAAACTGTCACTTGCATGTATTATTATCAAAAGTGATAAAAAATAACAAAACACAGTGTTTTTATGTTCTTTTCTACTTTTTCTTGAGTGAGTATTTTTTCATGGTTTACATTGATGCGTATATTTTCGGAGACTTGACTATATAGGTCTAAACAAAACTACAGGGTGGGCAGTAGTACAGAAAAATAGTGACTGGCCACGTAATTGAAATAAGCCAATTAAAACGTCATAAAAAAGACACGATACCAAACAACAAACATGATACACTGCAGGTAAACCTGAAATTAAGCTGGGATTTTTATTTTTATTTTTTCCAGGATTATTTGTATAAAAGATCTGTCTCCCAGGACTTTTTGCTAAAATGGCTATTTTCCAGATTTTTCAGATACAACTCATTCTTTTCAAATTTTAGGGTATTTTCAGGCAATAATTTTTCTTATATAATACTTTTTTAAAAACAACCCAGTAAAGCAATCAGGTATTACAGACAAGAAAATTGTGGAGTGGGGTTATTTTGCCCCCTCCCCAAACCTGCATAGAGCAAAAGAGGTTTTAAACTATCCATTCCTTGCATTGAAAATCGATGTTTATTATTATATAAGTTACAAATAGAATTTTTTTAATTTTATGACAAACATCAACCAAACAAACAAACAAACAAATTTCTATCTATGACAATTATCATTCAACTCAATCCCTTACCATTCTCCATTAGGGGAATAATCCTCTCTTACTGTTCCCCATTGTCTTTCTGATAGATATGGTCCCCATCTTTTCCAATTTTCTTTTCTATTATCATCTTCTTTGAGCCTTGTTATCTCAACAGCATCTTCATTCCAGAGCACAGGCCAAACACTTTTGTTTTCATCACTCATATTTTGTAATCTACTAATACAGATCCATTAAGATTATGTTTGAAAATAAACAATGGATCACAACAGTCAAAGAAACGCAAAACAAAAACATTATTATACGTTAAACAGAGAGCTGTCTGTATATACTCTTGCTATAACCCTGGACAAAATATATAGAAAGAGGACAGAATTTCGAAGATTTCAACCATAAGCTATTAATAAGGAACATGCACTCTGGACTTGTCAAAGATCACTTTTCGTCAATTTTCACAGCAAACATAGCGCTTAAGATCTTAGGTTATTTGGTTAGATTCAAAATCCTAAAGGGTGCTAATTTTTGCTGACGTCAGCACAACCTCCATATTTACGACCTTTTAGGTCGTGGAGCAGATTGTTTCATAATGCAAACATTGTGGAAAGTGCAGCTAGCACATTTTCAATGTTGTTTACTTGGTCTATACACCCTTGCCAAAGTAAAACTTTTGCAGCCTACCCACTGGCCAAGTGATGCTGTTTGTCTATTTCAAGAAGGAGCTAAAAAACAAAAATTCAATAATTTTTCAAAAACATATAAATTTAATCTAATTTGCTTTGTAAAGCAATGCTACAAAATTGCACTAATTTTTTTAAAAGCTGTAAACATTACGTTGGCATAGTCAGCATATTTTACATCTGCGTAAATCAAAACTAGCATTATGTAGCTAAAGCAAATTTCCCAATATATAGCATTTTTAAGTGTGAGAAAAAGTAAATTTGAATAAAATGTAATTGAATTATTTATTTACACCAGATATATTTTCAATATAAGCAAAGTTATTTTGAGTTTATGGTTGAGGAGGGAAGGGGATCTAAACTATAAGGGGGGTGTGGCTAAAATTTGAGGGGGGTTTAGCTAAAGACGCCTCTGCATACTATGCAAAATTCATAAAATAGAGCTAGCTCTAGCAGTTAGCTAGCTAAAAACAATTGACAGTACGGTATTGGCATGTATTCTTATCTCCCTTCAGCTAGCAAGCTAGGTGTTTTGTTCCACCACGTCCTTCCAGACAAATCAGACAAATCCAGACAAAAAACAACAAAAACCGAAGTTCCGGTGTGAAAAATTGCGCCCACGCATAAAATAGGGCGCTAAGTGAATGTAAGGAAACCTCGACCCTTTTTCATCAGACGGGGGCCGCGCGACCAAACTGTTGTGTGTGGAAGAATAAAATTGTTAAGGGAAAAATAAGGCGCTCTCAAGCATTTCAGGGATCGCGCTAGGAAATAAAAAAGGATTTGCAAAATCCCAATACAACAACATAAATAGAAAGGATAATCTTTCTAAGCATTTATCCCAAGTTGAGAAATCACATCATTGGCCTTACAGCAGTAAGTAAGTAAGTAAGTAAATTTATTTGTCAAGTAGTAAAAATTACAATGTTATAAATTGTATTAAGAAGGTGTTACACTTATTGTTGTATCTACTAGTGACAGGAGATGGGCACAAAGCATAAGCTTAAGCAGAGGTGCCGACCACCCTAAAAAGAAAGATGAACAAATACAAACTAAAGAGGCAGACACAGGAATATCACAAAAAAGAAAAGAAAAAAAGAAGAAGATAAATTGTTATAGGAAAATTGGTTGTAAATTCGAATCACAGAAGTATGTCGCGGAAATACAGGGTAACGCAATGGTATCAGTAGTTGTCAATGAAATGCTTGATGAGAATTGGCTGTATCTCAAAAGTTGTTTTACTAAGGAGTCTAAAGGGAAAAATTAATTGTAAATCATTCCAGTCTTTCACAGAGTGAAAGCGAATAGATTTTAAACCATAAAAAGTTGACCTGACTACGGGTAAATTAATTAAACCACATCTACCAGCACGAGTTTGGTGCACACGAGAGAAATAGCTCTTTAGCTTTTAGTTTTATGTTAACTAGCTAGAGAAATCAGCATGCACTTATCAGAATCTTTGGCGGAATTATTTATTCAGTATATTTATATTTTCAGTCCTCCTGCATTTTGCACGTTTTTAGTAACTCTCAGGCTGATTGTTTTTATTTTTTCAGCCTCGTTTGTTCTCATTTTGTTCAAAATAATAAGAACACAACTTTGAAATTTATCCTTATTTATGGATTTTTTTTCTTCTTAAAATTTTTCAAAATTATGTGTTTTTTCGCACAAGCGCAATTTGATTGTAGTCGACAAAAAATGACACAGCGAACGATAACTCATAATGGAGATTATATTCTGAAACGTTGATTTTTTTGTCAACTAAAAAAAGGTTTGAGTAAAAGTTGCTACAAATTAAAACTTCTTTGTTTGTGACAAAAATGTCAAAGAAAACAAAATGAACAAGCTGGGTAAGGTGATGTCATATGTACTTGATGCCAACAAAAAAGGCATTTGACCTCGGGTTAATGATAGCAAACACAATAATCGAAAATAGGGAGAAAAAATAACGATTGGAATTTGTCTAAGAAAGGAAGTTTTGGTAACAAAAAGTTACTCTTTAAATATATTGATCAAATAACTGTACATAAAAAATATTGTAGGTACAAAAACAGGAAAAAACAGAAAAAGATATATAACTCTATGATAATGGAGATCATCTACTAGTTACAATAACATCTATAATATCTCCATCATCTAAATCCAGGTCAACCGGGTTGCTATTCGGGTCAATATTATCTCCATCAAACTTAAAACAAGTTTTTCTCGCCAATGTGTTTTTTTCTTTGCAGTATGATTGAAATAATTTTTCCAAAACATCATTCTAAAAATGATGAACAAAATGACAGACAGAATGCGAACAATATATCCATTGTAAAGATCGAAAAAAATATAACTTTACAATAAATATTATCCTCACAAAAACGAAATTGATAACTGTCCCAGAAGGTTTAAATAGTTGCAAATATTTACGAGATAAACATTCGCGAGTTGTCAAACTGTTTTCAAAGGGATAAAATTTGTCGAATCTGATCTGGAATTGGAGGTGTTTATAAAAAAGGTAAAAGGAACCTACAAGAGACAAAAAAAAAATTTTTTTACTAAAAGAATCAAACTCATCAAACTACCCATTTTACAGACCACAATATACCAAAACCAACTCCTTGTGTACACCCTGCCCTTCTCCCCTTAAAATTTTTGATGTTACTTTAGTAAAAAGTACTTAAAGTAAAGATGAAAAAATTGGTTTTATATATATTATATGCCAAAATTACATTCTGCATTACAGAGTTATGGCCTGTCGAATTTGACATTTTTATGCTGATATCAGTATCTGTGCTAAATCAAGGTACATAAATAACAAAATAAACGGAATCATTGCTACATTCAAGGATGGTCTTCAGGCTAAATAGTTTGCCTTGTATTTTGCAGACCAGGATATGAAAACCAACTTTGTGTTGGAAAGCAGATAGAAAGTAGTTGTTTTTAAAAAATTCTGTGTTTTTTTTTTGGTTTGTCGTTAAGGTTTTTTACGCCATGTTGAAACATAGGTGCTTCCCTCGACAATGTGCTGACTCTGCAAAATTTCGACCTTTCACCTAACTATCACACACTGTAGTCTGAAGAGAGAGGACACGCCCCTACCTTTGAAATAGTGTAGGCGTCTCTTTGTCTTCCTTGCTGTAATATAACAGATATCTTCTCCTCCGCTATTTCATCCGAATCCAAATACACAACGCACTCTACAAAACGAAGCAACAGACAAGGTTGGAATTGAGCATGATACAAATCGGTAGTTACAGAAAAACTAGGTACACCCCATAATAAAACATTTTAATAGAATTCTTTTATAGGAGTTTTGTAGCATTCATTCTATGTTCTTGGATAAGCGAGATAATTAAAGCACATACTATAAATAACCAAATAACTGGCCCTGTCCATTAACCGACCTCCGTGACTAACCTCCGTGACTAACCTGCTCCAGCAGGTTAGTCACGGAGGGGTATTTATTCAGAACTAATACAAATAACTATATCTGAGAACTTTTTTTTCGATGACTTACATAAGAAACCAGTTTAAAATTACACACTTTTTCTTTCATAAGAATATGCTTTATAAGAATATCAGGTTAGAATTTCAGGTTAAAAACTATAGGTCTATTGTTTAGAACAGTAAAAAATAAAAATAATGACCAGCCTGGTTAGAAATTTGGTATTCTTATGAAGAAAAAGCACATAGTCGTTTAATTACTTTCAAGCCAGTTCGAAGTGATAACATTTTTTTAAAATTCTATATGATATACATTACGGTAAGTTCAAAAGTGAAAAATAGAGGAAAAACATGGAAACTGTTGTTTTATTTCTTGTGAGCGAAATTTAATAACCACCCCTGTTGAATTCTTCACCCAGCCAAATAAGCGCCTAAGTCATGACAGGAATTTTAAATACCGGCCTGGGTGGCTATTCTGTCATTTATGAAAGAAAAATGTTTAGATTACTTCAACTCTAACGCATGTAAATATGTTGACGCTGGGCTCAAATGATATAAAACACGTGATGATGACAACGTACCAATAATATCAGCAACTGTTTCATTGATTGTTTCTAGCGTGTCTGTAGGTTTTATATTGCAGTTCGCCAAACTTAACGACACCCTGTCAACAGGCACATTTTCTGATGTTGCGATTCGTTCGAACAGACTCCTAAGTGGTTCGCTCTAAAATAAATATACAGATAATGCGAAGAACCTCAGAAACACATAGATTTGTTTTAAGAGTCATTAAACAGAAATACGATGTTCATGAATTAGTAAATTAATGATGCACATAACGTAAAATTGTCTTACTCAGACAACTGGGAAATGCCACATATATAGTTCTCCCAGAAATGCGCATGAAGATTATCCAGTTAAAAATGATCCTTTTAGCAAAGATTATTTAATCTCAGCCATTACGCATGGAGTAAAGATCTCACATAAGTTAAAGAGATGCACAACAGCTTAGGTAACAAAAATATGTGCTCAGCATGAATGGCAGTGTGTCAACTTTCCCCACTTTATGGACGCAACAATAAGAAGTCACATTAGGCATAGAGAAAAAACAAAAAGATGAGATGCCATGCTGATGCAAGCCATACAAGATTATAACGCTTTATTACCCGGGTAAAAGGGCGGCATCGATATTTTCGAAAATCGCGCAATGTGATTGGTTAGAACTTACGTCATAGCGGGCAATATTCCACGGTATTGCCCGCTACCATAGCAACCGTGTTTAAAGTTTAAATATGGTAGCATTAAATGTAAATAAACGCGGAAAAAAGTAAACACAACGCGAAACAGAAGTGAAACTTACTTTTATCTTTTAAAGAATTCTATGTTGTAGCTACAATAAAAACCTGTTATGTTTACACGATATTCGATTTAAAAAAAATATATTTTTAGTTCGAATGTACGTTCCATATGGGAATAGTTTCTATAAAGACATGGTTTCTACATCCTGCTTATAATGTTTTATTTTTTGTGGTAAAATGCAGTACCCAGATAATAATACATATAATAACTGTTTATTTCGGGCAATACCTTCGAATATTGACCTCTTTCACGTATTGCCCTCGTAAGCTCGGGCAATACTTTGACGTCGGTCAATATTCTCCGGTATTGCCCTCATAAACAGTTATTATAGGGTTAATATTAAGTCAGGCCTTGCCATGAGCAAATAACCTCCCGAGCAATTAATTGCTTGCGTCAGAGTGTCTACGCGAGCAATTTTGCTCGCCATATTTTTCGCTAAAAAAACTTTACATTTAGTCTCTCAGGGCATCTTTTTCAGGAGAGGCGTGCGCCTTGGCACACACCTAAATCGTTTCGGGGGTGTGATTAAAACGTCCGCCACATTTCCAGTTTGGTCGGACATGTCCGTAGCTCGTTTCGAACTTTCGTCGGTTAAAACGTCCGATAGATTTCCCTCTTGGTCGGACACTTTTAGATCTCAGAATTATTGAATAGTCCTGGTCCTTTAAATCCACAAGCAAGCCTATTCATAGCCAACCTGACCATCCTAGCTAATTCACCGACTCCTGACTTAGTTAAAAAAACTAGGTAGACATAAATCTCTTTTGCCCGGCCCCTTCGTCGTTGGTAACCAGGTCTTACATAAGAAATCCAGCCATGCGGTTCTTAACTAATGCGGAGGTGAACGCCGACGGAGCACGGATGACGCAAGTCTGCAAAACTGCACTTACAGGCGGAACAGACAATTTATCATGGATTTAATTGTAGATAATTTCTTCATTTGACGAAACAATTGGAAACCATAGCAGGTCCAAATTTAATGGATTATTTTCTTTATGCCGCAACTGTTATTCAAACAATTTTAAAAACGAAACCCACATGCGGTATAATTTTTTTTTTCTGTATAAATTTTATGTACCTGACGTGTACCTTAAAAAGAGATTTTATTTATTAGTTTTATTTAAACCACGCGGATAAAGATTTTTTTTAATTTGAAAACGAAGCATATTTTTTCCTATTTGCTTGTGATGACCTGAAAAATAAACATTAAATACTATTTCGGACATGTAGAAAAGGAAGTTAAGATTGAGAGAGTCGCTATACCAGTAGACGCTCGATCATCGTGTTTGGGGTTCACGATTAAAAACGTCCCCCACTTTTCTACTGCAAAATAAATGCGCAACAAAGATTAACCTTAATGTCCGTATCGCACGCGTTTTATAAAATGGCGAATGAACTGTTGCACGATGGGTGGAAAATAATCACACCAAATATCTTTTCAGTTTCACTTAAAAGACCAATCAATTCTTGAGAAAAACGTTTACACTTATCTCAAAATGTTAATATTTACGTGAGCAATAGAATGCTCGGGTAACGAGCATTTACGCGAGCACTACGCGGGCGCGAGCAATTGCTCGCGACTCATGGCAAGGCCTGTAAGTGTTATATTATATTTTCTAATTCCTAGTGTTACTAATAACATGGCATCAACCATGTGGTCTGACAACTTTTCTTAATAATTTTAAGACTTTATCTCTTTTGAGGGGTTTTTACTTAGTTTTTGCCATATTTTAGGCTTGTAAAGTACACACAAAAGGAAAACCTCTAGGTACAATCAAGGCAAATATATAACAAATAATAAATATATAAAAAACACACAAAATGATGTGCTAAATATCTCCGAAAAAATTTGCATACACAACGAGCTACGAGAGACAATGTATTATAAAGATTTAGACAGAAGGCCTTTAGAAATATTCATGTTTTAACATTTTCAAGGGAAATGATGGATATATTCAAGGTTTCCAAGGCCACTTAGTCTGATGTTGATAATAGGATTGGGAGACACACTGTGACAATGTGAACTTTCTGTTAGCACCATGGTGAAATAAAAATACACAGTGACTTACTCTTGAGATTTCATACTTTTTAATTATGCCATGCAACCGGACTTTTACTTTTTCTGATCTGTCTTTACTAGGAGTGTCCACTAGTTCCACTGACAGGTTTGGTGATGATACAACTTGCTCTTTCAACCTTCGTAACAGTCGATCAGTGGGATCACTGGAATTAAATTAAAAGTAAAAGAAAAAATGTCTCTTTCACAAGTTTCATTTAATAAAAAAATTAAGCCAACAACATTTTTTGTGGAATTTATACTTTAAGGTCAGAAAGTTTCGGAGCAAGAAAGTTTCTCGAATCAGCCCAACCACAAAATGTTTGGTACATATTACGCAGGAAAAAACTTTCGTGGATGGCCAATTTTAAGATATTTTGCAGGAATAAACTTTCTCGGATAGAGGCTGTCTGAAAAATTTGCAGGAATAAACTTTTGCGGGAGAAGAAAAAATGAAGGTAAAAGTTTTTTATTGTTTGTATATTCTTAGTCAATCTCTATAACAGAGTTTTTCTTATATTTATTAAATCAAGCAAACAAACAAACCAATTTTTATTATGATGTGTATATAGCTAGCTATGTAGTTAAGAATCTTAGCTAAGAATTTATCTGCGGATAACTTATTGTGTTTTAACCGGATAATGTTGTATTAAACATAGTTTCAATTATTTAAAAAATTATCAGTTCATATTTTGATTTGATTCTTTCACATGCGCTCTCACAAAAGCACAACTCATATTCAGTTTTTCTTTTTGCATATTCTTTTGAAATAAACTCTCACGCGCAGAGCATGACAGCTTGCATACAAAAATATGTATTTTTGAAAACAAGCACCTGTCCAGAGTGACAAGAATGGTTAAAGAAACTTTAAAGCATGCAGAAGTTTGACGACCCTCGTAAACTGAACTTTCTTAAAATCTTATTCAGAATGTATGTCAGAGTTTGGCTTTATTCTTCACTAGTTTTTCTTCCTCCTTTGACACACCATGTTCTAATTATTTTCATGAACAATTTGGTTTGACTTATATTAATTTAATATTATTTATCCGCCCCTAATATATACAGAATTTACGTGCACATGCAACCGATACAATTGGATACAGCTAATTATTTTTTCCATTGATATCCAGATCGGTACCCTAGCTTCACATTCTTCTTGGCCGGAACACTTATGATGGAATGTTTTTTGATAAGTGTGATTTCAAACCGATAGCGGTTTCTTGTTTTTGTTACAATCAAGATGAACTGGGGTAAAAAACTGACTGACAGATATCTTTTGTTTTCACTTCTTTCTTTTTTGTCATTACTTTCTCCTTTTTGTTTCGGCTAATGTTACAGGTGTTATCGTGATGTTCTTCTTCGTCTTGTTCGATATTTAAACAAGAGTTCAAAATCTCTTCACCTCCAGGTTCTATGTATTGATAGTAGTACCTATAGATTTTACCTGGTACCTAATTTTCATAAAAAAAGTGGAAAGTCAAATAATTAGGAAATTAATGTTTCCAAATAAATCACCTGAAAACGGTTCACAGGAATTAACTTCCGCGGATGACAAAACACGCTATGCCAAAACACGCGAAACCACAAAACTTTCTAGCTGTAATACTTTCTGACCCTAAAGTATCAACCTTATTCCTGCTGGGGATGGTTCTGACTTTTTTCTTTTTTTCTTCTTAAAAACATTTTCAGAAATAGCAACTATTTTTTAAGTTACAAGCAAAATACAAGCAAATTTTTTTTTCTAAAAACATTCTGGAATCTATATAAAGCTTTTGGACTTCAATTTAGTTATTTAAAAAATTTAAAAAAAATATTTAACAAAAATGGTTTTCTGCACAATCAATTGTAGTTCATCACACATTCAAAAATCACAAATTTACACTACACATACTGTGAAGGAAGTTCATCTTTTGAAATTGGGATCTTCTTGCAAGGTGGAGGTGGTGGGGATGGTGAAAATAGATCTGCACCTAACCTAAAAAAATAATACATGCATCAGTAAAGAAGTGTTATATTTATATATATACATCTTAAATAATGGAAGACTGTATTGTTTGCTTCTGAAATTAAATACAAAATAACTCAATTTCTAATACCTTATATGTATACAAATCTTGACATGTAAATAATTTTAGTAAAATTAGCAATTTTGGTCTTTTTAGGTCTTTTCTTCTGTCGCCAAATTAATTCAAAGAATAAAATATTTTGACAACCCTGGAAAAAACATTTAGAAAATGTGAGTAGGCCTTCTTTCCTAATTTTGTATGTCAATTTCTTTGTACCCCCTCCCCTTTCCCCCAAAGTCAATGTGGTATACTTCTAAGGATCCAGGAGTGTTTCTGCCAGCATAAGCTAAGCAAACACTATCTTCAACATTGAATTGGGAGGAAAGGGGGATCTCAAAATGAAATTCACAATATATTTTTTCTAGGGTTGCAGTTAAATTCAAGTTAAAGGGGAAGTTTGGTCAAAAATTATATTTTCATAATCAATAGTCATAAAAGAAAAAAAACGGATACCATAATTCTTTTCAAGTGAAACCCTCTTTTTTCTGAAATAATCTGTGTTAAACACGCGTAAAAACACCTCCGTATATTGACCCCTTTACATTTTTACGAAGGCTGGGTCGAGTTTGAACTATGACGTTTTATAGTTCAAAAAGCGAAGTTCGGTGTTGGGGATTAGGTGTAATCACATGAAGAAGTATTTTGTCTATATATTTTTATTATTTTAATATGCCAAACTGTGCTGCCATCGACTGTACAAATCGAAGTAGCGATAATAAAAAGACAGAAAAAGATAAAGGGAGCGAGAAAAATAAGGAGGTAGAGAGCGAAAAGCTGACGACAAAAGACGAAGATAATAATGAAAGAAAAAATCGGGTAGTCTGTTATCAGATTCCCAGTGCGAAAAAAAATAAAGAGCATCGAATGGCTAGATAATATAAAAAGAAGTGGTACCTTGCCGAAAGACTCTGAATTTTATATTTGTTCTCAACATTTTGAAGCAGAATGCTTCAAAGTTTTGTTAGCTATGTTTGTTACTAGTTATGTTTGTTAGCTATATGTTTCACCAAACATTTGTCTTTCTCGTATTTAGAAAAATTCAATACAATTTCATTTATTATAGCCATTTCCAAAATAAAACCATCTCATTTTCTTTCCCCAGCGCTGAATGTTTTTTTTCACATCTAAAATTCTTCAAGAACATGTGCTTTCGTAATAAAAATTTTGGTCTTGTTTTCTACCAAGGGCATTGCATCGCCCCTTAAATCATTGAGGGCAGACAGTGCAGTGGTTAGTACTGGTTTACGAAGACAAACCATCCCAAAAGTTTCGGCTTCAGTTATACATTGTTTTTCTTAAAAGAAAAACCTTTAAATTAACCCCCGTCTCAAGTTTTGATTTTTGAGCACACTTTCTCATTCGATTTGTAAAGCTGAATAGAAAAAAAACAACCACCGTTGTGTTTTTTTGTGATGTTGTTTTGGCAGTAGCAAATAATACCGAATAAAATATGTGCGAAGGAGAGTTGAATGATTTGGAGATAAAACTCATGTTAGGCAAAATATTTTGAGAGAAGTTTTGAGTCAGTTGTCGTGCTGCTCGTTGGCATATTTTTTTATCAACCCGAAGACTAATATTTAAAGAATATGTAGAGTTTTGTTATGGTTTTAAACACGAAAAAGAAAATTATGCTTGGCTAATTTTTTGTTTATTTTACCTTCAAAATGATTGTCAGGAATTTCATTTGTATCCCTGCAACACAAGCTCTACAGTACCAACGCATTGGCACCAGGTATTGTTGCCGATCCTAGAAACTTCTTCTTCTTCCTCATCACTCTCGGAACTACACATTCGTAATTTATTCAGTTCTTCCAATGAAAGTTCTGGTTCGAAATTTAAGGGACTAAGAGTAGATAAATCAGGTATGTCATCATTTTAGAGCTTGAATTGCTGCGAATTGAATTGATTGCTTACAAATTGACACTGTATTTTCAAAGAAGTAATTTGTTACAGATTTGAAAAGAAATATAGCTAGAAAAAGTAGATTCTTTTAGCAAAAACTGTGTAGCCTGTGTTGTGACTCTTTCATGCGATGCAATGTTTTGAACTATGAAACGTCATACTTGAGTTAGAACCCAGCTTTTTTTTTTCTGACGCGCTTTTTCAAAAACGGACCATTTTTAGAAGTTTGTGTCAACATTAGAGACATTTTCGAAACTCTGAGTTTAATGAAGTAAAGTTTTTCTGTTTTTATAAGTATAAATGCGTGGAATTATAAAACAAAATAAAATATTTTTTTTAGACCGAACTTCCCCTTTAAAGTTTATATTGGCTAAACGTTATAAAATCATTTCACCCATCAGCAAATTAACTCCACATCAAAATTTGTATGGATATAGAAGGTACATGCACAAAATTGTTTTGACTGGCATATACAAAATGTTGTAGAAAGAATTTTCTCTTGATTGTGCATGCACAAAAGCATTTTCATGATGAAAATGACAGTTATACACTTTCGACAACATCATAAAGAAATCCTCTAAACTTAAAAAAAAGATAGTGAAGAAGTTCATAATGTTTACTCCTTATTGAGCTGAAAAACAAATGACCATCATCTAAATAAGCTCATTTGTTCAGCCATCAACATACCTTTTATCACATTTAATTTTCATTGGCTCGGCATCTGAAATGTTATTTAATTCTTCTGTAACATCTTCATCATCGCTTTCGCATGATGCTGAAGAGGACGACTCTGACTGTGATAATATATCTGTCTTTGCTGTTTTTGGAGCTTTAAACGTTAATTTTAACTTGTTTCCATAGCTAAACAAACCACTATCACTGTCCTCATCACTACTCATATCTATAAAGTCACACAGGTGTACGAGTTTTCAGTGAGCTAAGTTTACACCAAAACTTTTTTTTTTTGCAACCTTCATGGTAAAATTTTTGCGGACGGGTTTGTGTCATAATACTGGTTGAACCAATCACGGGCCAGTATTCAGATTAAGCAGCCATTATGGAATGATGTACACATGCTGTAATCATAATGTTTTTGTGGTGAAACCTTCATAAATACAAGACTGGATTTTTCAAGGAATTCTTTTTTTTTGTAGTCAAATCTTTATATGTTTTAGATACTGCTTATTTTTTGCCATTTAGCGACATTTTAACTCCGTTTTGCTTGTAAATTCTGTCTAATTAAGATTTCTACTGTGAAGGTTTCACCGTCAAAAGCCCACTTTGTACCCCAAAGGAGAGCACGAAGGAGAACATTCCGACCGCAAGAATTCTGTGAAAGTGTGACAAGTTTTTTGTTGGTGTCCCAACTTAGCATGTTGTAGCTATAAATAAACTTTGCATTACCAGCACCAGGAAGGATCCTGATCTAGGAGTGACACCTTGATTGGAGTATTACTTCAATCAAGGTATATATGTATAATTTTTATCTCAATCAGTGTATGCAAATTCTTATAGATGGATTCCAGCGTGACGTTATATATTTGTTTACTTTCAGCGGTAAGCTCTTTGGCTCTGTCATTTGCATGGTAGGAAAAAAGACGCTAAGATTTGGTGAAGAGAGGTCTTTTACTGGGATTTCTTTCCACGGAAATATCGCAAATAAAAAGACTGTTCACCCAATGCCTCTATAGCCTAGCTGATCAAGATATATACCCCAATCTGTGTGTCATACCCTGATTGATATCCTTCCCGTACTGATTACTTCCACTTTGTGCAAAGCAGAAAGCGCAGAGATGTAAAAAACAGAAAAAGAAAAATGAAAATACCCAGCAACCAGAATCAAATGGCTCAAAGTTTAAGAATAAACAGCTATATTCGTACATGCCACTACTGTAACTTCCAAAAGAAAACCTTAAAATCATGTGTTTACATCCACTGACTTGGCAAGCTGTATAAAATAGAATGCAAAAACATTGAAGCACATTTTCCTACAGCTCTGGCCCCAATGTTTGTTTTCCGCCAAATCAATACGACATTTTACAGACCAGTACAAGATTGCGTTTCGGCTTTTCACCCCTTTCCTTGTTTGTTTTGTCCCTTTTGTGACTTATTTATTCTAAAATATGGTTACACAGAGCTTTCAATCCGCCCAATAATTGGAGTGTTCTATCCAATGGAGTGTTCTATCCACTTACTTCGAACTTCCGGCCGCTTTTTCTACTTAGCCTTTCTTCACTTTTGTTGATCGGGATCGGGATTGATTGGAAGATACCTTATGACAGGTAAAAAGAAGTCGGTAGAAGTGTCTAAATTTTAGTGTGATGACTAATATTTTGTGCTGACTAAATTTTTTTAGACTAACCATTTTTGCTGACTTTTTTACCGATTAAGTTTTATCGTCGATTCTTGCTATGCTTTTTAAAATGCCTCAAAAATAAGAGGAGACAAAGTTCAAATATCTTTAGCGTACGGCTGCAGTAAATTGTTATATAAAAAAGGGAATTTGTTATTTTTCTTTGCTTTTTTGATAGTTTTTATCTCAAGAAGTGCTTACTTTGAACATGGAGGTATAAAACCTCCATGCTTTGAACAACATTGAGGATAAAAATTGGTGATAAATCTTTCTACATGATGCAAACTTGTACTCTTTTAACTTCGGTATATATGCTCATCTCTCATGATAAATTTCATTTGATATGAACCGTTTCCATTTAAAGACGGAACTATGGTTAACGACCACCTTACTGTCGCGATCGTTTTTCTATGTACAGCTAAATGATTAAAAACATTTCGGTAACATAACAATTCAGTCTTTCTCACCCAAAGGTAGGGTGCTATAATATCTTTTAGGTGATTTGATTGGTCAAGAATCGCGATGGTAACATGACATTGTATCAGTTATGTTATTTTCATTTTAAGTATTCATGCATCCATAACAATCATTGACTTTCAACTTGTTTTTTTTGTAACATTTAAGCATATGCAACGATGAGCATGCAATTGTGATCCGAAATGCGACATGCACGTTTGCTTAAAAAGCAGCAGTAAACTTTAGTTGTGCCTTAGAATCCTCCCTTAGTTAGAATCCTTCTTCGAAGGTAAACATGCAATAAAGTTTAAGCGTGATGTTTGCTATTAGTGTATTCAGTTTTAGGTATACCGCATTTATCAATTGAAGCTTGTTAGATATAATTACAAGGATAGCGGATACAATGACTGAGAAATGGTTACTAGTTGAACATTTCTTATCATTTATTTATTACGACTATTTCCCTACGAGTTCTGTTTTAGTATTTTATTGGCACTGTTATCAAGAGAAAGAATTCACTCAAACTTTTGTAGTCTCTAACACGGCTGAATTGAGGATTCACAAGACCACCCAACAGTTCAATGGATATTTAAAGGGTGGGCTTTCAGAACTTTTTATTAAAAGGTGTGTCAAATCGTTGAAACAGGTTATCAGCCGCAAGATACCGAGAACAAGAACACCAATCCGTTAACCAATAAATAAGTCGTGCTTTGCAAGGGCGAACTTTTTAGCATATAGCATAATAAAAATAAACAAACAAAAAAAAAATTATGTTTAAAGATACATTCTGTTTCTTTTACAGTCTACAACTTTTGTCGCATTGATCATATGCTTTCATGCAAGATCCATAGTTTTCTCTAGCGTTCTCGAGGCATTGGTGAAGAGGTGGTTCGCACTGAAAATATTAATTTATGATAATTAAAACCAACTTATAGTGTATATGGAAAAGCACGTACAATCTGGAAATATCTGTCGGTGCTATAAGCAGTAAAAATGGCGGTAATTTTTGTTGAGTGGAATAATTTTGAGGGCGGAGATATTCTGAAAATTTAAAAAATAGCTGAATTGCCCACGACTTTTATCTACTATGTTCTATGTAGCAGAAGAATCATGCATTCAACAACCTACCTTGGTTTTTCGGCAACCAGCAACACAGTTTCGCCATGTGTATCCGCACGGATCACTTGTGAAGGATACACTAGACATCTTCATGTAACAGTGATGCAGTTCTTCAAGACACTAATGTAAGAAAAAAATTGTGAGTTGCTTATGTAATGACACATTAAGAGATCTTCGACTATAAAGGTAGTTACAATTTTAGATCAATTTGAGCATCGAAATACCAACTTTGAGGACATCTAATCTGGTTACCAAGAGTAAGAGAGACAAAGTTATAATTTCTTCGTTTTGTTACTTCTAGATATACTTCATGCTTTTGTTTAGCCAAATAAAGTGAATGTTTAAAAAAAAAGTTTACGATTAGGGAAATGCCATCGTTCATCACTTAAAAAAAAATGTCTATGCGGCGCTACCTACAGAAAAAAAATTTAAATCAGCTCTGGAAAGGCTTATAAGAACATGCAACATCAGAAAACTAAAAAAAAAAAAATACCTGAGAGCCTCTTGAACCATCTTTTACGCTTTCTAAAATTATAAAAATATCTAATTCAAACGACGGTATTCTTTTTCAAAATAAATATTTTAATGCTTAAAATAAAAACAGACTTTTCGCGAAGTCTGGTACATATACCTAATATGTCATAGCAGTTTTGAGCCCCTCATTTCAAGATATCCTTTTATACCAAAAGGGGTGGCTTTTTAATCATACAAAAAGAAAAAAATAATCTTACCAAGACTGGTAGCAGATGCAGCAGCAACACACAAAACAACAACAACGAACAGCTTCATGGTGAAATAGAATAGTTTTGATGTTTGGTTAAAAGCTTTGCTGGAATTGCGAAAATTGAAGATGTGGAAAAGTCTTGAACGTGTCCTATATATACATGTGGCTACATAAGCAGGTGTGAAGAATTTGTTAATTAAGTAAATAAAGGTGTAGAAAAATAAATATAAAAAAGAAAAACATTTGGAAAACATGTAAAAAAAATAGAAGCACAATAAGTTTCTGTGAAAACAATATATAAAAAAAACCCAATATAAGTTTACATGGTCAATCATGAGGCCATTGGACCAGCAAATATTGGTTAATCATACACTGATTTGTTGGTGGTGCTCATTAAGTTTCCAGTCAGACTTGGTGTAAATATATATCCCTTGTAACACTTTCTTCAAATAAACAAAGTTGTAGCAGCGTAAAAATAGACAAATATTTCCACTTTGCATTTTTTCACTTTGCATTTAGTCGCTAAAACTTAAATTTATAAACCAACATTCATTTTCCCAAATTTAAAATCAAAGCACGAAGTAATTCTCAAGAGAGGTAAGTATTTCTGGGAGGTGACCAGAACAGTTTGGCTGCAAATTGTCGCACACGTGCTTAGCAGACTGGTACACGTGGTGTAGTGGGTTCTGTTGCGGCTCACAATTCTGGTGAACGCGGGTAGATTCTTACGTACTGCAGGGCAGTATGCAAACGATGTACGTAGTTATACTTATTTAAGGGTCTGACTTGTGGTATTTTCATAATAGGGAATATTGCCTAATTTCACTACATACCGTCACAAAAGTTCTTTAAAAATTTTGTTAACGGAGATTTCAAATATTTAGATGCAAAAAAAAATTCTGTGTTGTTATAGCAGTTCTTTGAGCAAAATGTTAGGACTTGAACTCGCGTCAAATTTAATTTTTGGATGCCAAAAAATAGTTTATTGTTCATCGCTCCGGTAACCCTATTTATCTAACGGGGGTTTGTGCCTAATTGAATCGGTACGGCGTTTAAAGAGCGCCCCGACCTAGTAATTTCTTTTCCCAAAAGTTGCTAAATCTTTGACTTGCTAAGTCAGTTTTCAGTCCTACCTATATTTTTCAACACACAAGGTAGAATAGGAAAATTCCATAATAACGGTCGTTGCTGTGACTGTCGTATATGCATAGTCCGAAGTGGACTCCGAGTATAGACGAAAGCAAACGTTGTGAAAATGAACGAAATTGTCAACTTAATTTCATTTTGGGCCTCAATATCGTAAAGAAGTACATGTGATTGCAAGACTAAGAGAACAGAATTTTGTGCACTGCCATTTTTTCATGTCATACGGACGAAATATGACTGTTTTGGAGCGCCGTGCTAGTAGTAGTATGTTCACTTGTGGTTACCTTAAGAAAAAAAGTTCAGCTTCCTAAAAAACTCCTTACAATTGTATTCGTGAAGATAATGCCATCGCGCTAAGTAAAACATTAATTTGCTGTCATTAGGTGACAGAGGAAATAAAAACGGGCAAAAACCATTATTGGAAACTTAAAACATAATCGAAAAAAACGTACACCTTGAATTTTTATCGTCTGGCAAAATTAAGACTTGGGTTGCTCTTTAATTTTAAAAAACAATTAAATAAGACCGTTCATATTTGGTTATAATTCTTTCGCAAAATGTAGACGTAAATGTGAAAGCCCGTACATGTCTTTCTTGTATTTTACATCAAATTCAAGCAAGTGACAGATGGCTTACACACAACACAAGCGATAACAAATTGTGTATACTAAATCTACCACGGACAGATTTAAGATATATTTACCACCATGTGAAATCCTGCCTGATTAGTGTTTTCAGAAAACCTAAGTTGGTTGTGAAGAACGGGGATTTTTGCTGCGTACGTGTTTTATAAACTTTCTGAGACAAACCTTAACGTTGTAACAAAATCTGAGATTAATTCCACGCCAAATTTACGTCGGTTGTAACATACGGTATCAACAACACTATTACATGTGACACGATTTAATGTTTTGTTTTAATGGCTCTCCCATGTGCGGAGACCGTGTGACATGAATTTTGCACTTTTCCGGGAGATAATTTAACGGGACATAACATATCTACTGCTGGCTTAAAGATGTGTCGAAGATGACAAAAATTAGTGACGATAGAAATCCAGAGAGACAAAAATAAAGAGCGATGAGTTACGTGGCAAGATAAATTATTATTGGCAGTTTATACTTTTTAAGAATCGATTTTTCAGATAGTCAAAATGTATTATTGCCCTGCTAGTTACTTAAACCCGTGAAATAATCCATTTATTTTTTTAAAAGATTATTGTGCTCATCAAACGAAAAACCGTGAAAATCCACTTTAAAATATTTTAAAAACATCACTTCATTTTATCACATTATTTGTTCTAGCCAAATGAAAATGTAAGCAAAAGTTTTATAAAATACAGAACGTTTTCATAGAAAATATTTTATAGACGCTTTTAAAGAAAATTGTAGAAAATATAATCTATTTTGCCTGCTATAGACAGACACACACACACAGTTTCCATATTATTATATCAGACAGATGCCAACCCAAGGGAATTAATTTTTACAAAAACTAAAATATATTTGATGCAATAGTTATAAAGTTTTTTAACCTTTTTGCTGATGAAGGAATACGTTTTTACCAATCTTAAATTGCCTGCAGTTTTTACACTGATTTCTATTGTGTAGAGACATTTGACCAAATGTAAATCAAATATGAAAATTTAATACTAAGCCAGATATTTTGCCATGTAATTGCCTCATTAATAATAATTGTGTTATTGACATTACCCTGCTTTATTGAAGTCATTACGTAATGTTTAAACATCGTCTTTGCGCATTACAAACAGACGCAGTGGCGTATTATCATATAAGACTAGCTGTGTGGCCCGTGTAAAAAATGATTTGGGAGGTAAACATTACATTTTACCATAATGAAAATCTTGATAACATCAGCAATGACTCCTCAATACCGGATTTTCTTTTTCAAAAAATTGTTTTAGCCAGTTTCTAAGTAGAGCATAAAACGAAAATAACGTTTAGGATCGAGTACTTTAGATGAACGATCAAGTAGATTAAACCGTTGCTTGCTGAGCGTTTGGGTTGGTTCAAGTTTGAAAATGTACCAAAGTTTGGTCCCATATAGCCCCTTGTTACCCACACTTGAACTCAAATATTTCAATCCGTTACAATTTTTTGTCATGTACATTGCAACGGCTTGAGTATATTTTAGGCGGGAGAAGAATGATAATAGATATCTTAATTCTAAAGTCTACCATAATTAGCGGTACCCTACAAAAAACTTATTCCGCAAAATAAAAAAAAATTCTTCGGCTACCGTTTTGCTAGAACGAGTTATTCAGCTGTTTCAGAAAAGTTCTGTTTTTAATAATATTAATTCTATATGTATAACTTTAATGATACTTGTACTAAGCTTTTCAATTAGATGCGTTTGTACTTAAGGGCTTTCCCGGCTAACAACCTTTGTATTCTTTTCAAGACAGTTAGGAATTTGATCAGTTTAACTATTCGCTTTTTTAAGGATATACACACCAAACCGGAAAGTTCAGAAGATAAAAATTTGAGTCGAATTATCGTAGCTGCGTTGACATGTAAAGTAATTAAAGCTACGTTATGTATCATGGGTCAGCATCTGGAAATCCTTTTTTATCTTGAAATGGATGAACTGAAGGTAGTGAACATATTCGGATTGAGGCTGCAAACTTTTTTGACACAGCAGCCAAAAATTAAACACTATAGCCGAAAGACGCCGAAGGGAGGGCTTAGCACATGGTACGGATGTGTCATAAACGAAGGAGGGCGCTCATTATCAGTAAACTGGGCATCACACAGTATAAAGTCCTTATAGTGCAGAGTTCCTTCGTGTCAAATAAAAAGAAGAAGAACTTCTAGTATATCATATGTCGTTCTGATAGTAGTACCTGTATATAATCGCCTATATTAATAGGGGACTGCCGTGTTTCTGTCTGTAACAGGCAAGGTGGATGTGTTTATTTTCCTTTGAAGTTGCCGAAAAATACATGTCCTAAATGTCAATAACAGTAATTTGAGGTCGATAGCATAACTTACCTTAATGAAGCCATTACAATGCACTTATAACTTTGAGACCAAATAATTTGGAAACGGGGTTATGTCATTTATTCTTTACCGCGGATGTAAGTAGGCACCACATGGGACCAAAGTGGGTAATGTCCTCAAACCGGGATCACCCAATCCGTTTCGGAATGAACGGGTAGATGACGTCATCAGAAAAGCTTTAAGCCCCATATTATGTCTTCAACTTTTCGTCAAAAGCACATAATCCTATACATTTCTTGGTCAGGATTTGAGGTCTCCACAATAGAAGCAACTTGTTAAGGAATTTCTACAAAAAATGTTTTTGTTTAGTGGCGGCTCTTTGCTGACGTCAGCAAAATGTTTACACCCTTATATCTCCTTAACCGTTCTTAAAAAACATACGTTTCTATACAATATTTTGATCAGCGTTTCAGGTTCTGCACAATAGAGGCAGCGGGTCTACTATTTTTTAAGAAATTGTTTTGTGTATTGACGGGTCATTGCTGACGTCAACAAAATTCAAATCACGGGTTTCTTCCTTTTTGTTCTGCCTAAGTGGGGTTTTCCACGTGCTTATCCTCTAGTCTATTATAATAATACGAAGACTATGTCTGTCTGTAACAAGTGGATGCGTTCATTTTCTTTTGGGGTCGCCGAAAAAGTTATGTCATATTTATTAATTTTCCAGACGTTAGCGCACGACGTCAATGCACATAAACTGACGTCAATAAAATTTTTGAAGTCAGCGATGTCATTGCATTGCACTTTCATGTATGACGCCGAATAACTTGGAAACGGCCGGAACTAACTGACGCTATCTCCCGCGTGAGTATCTCTGCAACCATTCATCAAATGTACATATTCCTTTACATTTTCCTGATCAGCGTTTCATGGTCTATAGAATAAAAGTAACTGTGAATCGAAGTTCTTAAAAAATTGTATTGGCTATCGACGGATCCATTGCTGACATCATCAAAATTAAAATGGCGGACCTTCTTCATTGTTTTTCTTCATTGTGGATTTTTCCACGGGCTTGAGAACTAGTATAACATAATAACATTACTACAATCCTGGAGGAATATGTTAAGACAAATGCCAACTCAGAATTTCGGTGTACATAAGTAATTATAAGTTATTTCTATTTCAGAGAGACACACCCATTGCGCAATTGTGAATTACCGACTGTCGGAAATTACTTTGTTATATGCAAAAATTAATTAACGACCTTCGAAGATACTAACGTTGATATATGCGTGTGGAAAGAACCGATTTTAAGCGTTGTTCGCTTAGCGTAGCGGCTGCAAATTATGGAAACTTGTAAGCGTTCGGTTGAATTCGAAAAATGATGGAGTGAAACAGCCTAATACATAAATTTCAAAAAAAATCTTTTTTTTTTTCCAACAGTACAAAAAATGATTGATTATTTCCAACAATGAAAGTACCGGATGCCGGATTTGCAGCACTTCTCAAGACGGTAGATGCTTAAACACGCAACAGTTTTACCACGGTACGAAAGGGTGAAAAACTACAATAATTTCCGAAGATAGTGGACGTAAAAAATCGTCAATTTTAGTGAATGAAATTGTCTTGACAAATCGAATTAGACATTCTCTGAAGTTCAACATCTTCAATTGTGGTAGCTGTTTACACTATTTAAATGCATGGGTCAACCAATATCAGACTCGTTGTTAACAGAAACGAAAATGAAAAGTGCCAACGCAGTCAGTCGTCAAAGCTTCAATCAAAGCTTCATTTCCATGCGAAAAATGTTGCCGTAAAAATCGTTAAAACAAGAGAAGACTGCAAAAACATAAATTTATCTGTGAAATCACGCGTTTTATTATTTTGAGACCCATCGCTTTCAAAGCAATCATGGTGATGCCAGCACTCCTGTCGCAGAAACCATCTCTTACATCCAAAGTGACCGTTCACGTCGCAGCTCTTTCCGACGTTTTAAACTATGGGACATCGGAAACATCCGCGAGTGTTGTACGATTCAGAACCAGTTCAAATATTTTACCAAGAATAGATCGATTAAAGAAATACCAAAACAATTTGTCGAAAAGATGAGACAGGCAATTGGATCTCCTTGCGTAGTCCTCACTGCAGATTTTAGCTCGGTTCCTCTGACAACGAAGAACAGGGAAGGCCAGTTGTAGCAATTGATGATGAGGGTTGCGATTGATAGGCAAATGATTATTTTATGGAGAAATCCTTTTTGTTGATGAAATTGAAGGCATTAGACGCATCAATCAGCATAACCGCCTCGGTTTCTTTCAATCAACAATGCGTCGCAGCGAATGGATAGCTGCTTCGCAACCTGCATCTTGACCAGTACAAACGGGCAATGAGGCAATCGAGTCAGCAAATTCCAGTTCCAAAACCTTTGCGACGGATTTTTCGATTATTATGCATAGTGTCTCTCCAATTCGGATTGGAGGTAGCCGAGGGTATTTATTCAATGGAATTAGGCAATTAGCGAGTACGGTTTCCAGTGAATCTGCTAGATATCGATACATTAAGTCCTTCTTAGCTTTGCCAGCGCAGAGCATGAATTAGAAGTCTCTGTACCAAGGCAGTTTAGCTGTTTCCTGTGTTTCTGTTTAACCAAAGTTGCGATAAAGTTTTTTTGGAAAAAGGGTATTACACCTATGAATGTGCAACAGTGTTTACCTCAGCGCTGAGTAACATTCAGTTTTGAACTTTCACCGGAAACATTCTTCGAAAAATAAAAAAGATTGGCCAACTGTTTTTCTTCTGACGGGGTAGCAACGATATGTAAACTGTGTTTTTATTATAGCTAAAGTTGTGGAGAGTTATTTTTTGAGAAATATAGTACAGCGGAAACAACATAAAATGTGTGCACTTCACTTGACGTACAGGGTATATACTTGTACTCTCCCGGGCGTACAATGCCGTGTAACACAGTCACTTGTGGCTTAACACGGCGTTTCCACGACGAGTCCCCCGGCTACTATATAAAAAATGATGTAACATTCGCGAAAATGCTAGGATCGTCCTGTTCATAATCTAACCTGTTAATCATTGGCTAAACAAGGGCTATGTTTTGGGTACATATAGGTTATGCAGATATTTGTGTGAACCAGTGACTTTCATCCCATAAAACAATAATTTATCTACCCTGATACATTACGGTGCTTTTCAAACGACTTCCAAAATAAATTTAAACAGAGCCGCTTGCTTGCCAAATAAGCAAAAAGAGACGCTTGGTTAGGGTTAGGGTTAGAATGCTCTTGTCCCACTTTGTAACATGCTAGAATAAAGGCATAATCCACTATCAGAAAAAAGAATCATGTTGACGTCAGCAACAATTAGCACAGCTTAACAGTTCGAATTTAACTAAATAACCTAAGCCTTCAAGTTCTAAGTGCGCTAGAAGGATTGACAATTAAAATTTGATGAACTTATTTTTTTTCACATTCCATACGAAAGTTACATGAAACCAACGAAATTTAACGTTGAAACATCTTTATTCCTGTTGCCATTGCTTGGAGGTAACATTTTTGGCCAACTCTATTGGTATCGATAATATTTTATTTTAAATCCCTTTAAATCCCAATTTGCTTAAAAAGAATTTTTTTATCTTATAGATTATATTGGGATTGCGTTCATGTTTATACCAGCTATTAGTTGAATTATCGACAATGGGTAACAAAAATGTTTTGAGTACGCAAACACTATCAACTCTCCATTATTCCACAGCCGAGAGGCTGCAAAAAAAGCAACTTTTTGTATATACGTAGGTCTGCTAATCAGCGCTTAGAATGCTCTTGTCGTACTTTCTAACATGCCAGAATTAAGGGATAATCCACTATCAGGAAAAGAGTCATGCTGACGTCAGCAACAATTAGCACAGCCTAACAGTTTGAATTTAACTAAATCACCTAAGCTTCTATGTCCTAAGTGCGATGGAAGGATTGGCAAGTTGAAAAGTACAAATTGTTTAAATCTAATATAGAGATTACTGCTTGTAGGAACAGACTTTGCGCCAAATTTTTTCATTACTGATTGTAGCTTTACGTGTATTTGTTTCTTGTGGAGTTGGATGAATAAGTTTCAATTTCATTTTGTATACGTCCCTCTTCATGTTTAAATTCTCATCAAAAATCAAATATATTCTTTTCATAGTTTTTTTAACTTTTTATCAAAGATACGCTTGATCTTCAGTACGGAAAGTCTGAAAAGGATGACACTACACAGTTGATATTTAGCCTCTATTTTCGCCTCTATTGTAACCTCTGTTTTTACCCTCTATTTTTACTCTCTATATTGTCCTCTATGTTACCCTATATCTTACCCTCCATAACATCTATATAACCTTATTATGGAGGAAATGCACCGTTGAAATCACTATATCAGTATCTGTTACAATATATATTCAAACCTTGAGCCATAAATACAATTATATATATTTTTTAATAACAATAAAAATAAATAAATAACTTAATAAGTTAGAAGATCCTTAAAACTAGTTATACTAAATATATATAAATTTTTTTTATATATTTTTTATACAAATAACTTTTTTCTATTTTTGTTTATATTAAATAATGTATATTTCCAAAAAAATTCTGAATAACAGCATTCTTCTCTTCAATTAATCGTAATTTTTAAACCCATTGTAGAGTGATCTTAGCACTGATGAAAGTTTATTGTAAACATGCAATGTGTCCTTCTGGCAACAATACAATGGTGATACATTCCGTGTTTTCTTATCTGGCCTACCATTACCACATTCGTATGCAATCTAGAACATATAACATGTAATAATTCACCTCGTATGTTGCTTAAACTAATTAAACATTTTAGGAAAGAAACTAAGGTGCTTAGATCAACATTTTACTATAGCCCTTTTTGGGCGGATGATAGAAAATGGTAAAAAAGTAAACATCTTATTTCTTACCACTTTACGAGCATCTATTATCTTAATAAGACCATCTAAATCCATTCTAACACTGTTTGCTCCAAGAAGCTTTAGAATGGTTTTCAAATTGGTGCTTGCCACATCTAGTTTTTGGTATATCTACAACGATGAACAAATTGGTTATAATCACCACAAGATGTTGTGGTAATTTAATAAATTGATTGTGTTTGTTTCAACATAAAAAAAATAAAGAAAATCCTACCTGATCTGACTTGGTGATTTCTTGTATAACAGACTTTGCACATTGTGTTTTCTCGCATTTATTTTGACTTTTATCCTAAAATGAATATGTTCTTATATGTCTTAGTTATTGTTAGTATAAAAATAAGTTTTATAGTCGATAAATACTCCACCTAGCAATAAGTTGTTGCCAAAAAAACAAACACAAATTATATATAACCTGAAAACTCACCATTTTTTGCAACTTTTTATTCACGCCTAGTAGTGCATAGTTTGTTGCGTTTGCCAGTGGTTGAAAAAACTTTTCTGTGTTTTCGCAGAGCTTCACTGGTTTACTGTTTGATGGCTGGATGAAACCTTGAAATCAAGAGGAGAAAACATAAAACATGTGTACTGATGCAAAATTGTAAAACTTTCTCTTCTGATGAGAGTTACACAACATCACACATTATTTGTATCGTTTAAATAGACACGGGGTACCATAACTTGGCTGTGGCTTTCGATTTTAAAAACGAAGCACTCATTAGGATAGAGAAAACAAAAATTCTGTTCTTATGACAAATACTAATAACCTACCAGCAATCAATAAATATGTCATTATTATCATCATTATCATACTTGTGATTCTTTTGATCTGATTAAATTGAGTATGAACGGAAGAGACAAGGCACTACTTATATGCCTTACTGAGAAAGCTTACCGTTTCAATTCCCTAACTAAAACTTACCCTTCGATCTTTCTCGGTCCAATTTTCAATTCAATCTTCACTTTTCAAGGCATTCAGAAAAAGGTGATTTACTTTTTTTCCCACGAAAATCTTTCTACGCTGCTTTACCGTAAACTTCATTCTTCCGTCAAAAAATCAGACACACATATCCGGGGAATTCACGACGCCTTCTGTAAACCAAATTATCGCGCATTGTGAAATGTGTGAGAGTTTCAGATATTGTTACTTCAACCAATGAAATTCCATCATCGTAGAAACAAACATTAAATAATATCCTCAACTTTTCACCTTTCATTAAAAAAAGAAAGGGAAAACGACTGAACCACGATGAACTTATTTTTTTTAACATTCCATACCAAAATTATATGAGAACCAACGAACTTTAACGTTAAAACATCGTTATTGCTGTTGCCATTGGCAGAGGGTAGCATTTTTAGCCAACTCTATTTGTAACGATAATATTTTATTTTAAATCCCTTCAAATCCCAATTTCTGTAAAAATAATTTTTTTTTCTTCCCATAATTATTTAACTCTAACTAACTCAATGTATTGAATACATATACCTGTTGATATCCTCACTAATTATTCAAATATTAAATTCATTCTATTTTATATATCTATGATATTTCTAAACCTAATTAACGTAAAACGCATGTCGAAGAAAATCAAAATCAAATAAAAAAAATAGAAAGAAAAAGATGTCAATGGGCGACCCTTAGAAATTTTGATATTAAACGTTACAGTTTAGTTGTTTTTATATAACTTCCATATGAAGTTTAAATTAAGTTGATGGTGGGCCATGCATGTTTTAGCAGGGGAGAAAAATTTATGCTAGTAGCTAGTTCGTGGGAAACATCCAAGAGAATTCGCCGGTCGCAGCAAAGTTGAAAAGAATTTATCGTATTAGTTATTTGTAGTTGGGAGATTTCGTGTATGGTTTAGAGTGGCCCGATTTTGGCTGACAAACATGCAAAATACGGCTATTATTATAGAGATCTGTTTTATTTTTAATTTCGCTATATGTGGATGATTAAAGCATGAATATTTCGAGATCTCACACGCGTGTTAATTTGGTTTACCGAGGGCGTTGTATACTTACCGGATGTTAGTTACTTTTCAACGGAAGGATGAATTTTATGCTGAAGCAGCGTATGAAGATTTTCGTCAGGAAAAAAATGATTCACCTGTTCTGAATGCCTAGGAAAGTGAAGATTAAAATGAAAATTGGAACGAAAGAGATAGGTGAGTTTTATTTGAGGAATTAAAAGTTAAGCTTCCTTAGTCTTGTATAAAAAGAGTGATTTTATTCTCCTGTTCTTACACAATTTAATCAGCTCAAAAGAATCACAAGTAAGATAATGACAATGATTACGATAATCACATATTTATTGATTTCTGGTAGGTTTTTTAGTGTCTGTCGTCAGATTAGAACTTTGTATTTTCTCTGGTTTGAAACGTACCTTAATTTCAAAAATTGTACAATGAAAGAAATCATAGTTGCATATTTACATGATACGTTTAATGTGTGATGTTATTCTGTAACTCTTGTCAGGTGAGGTAGATCAGTGTGGAGTCGCTTTTTTTATTACTAACTAGTCACATCAGAACATATCTGTCAAATTATCCCCCTTTGATTTCAAGGTGTTATCCAGCCATCAGACAGTAAAGCGGTGAAGCCATGCGAAAACACAAGAAAGTTTTTCCAACCACTAGCAAACGCAACAAATTACGCCTTACATGGCGTGAATAAAAAATTGCGAAAAATGGTGAGTTCTCAAGTTGGATATTTTTAAGATAAATTTGATGGTAGAAATAATAACGGGGACACAAAGGTCGATTCAAACAAACAAACAAACAAGAATTATTACCTTGGAATAATTCAGCCATTTTTCCCTGATTGAATTTTAGAATTAGTCTTTTTAAGATTTTTGATAACTGAGATATATCTTATTGGGGTAAAACACGTTGAACAACGTTTGAGAAGAATTTTAACGTCTTTGAAAAGTAGGAAAACTGATTAAAAAAACAGATTTGGAGTTTTAGTGAGGTTGAATATTTATGCACTGCGGTAATATTTAAGATTAAAAATAACTATAACAGATGAAAACATATTCATTTTAGGATGAAAGTCAAAGTAAATGCGGGAAAACACAATGTACAAATTTTGTTTTACAAAATATCACCAAGTCAGATCAGGTAGAATTTTCTTTATTTGTTTTATGTTTATGTTTATAACTAATTTGTTCGTTATTATAGATATACTAAAAACTAGATGTAGCAAGCACCAATTTAAAAGTCATTCTGAAGCTGGTAGAATCTTGATAGTCTTATAAAAATGATAAATGCTCGCCAAGAGGTAAGAAATCGAATCTTTATTCACTTTTTTAGTATACCACAACTTTTGATTTTTAATGGTTAATTTGATAACGCTTCCCATAAACATAAAAAGTTTAGGAAGATGACCTGTTTTGAGCCATTTATCGGAATTGCTATTGAGTATTGCCTAATTAATGTTTTGAGGACGGTATGCCTTAAAAGTTCTTATGTGGTTTAGATTGCATACAAATGTGTGAATGGCAGACCAGTTAAGAAAACACGGAATGGATCACCATTGTATTGTTGCCAGAAGGGAAGCGTACACGTTTACAAGAAACTTTCATCAATGTTAAGATCACTTTATAATGGATTTGACAATTTCGATTAATTGAGTGAATTACTTGCGGAGTAACTGGTTTATTGGTCTCAAAGCAATACAAAAATGTAAAGAAGAAATTAAATAAATTTATTTTTGAAAAATATATTAAGTATTATATTATATACAATTGTATTTCTCTTTCTTGGATTAATTATATATATGCGGCAATAGATATTGTTTAGTATGGCGTATTTGCTTTAACGTTGCACTTAAGATCTTAAAAGAGCCATTGCATAGCAAATTAAATTATTAACAGGAACAATTCAAGGATGCGGAAAGAAGCGTTGAAATTCGTTTGCTAATTTTGCACTTTCATATAAGATTTTTATCAGCAATTTATTTTACGTGACGTTGTGATATAAAAATCAAGAAGAGACCAAAAAATTTCTTGTGTTGAAATCTTCAAAGTAAACAGTCGTGTCCCAAAATATTTTAACAAGGCTTGTAGTAAGGTTAATAGGTTTCCGTTTAATTTTTAAACTGGGTTCACAATAAGTTGCTTTTGTTAAAGCAAACTTAAACCTTGCATTTCTAAAGGTTGCAATAAATTGTCCCTTACTCGTTTGTAAGGTCCCTTAAATGTACAAATTGTCCAAAGCAAAAAAGGTAAGATTTGGCATTGTGATTGAAAGTCTTGTTATCAAGAAAGGTTCGCGGGTATTACTTTTTGCCTTGGAAATAAGCAATATCAAACAATACCAAAGTGACAGCTTTTTTATGGCTCTTGTTGTAACTTCTTTAAAAAAATTTAAAACTATTACATATTATATTACACATCGTCCCACTGTCAAGAAGAGAAATTTTGTACGCTAATATATGCTTTGATGTCTTCACCAACAGGTTAACAATGATATCTTGAGTGCTCTACAGAACATCTATGACCTCTGACCTGTTAAATACTAAATACGTGCATATTGCAGTAAAAATCTTTTGTAAAGAAAATAATTTCTGAAACTGTCAATCTAGCATCTTTTTTTTACATTGTGGCTCCCAACTAGCTTTATATATTGTGCCATAAATTGCTGTTCCGAGAATTAGCAGACCTTGAAACCGTTGTAGAGCATATAGTAGTGAATCCTCGCAAATGGACTAAAAGTTTTTGTTTGCATAGTTACAAGCATTTGCAAAAAAAAATAAAAAAATGATTTCGCAAAATTAAATGCTACATCATCAAAATAAGATGGATGATTTGTTTTTGTTTGATGTTGAAGAATATTTCCTTCTTTCAGAAACGAACATATAACCCAGTGTTTCGTACTGGTTGTATTTTAAGTTTAAACTTGATAATTGGAATGACGATGAAAGTTGTACTAGATTTAGATTTAGAAGCAGACCTTATCAGAATGAAAAATCCTTTGAATCTGGATGAACCTGACCCTTAGAGGCACTTTGCATTTCCTCGTAGGTATTCTGGCTTAATACCACGTTTTAATACCATGTCTAATTTTCAACAAAATTTTGGGCCCAATCTAACACAAATTTAATCATATGTTATCATCATTTTATCGACTATGGCTGTCAAGTGCAAATTTCAAATCATATGCAGATACTGTTTATGATAAAGGCGCTCCACTTGACAATTGCAGGGATTTTATTGATGGCACACTAAGACAGCTGGGTAGACCAAGTGTTGATCAAAGAACAATGTATAGTGGACATAAAATACATCACGGATGTAGAATGCAGACAGATTAGACACTCTTAAGAAATTTCTCGAGCAAAAAATGGCCAGCTTCTATGTTTGTATGACGACCCTACTTACCGCTTACGAGATCATTTACAAATAAATTTGTCTCCAGTGAGAGTCTCTGTGAAATAGATGTTTAGGGATGTCATAGAGAGGCTTAAGTTCACTGATTTTCCAAAGAATTGGTTTAAGCGCTGTCAACAATTCTGTTTTTTGTGCCCATATTTGCAATAAAGTTTGCTGAAAGTTTTCTTACTACTTATTAAGTTGTGCTTGCTGATGTTTATAATGTGTTTCCACCAACTGTCTCTGAGCAATTGCCTGATGACGTTGAAATTCTATTTCTTGCTTTCTCATTGCTAATTCACTTTCCTTTAAATCCGTTCTTCTGCTTTGGTTCTCTCCATGCTCTTATTTCTCTCTTTCAAGTAGGCTATTTTTCTTCAATTTCTTCCCTTTTTGTCCTGATTTCACTATCCATATTTTCCAAGCACTTTTTTCTTTGTGGATTCTGCTTTCATTTTGCTTTGAACTTTGGAAAACGTTTGTCTTGTTTCTTCTTTTGTATGGTAACATCATCCCAACTTAGTTAGTCTTTTACTTTGTTTGTTTTGCATCTTCACTTTTTTACACTTCAACAAAAACAAGTGGCTGGTCATCATTATTTGCTTTACTGCACCGATCCTTTCTTAAAAAGAAACAAAAAATTAATTAAAACAAACGACAGAATTCTTAAAAAATGTATAAGCTAGCTAGCTGATATTTTTATACTATATTTTTTCTTCATCCAATTTGTCCCACAGCTCCATTGCTTCAGCACCACTTGACCCATGTATTGTCACTTCCTTTTTGGATACAAAAAAATGTTATCGTTTTTGTCAAAGAAAATACTTAGAAAAGTTAATTTTTTTTCTATTTTTGTTTAAGTATTATATAAATTTAGCGCTACTTACATTTATATTTGATCGATTGAGTATACCAGCTTAACCTGTTTTTTGTCTTAAAATCCTAATCACTATTGACAACCGGATGTGCGGCTTGTATTTCGTCCCATACAAAGGAAGACGGCGCAGGTCAATTTCGCGGTTTGACTATTTCCTGTTTCCATTTCAGAGTCATTTTATTCCGTTTCATTGCTTTCTTTCGTTGTCGAACGAGTAATGGAATGAGATGTGACTCGCCAACGTTATCTTTATATGAGATATACGAGAATATGCGGTGATGTTCTAAACAAGGTATTAAAGCATCTTACATTGCACACATATTACACACGTTCGGCCTTTATCCGCTGGTAAGATCGTAATATCATTATCCTTTCTTAATTTAGTTCCTGTTTCGTCATTTTGTTTTCTTGGTCTTTTGCATTTTATAGATTCAGGCTAATTTTCGCAAGGACAGTGTAAGGTTCCTCCCTTGACAATACTGTAATTGCCTGTTCTACACTCGCAACAATTTCTTTAAATGGTAAACTTGTTAGGCTTGGAGTTAAACAAGAATTCATCCCTTTTGATAGAACACTATTTTCTTTCTCCTATAGTTGTTTTGAAGAAAAGGTCATAACCAACTTTTATGTATCAATTTACATTGATACATCGAAATACTTTGTAGGGATTGTGATGCTGTTTATGTTGGTGAAAACGAAACGAATGTTCCAACAACATGTACAAGAGCACAAAAGAGTCGTACGCAGCGCAGAAACAGACAAAAATGGGATTGCGGACTGTAGCTAGAAGTATGATCATATTTTTGACTGGGGCAATAAAATAGTCCTGGGGCTGAGAGATCGATTGGAAAGCAAAAGAAATAAAAGAAACCATAAGTAGTATAAACAAAAACACTCATATCAATAGTATTTCATATCAACTTCCAGAAATATGGTTACCTGCACTTCGAAAAGCAAATATTCAGAAAACGTGCAAAATGGTTCAAGACAAACGCCATCAAGCAGAAATACCAAACGGTATAATGATTTATTAATCATTGATGTGTCAGCATAACTAGCGATTCATAACATGTTACAGTTAATTTGCAGACTAAAGCACTAAAGATTTCAGATACTATATGTAAATGAGCGGACATATTGCCACAATGTTCTTGCTCTGTGGTTACCATCAAGAGCAGTGCTATTGAAAAGACATCTTATCAAATGCATAGGGTCATAAAATACATTGGTTTATCAAATGCATTGGTTTATTAAATGGATTTGTTTATCAAATTTATTTTTTCATCATATACACTGGTTCATCAAATGGATTGGTTCATGAAATGCATTGGGTCATTAAATACATTGGTTCATCAAATGCATTGGTTTATTAAATGGATTTCTTCAACAAATGCATTAATTCATCAAATTTATTTTTTCATCATATACACTGGTTCATCAAATGGATTGGTTCATGAAATGCATTGGGTCATTAAATACATTGGTTCATCAAATGCATTGGTTTATTAAATGGATTTCTTCAACAAATGCATTAATTCATCAAATGCATTTGTTTATCAAATGCATTGATTCATCAAATGGATTGGTTTGTCAAACTTCTTGTGATCAATTAATAAATTTTGTCACAATTATAAAGGAATACAAATTTAATTTATTTCTACTTCCTCTATATATTTTACTATATATGTTATTCACATAATATTGTATTTATCATTTCATGTTCCATTAAATAATAAAAAATTAGTCACCACATAACCATTTAACTTAGTGTATTTACAGTTTGATTTGATTTGTTATATATGCAGTAACTTAAGGATTTTTAAAAAGCTGCTCAGTACTTTGGTAAAACACTTTGGTAATCGCAAAATAAGCACATTTCAAATTTCAGAAACGCAATTATTAGTTAGTAGGATAGGAATTGGAAAGTTGCTGCATTGGAACTCAAAATAACCAATCATTTTCGATCTTTTTTTATTAAGATATTGCCGTAAATTTTTAGCAACAAAGTTGAAAACATATTATGGACATTTATTTGGTAGTATTGGGAGAAATAATTTTAGACTAGTTATTAGAAAAAATATTTTAATTTTAAGGTTTCTTAAAATACAATTTTTACCAGGGTCAACATTAGAAATTATTTTTTCTAATTATACCAAAAACAATAAATGATGACGTGACATATTACATTTCTATGTAAATAAAAGTTTAGAGTGTCATTTGACTCACGAAATTTTCGCCAACATGTACTTTGTCGATGATGAACATCAAATCCTATCGAAGGTGTTCCACATTGAACGGTTTTTCCTCTACCTTGCGAACAGAACTAACCTTGCTATAGTTCGCGAAAACAATACGCGCGCAAATTCAAAATTCAAAGGTAAGCGAGATATAGCTGAGTGAGATTTAAATGCCCAAAATTAACGTATGCGGGGAATTTAATCGAATTAACAATCGAATTAAGCGAGTATCAGAGAAAGCTATTATTACAACTATTACTTGTAATATGAAGCATATTTGAAATATTCACATTGCAATAGTAATAATCTAAAATGTGATATATTTAAACTAATAAAGTAAGTAAGTAAGTAAGTAAGTAACGGGAAGTTTTAACGTCCTTGGGGACTCCATCCTAACGGTTGGCTCTTCCTCCCCTCCGACTGTAACTATGCTACATTATCGCCAGAGATACGTATAGCATTGCTCTAACTTGCTTGCCTGCCACACAAGCCGGTTAGCGGTCAGTAGATGGCACTAAATGGGCTGACAACACTGCATTTAAAGTGGGCCGGAGTGGGGACTCGAACCTGAAACCTTATGATTACAAGTCGAATGAGCTACCACTACACCATCTCCGCTTAATAAAGGTTATAATTATACCCTACTTCATGTACATAAAATTTATTTTACTATGAAGTATATCCGAAACATCCAAATGACATCACTAATCGTTTATCTCGACACACTTTTTTTTAATGAAAATGATACGTTTCAATTAGAGCCTCTTCTTAGAAGATTGACATTTTGAGCATTGAATAATTCTTAAAAGTAATTTTTAAATAATTCATGAAAAAATTGACTTTTACTTTGATTAACTGGGATGACATTCAAAGTATAAATAAATAAGTAAAAGGCTAATTAATACGCAATAATAGCACGGTTGACTTGTTTTTTGGTGGTCAATTTCTACAAGAAAAATGTTGTAAAAAAGGAATCTTTGAGATTATTCGAATTTTGAATGATGCGTGTGAACCATGTTAATTTTTATGAAAAGAATTTTTACAAAAAAGTGTGCCGCATGGGGCAATTTCGTGTTAAGAATGCACGAAAAGTTTGAAGCTAAAACAGCAAATAACATATATTTTTTAATGATTTCTATAGATTTTTTACAGGGAAACTTCTAGTAATTTATAACATATAAAAAAAACTAAGATAAGATTAGAAATATATCCTATTTTATGTACATAAAATACATTTTTCGTATGACGAAATTTCAAAATATATATATTACATTGCTAATAGTTTAAAATTTATGTAAAATAACTAAAGATTATATTAGTTCTTCTTCGTATACATAAAATTCAATTTTACTAAAGTATATATTCAAAATATCCACATTAAATAAATAAATTTATAATGTGTAAAATAAACTAAAAATAAGATTATAAACACCCCTATTTATGTACATAAAATTTATTTCTCCTATAAAGTATATTCAAAATAAGCGTATTACATTGTTAATCGTTCGTAGTTTATATTATACCTATAATAAACCTATAATAAATAGCAAATTTATTAAAAAGAGACCCCCCCCCATCCCCTTAAAAACTACAAAGGCATAATATAAAAATACCCTAATAATGTCAATAAATTCCTTTCGTTACGTCATTTTTTTAAAAAAACAAACAAAAATAACAAAATTAAAGTAAATTTTGTTAAATAGAAAGTCGCACATGTAGACAAAGGTATAAAAGAAAGCAAGGTAGACAAGGGCCTTAAAAAGTATAAGGGGGCAACTAGGGGAGAATGTCGCAGGGAAACGTATATATACAAGAAATAAGGATACATTTGGGAGATATGCGTACAGAAAATACAGATATATAGTGGTAAAAATGCTTACGGGGATTCTAGTTTGAATGGGAGTGACGTCAAGTGTTTTATAAATCTTTAATTCATTTTCAAATAAGTATCTTAATAATTAAATTAAAGATAATAACTCCGCCCATCTCACACAATACGCTAGTTCCCTCACGTTTCATTTACTACCATTGAAGACATCAATTACCATTCTTTCATACTATATATTGTAGTTCTGTCCATAGTTCTGTTCATTCATACGTTGTAAATAATTTTGCTGCTATAAATATTGTATAATGATCTCAGCATTGAAGATAGTTTTAGGTAAACGCATAAATGTTCTCCTTGGCAACAGTACAGTTGCTGTCCATCTGTTGATTTACCTTTTAACATGCCGTTTTCACATTTTGAGGCAACCTAAACAAAAAATGTAGGAGTAATGAAAGAATTACAAAACCACACCAGTCAAAAATGGACTTGTGATTCTGTATTCAATTCTTAGTTAAAAAATTGGTGAAATTAAGGCATACACTTTCTAGTTAATATGCTCTAAAACCAAATGATTTTGCTCTTACGTGGATCTAAGTAAACAAATATTCCTAAAATGCAACATCTCTCGATAGTGTTTAGGGAATGTTGTTTAGAGAAGTGGCAGTTTTTGAAGTGTTGATGTTGCACAATTTGAAATCAGTTGTGTAATGGCTTTTTCCAAGTTTTACAAAATTATCTTGGATGGATAAGTTTGTATAATGCTCTCTAATTTTCGCAACATTTCCTTCAGGAAATGATTTAAAAGTAGATTTTAGCACACATTTTTTTTCAGGCGTGGTAACAATACACCGGCATAATCAGTACCAAATTACGTAAGGTTTGCTGTAGTAAAGTGGAGCTAATAATCAGTAATGAGGGACTAGGGAAATCCACATCCTTAAACACCTAACGTTTTTACATAGCAAACACATCTTAACAATTTACAACATTTAATTTCTTACCATTTTTCGACTATCTATCAACCTAATAAGCCCATGAATATCTTTCCTAATGTTCGGTGCTTCAATAAGCTTTAAAATTGTTTTTAGGTTACTGCTTGTTACATCCAGTTTCTGGTATACCTAAAACAGAAAACAGAATTATTAAAATAGCTGAAAGATGCGGACAAAAATAATCTCACAGGATGACTAAATAAAAACCTTACCTGATTTAATTTTGTGATGTCTTGTAAAACAAAGTTCCCACACTGTCTTTGCTGACATTGGCTACCACTTCCATACTAAAAAAAATTATATATGAGATTAATATGGAATGCTAGGTTTTACTCTTAATATCAGTGTAAAGTCTAGTTGAAAACTTGTAAATTACAACACTCACCATTTTCTGCAACTTTTTGCTCACGCTTAGTAAAGCGTAATTTGTTGCGTTTGCTAGTGGTTGGAAAAACGTTTTTGTGTTTTCGCATAACTTGACAGCTTTACAGTTTGATGCTTGAATCAAGCCTAAATTGAAAAAAAAAGATAAAGAAAAGGCTATCGTACGCCTGCTTCAACTTACATATACGTGTGTTAGTTATTTTGGTTGGAAGAGAAAGAAAAAGTCACTATTGAACATCTTACAAGCAAATACAGCCACTAATCCTATCACTTTCATCATTTTTATCATTCTTATTTTTGTTATGCTTACATATGCTTTTATATCCATGTAAGAAATGTTTCGTTGCTAGGTTGATGCCGAGGAACTCACCCGACATTTTCCCAGAACTTGAGAGGTGAGCTCCCACTGCCCAGACTCCAAGTTTACAACATTTAAGTTCCGATAAAAACCGTTCCCGTTATTTTCATTCCCGATATTTTCATTCACCGATTTTTTCAGCTACTTAATTATTCATGAAATTTTTTTTTTTGAAATTTGAAATTAAAAAAAAGTGGGCAAAAAAAAGAGTAAAAATGACTTACAAACCAAATATAAATCCGTCGGTCATTCATTTCCCTCCACGTTTCCATGTATCGTAAGAATAGATTTGCATCCTGCACTAAAATTATTCACCAAGGCTATCAAAGCACATATAGTTCAATTTCTTCTTGGATGTAGTATGGATGCATATACTTGCAGCCTAGCTGTATATCTGTTTTCCAACTGTGCCAGTTTCCATTGAAGGAAAAAATATCCACCGTTTTTCTGTATGACAATGTTTCCTAGTTCCTGATAAGATGAATTCTCCAAATTGAATTGTTTTGTTTTTGTGTGATAATTGCGAAATTAGAAAAAGCATTTTCTTTCATGCATTATCCTCGCGTCCTTTATACTCCAATATAATTTTCCATTTGAAACAATATTTTCCATCGACAAGAGAAAACTTCACAAAGTTGATGTTTCTCATATCTGCTGCTCTTCCACCAACAGCTGTCATATTAAAAAATATTATTATATCATAAAATTTGAATTTTTTTTTTTGAATTGAAAATTCTTATGGACATTCAAAGTACGTTATTAATAGATCAGGTTCATCAATTGAGCATATTCAGAAAGAAATTAATTATTTAAAAAGCACACTCGTTTTGACCATTTACTAAAACAGCAGAAGAGTTAAAATGGTCATTTACTAAAATGGCAGAAATTCAAGACTCGATATCCTCAATTTGCAATTTCACTGATCGAGTCTTGATACGTTTATATGATCTAACCATTATACATTTCATTACTGCATTTGTCACATTAATTCTCCAATTCCGTTTGTTCCGGCAAAGCAAGTTATATTTTCCAAGGGCATCTATTATCCATCGTATAAAATTATATTCTGCAGTTTATTAAACTTTCGTTTCCATTTTTAATTGGCTAGAGCAAACCATGTGACAAAAAAAAATGAAGCAACATGATTGGTTGGAAATTTTCTTGTATGCTAAGTTAATTATAGAGGAGGAGTTTTAAAACTACAGGAAATGGAAATGCTTGACTTTTAATTAGTGTGCTAATAAACAGGATTGTAGCTTCAGTAAAATATTGGTTAATTGATGCAATACTTGTGACGACATAGTTGGTCAGCCCTACATTTCGTCAGCCCTGGAGCATATTATGTAGTAATGGGAAGTTTTAAATACATAGGTTGCACTGTCTTTTTTTTTCTTTTTTTTTTCTTATTACATGGTTGTCGATACGGTTCCGTTTTCATATTTTAATTATTTTCAATATCTATATAAAAATTGAGTAATTTATTTGCATGACTGTGATTTTGAAAAACCATTTCACCAGCTAAAGAATGCAGCACGTCTAATAACAGATAATTTCAATGTCAGAGGTCATGTATCAATGATGTGAAATTACATTCACACAAAGCGGACTATTAATAACGCGGTTTAAAGAAAATTAATCTGACTAGTCGTTAAAAAAGGGGAAGTAAATTCAGGTAAATTCAGACTACGTTTTGTTACAAATAAGGAAAAGGGAAAACTATGAATAAATAGATAAAATTAATGAATGAATGGATAAATGAATGAATGAATGAATGAATGAATGAATGAATGAATGAATGAATGAATGAATGAATGAATGAATGATGTGTTGTTTTTTCTAAAGAAACAGCCGCGGTAACATGTCACTTTTGCTAAACTTTTATTTTTATTCTGTCTTTTGTGTGCTTTTTCAAATTGATTTAAAATTTTTGTTTTAAAAAAGTCACGGTTAATTTATTTTATTGTTCTCATAAAGACCTTTTGTGTAATGATGTAAACTTTATTATACAATAATCACGGGTAATTAATTTTTATTATTCCCTTAAGCACGTGTCTATTGTCTACTGTTATATGAAAAACATATTGGTTTTATTTATTCCCGCTTGAATGGAATTAACAACAAAACGTTTTGACGAAAAGAACAATGAATTTAGCTGTTTGGCTAAAACAAATCATGTGATAAAATAAAGTGATTTCATTAGTTAGGAACTTTATTGCATGCGAATTTAAATTTACCGTAACGGGAGCTTTGTTATAAATTGTTATACGAGTAAAGTCACAGGCAATTAACGTTGTTATTATAGTTGTCAATTTCGTTCAAAAGTTTTAATTGTTAGCGTCTTTAAAATGAAACTGACAACAAATGCTTTTGTGATAAGAAACATAGAATAAATTTTAAATGTTTTTGAGTGGATATCTCCACGGGATTTCGTTTAAAACGTTTCTTTTTCAGCCTTCTTAATAAAATTATCAACAAACCTTTTTGTGATAAGAAGCACAATAAATTTAAGTGGATTATTCCACGGGTTTAAATAACTAGTAAATGAATAAATGAATAAATGAATAAATGAATAAATGAATAAATGAATAAATGAATAAATGAATAAATGAATAAATGAATAAATGAATAAATGAATAAATGAATAAATGAATAAATGAATAAATGAATAAATGAATAAATGAATAAATGAATAAATGAATAAATGAATAAATGAATAAATGAATAAATGAATAAATGAATAAATGAATAAATGAATAAATGAATAAATGAATAAATGAATAAATGAATAAATGAATAAATGAATAAATGAATAAATGAATAAATGAATAAATGAATAAATGAATAAATGAATAAATGAATAAATGAATAAATGAATAAATGAATAAATGAATAAATGAATAAATGAATAAATGAATAAATGAATAAATGAATAAATGAATAAATGAATAAATGAATAAATAAATAAATAAATAAATAAATGAATGAATGAATGAATGAATGAATGAATGAATGAATAAATGAATGAATGAATGAATGAATGAATGAATGAATGAATGAATGAATGAATGAATGAATGAATGAATGAATGAATGAATGAATGAATGAATGAATGAATGAATAAATGAATGAATGAATGAATGAATAAATAAATAAGTGGAAGAGTGAATGAATGAATTCGATAAATAAATGAAATGAATCTTTTCTATATCAGAAGTCATAAACCAAAAAAAAATACAAGTTATCTTTTTATTTCCTTAAGCATTGAAATAACAGCGTGACGATGAAACGCCAGAGGTAAGGACCGTCATATAATACGAACAATTTGATACTATTATGTAAAGGCACCAGTGCATGTAATCAAAAAAATTTAATAAAGCATACCAATCTTTCTATTTCAGTGGATCCAATATTTTATGTTTTTCAGACGTGGAATCAAAACAAACGCCGTACAGAAAAAGGTTTGGAGACGCGATAATAAAGAAAGCAGACATTAAAGTTGGGAGAGATTTTTATTCTATGTTTTGGTATGAAATATACGATTCGCCCATACTGATTATATTAACTAAGCGATTTTTAAAGTTGGTATGAAAAACGGACATTAAACGAGATTTGAAGTTCGCATTTTGCATTGGAATATCAAACTTTTGAAGTAAGTTATTTAGCCAAAAAATACAGTCTTAACCGTTATTTATAACAAAATTACTTTGTTTGTGGTGATTTTGGACTATAAACGTTGTGTACAGGCAAGAGAGATCATCTCTCTGTCTGAACACTTAGAGCGCAGATTCAAATTTCTATGAAACGCTCGCCCTGCTTTCGCTTTAACATATACTGGCTTCGAACAGGTATACCTTCTGGGTACCTACATTTATATATAATTTATTTAGATTTTTTGTGATGTTTTGTCTCTTGGTGTATCATCTCTGGTACTGTTTATGTTCAAGCTTTTTTCATAACATGATTCTTTTTATGGTTCTTTTTCATTTTATCTGCTTTTATTCTCTCAATTTTACTTCAAGAAAGTATGATGAGGAACAGCAGCAGGTAAAAGTTCCAGCACTAAAAGTTTCGCATTACAGACTTTCCTACTTTCCTTATTATTTTTTTTATAACATAGATATATTTTATTTACACGCATAGATTGTAGCAAGTCTCTCAGTGTTAGGAGAAGTTTTATTTTTCTAAACGAAGTCATAAATAATAATAACAAAAAGAAGTTAGATTTGAACTGTCTGTGACATTTTTTATGTTTGAACTTTGGTTGCAGCTTTTGCCAATCTGGAAATGTTTTCAGGTGATGTTCATTTATTATTATTATTTATGCTATGCGACATCATTGTCTTGCCATAAGAGCTGAATCCAACACCACATATCGCCATAATTAAAAAAAGATGCTCCTTCAATTAGTGGCGCTTTGGAATAAGCCTTTCTTTAGGCCAATTAAATTCTGAAGATAACAAAAGATATTGACCAAAGATGCCTTTAATGTAAATTTTATAAATGTGTGCCTTGATAAGTACATAGGTTTATATGAAATTTACGTGAATCTGAAAAAATTTTTTAAATAAGAAAGCATAACATACTTAGTCAGACAACTTATCTTAATCTAAAAATGGTGCTATATCGATAAGATTTGCATAACCAACTCCGTCGATTGCAATGTATATATTATTACTTAAGCTGCTACAACGATAATACTTGCCCGTCATGATTAGCGATGCAATCAGGATGAACAATTCTCAGTAAGAAAAAAAATACGGACATGACAAACTGTCATTTACTTGGGAAAGATGATTGTTTTTTAAGAACTCTAATTGACGTCATTACTCGAAGCCTTAACGTAAATTAATAAAATACACACTTTGGACATAACAAGATTAATTTTAAAAACCCTTAAACTCATAAAATGCACCTAAGGCTGCCATCTCTTTGGTAATTATAAATAGAATGACATCCAAAGCAAATTTACGACACGCGGTCTGCGTCAAACACTTGAACACAACGGCCAATCGTAGCGGCGTTTAAACATTGTGGCTCGAGACTTTATTTTCTATAGAAATGCCCTACCTGGTATACTTTCGTTGATAATATCAGCTTCAACAAGTAAGTCGAAAAAGTGAGGACCACATAATTAGACTAGACGATAGTTGTTATTTTGTGTTTAAAAATGGAACGAACTTCACAAATATTAATTTTCGTTAATGAAACAAAATCAATGTGACTTCGAAGTTTTTTTGGGTAAAATTTGAATTCAGTACACATGAAATTACACCTTAATATAGGAAACTAACATTTTGAAAAAACGTGTTCGGTGGATAGTACTGTAAAGTGGAAAAATAATGAATATGATAAAAAAGGGTAAAAGAAAACGTTTTTAACGATCTAAAAATAAAATATAAGGAAGAAGAAAAATAGCCCATTTTTAGTCTATTTTCGTTTCAGCATCCATCAGCAGCACAATTTTATACAACAAGCAGTAAACATACGAATTAATTATTGGTATTTCTAGCGTGACGTTGGTGTTGCTGACGCGGGTTAAAGCAAAGTACGGCCCTATTTAGCGGCCTTTGTAATTACCGTCTAACTTAATTATTGAGCGTCCACTCAACCGACACGTTATATTTAAATCCGCGTTAATTAAGTAAAATTTCCCACTTAGAATATTAAATTACCGTGATAGAAAAGCGAAGAAAAGATAACGTAATTGATTCATTCCAGCGAAATTGTAAACGAATTAATACGATTCTATGAAAAGAAAGAATTTCCAAGTTCGAAAGCCGGATACAGAAGCATTTGCAGTAACGAAAGATTAATTTCAATTTCTTGCCCAGCCTAGATATTGGCAGTGGAAATATGAGCTGTCCTAATTTGGGGCTGGAACGGTATTTTTAGGCGTCAAAAAAATAAATATTAAAAAATAAAAAAACAAAACAAACAAACAAACAAACAAATAAATAAATAAATAAAATATGTCAAACTGTTTTTTTGTTCTCTTCCGCATCAGAAAATAAATCCTGTTTTACGATACAAACAATTTTCTAAATTTCTATAAATCCAATCGGAATTAACCAATAGTCTCTCACAATATTCGCTACATTCTCAATTTCAAATTTCACATAACTTCTTGCTAAGATTTATATACGATACATTAACCATCACATACAATTTTTTATTGGTGTTCAATATGCTGATGGTAATAATCGACTTTCAAGCTATGTTTATCCAGGAATCGAAAAAAACATTGCATAATTTTAACAGTTAGCAATCCTCTTGTAAAATGTTGCTTATGCTTTTATGAGAACAAAACGACGTATATGCTTCTCTTCTGTTGTTTACGCAACAACTTCTTTGTCTTGAAAATGTGAGTTACAATCATTTATTGCATCATCGCTTTTTGTCACGCTTTACTCACGCTTAGGATTAATTGCCGTGACCGAAGATGCGTATATACATTGATTTGTGCGATTCTTGCTGCAAAAATGTGCTCAAAAAATTGCGAAAAATCTCTTAAATCTCGCAGTTTTTTTTAACACTGCGAGAGCTTTAGATATTTCAAACTTTGCTCATTAAAAGTCTTCAAAATTATTTTATCGTGCTGAAAACGTTCTTTTAATAAGGAAAAAGAAGAATCGAATACTGAGAAAATATATAAAGAAATACCATACTAAATAACCGATTAAGGGGCTTGGGCACTCTTTTAATCTGCGATCTTAGGAGTTGGTGCTTAATCGCATTAGGCTAGGCTATTACTCAAGATATGGGTGCTTATTGAGAATATCTTAAGATGTATTTTATACATATGTTATGATGTCTGTATATATCATTATCTTCTCATTATAATACTGCATGTTACAAACGCTACGACTTATCATCGGCCTCGTTTTCACTGTTATCGCGAGGAGCATGTAATCTGGCGAAATCTGGCGTTGCCTCTAACAAGTCATCTTTTGCAATAATGTATTAGTTGTCCTAGGACATGACAAAATTAACATCAGATAAGCAAACTAATATTTTAATTAAAAAGCCAAGGAAAGACGTTGATCAATATCTTTAATCTAAGATAACAGTTTTACCAAAATATATACTGACAGCCCTGTTGTTTGTTTTGAACTTTCAAATTATATGAAAGCTTAAGGTGGGGGCAAACTAGTCCAACATTTCATCCAACATTTTTTTCCCATGTTGGATGAAATGTTGGATAAAAAAATGCATGTTGGATGAAGCAAAGTTTTAGGTTTGTGGGACTGCTTTTAAAAACATTCGAACGATAAAGAGTTCATTCATTCCTGAAAAACAAAATGGCGGACGGAAGGAATTCTTCAGTGCTGCTTATGTTGCTGAACGAACTCGTCGATTCAGACGATGAAAAACCAACCAGCGGAAAAACAAGAGAGTGGATAAAGAGGAGGGAACAAAATGGATATTTTAGTAATATCATTAAAGAATTGAAGATCGAAGACAGATTCGGATTTAGGGAAATGTTTCGGATGGATGTGGGGGGTTTCGATTTCCTCCTTAATGAAATATCCCATCTGATATCATCAACGTTCGAAATTCGCGGGATTTTTATATGTTGGATGAAAGGTACCACCAAACCAATCCAATATGAAAGTTCACGCAACTCAGATAGGGAATTTCTTTGATTTTGCCGAAAATGTTGGATGAAATGTTTGACGGCGATCAAACTTCATCCAACATCGTCCAACACGATTTTTTTCTTCTTTTTTGAAAATTTCAAATTTTTTCAAAATTTTGAAGTGACTCAAACCATTCCAACATTTCATCCAACATCACAAAAATTGCATGTTGGATGAAATGTTGGACTGGTACAGATCCTGACTTCTTTAAAAAATCGCCCAGTTCAATAACATGGGCGTTTAATTGAATAAGCTGGTTATTCGGGCACTGGACCCTTTTTTAAGATTTTTTATTTCAAGGGTAGGTGCTTATTCGAACTGGGCGGTTAGTCAGGCATTGGATATTTAATCTGTCGGTAAAGGTAAAAAAAAGGAGGAAAGCAATTTTCTAATGCAATAGACCTATTTCCATATCCATTTTCGTTCCGCGGAATATACATACCAAAATACCGAATAACATGAAAACGAGATTAGTTATGAGCAAATTTTTAGTTTGCGGCGAAGTAGTGCAGATATGGTTTGTTTACTTGGAATATTTGCAAAATTAATTTGTCATACAGATTGTTATTAACATTTGGTGATAATATGGGATAATAGCATGTATCATTGGGCCGTTCTAATGCTTTTTTTTATTATTCTTGGTGTTAAATGAGCTAGGTATTAGCTAGCTTTGAATATGATATAAGTAGGTAGCTAGATGGCTGGCTCACTTGTTCCAAACAAACGTGAAATTTCAAGCTGTTTACCAAAATTGGTGATGTTGCTGTATATATCCTGTGTCTCCAGTTATTGAGTGTACCTTATTTTTTAAACAACATCTGTGAAAATAACATTAGCCAGGCTTACTGACTGTGGTTTTAAAATAGTAGTTGAGTTGACCTTGTGGGTGCCTTAACTCGTTAAATTTTTTTTCAAGTGAGGGTAGTTTTGGAAGTATTTATAACTCACATTTTACACATTTGTGATTTCAGAATTAGGATACTAATTTGACTTGGTGGGAAAAGTTGGACTTTAAACTTTCCTTGGAATGTTCTTGCTTATTTGTGTTAAATTTTAAGCCTCTATATATCGTATTGAATTTGGTATAAAAAAAAAAATATTTAAAATTTCAAAATATAAGGTTGACTAAAAGGATGATACCCTAATTCTTAAATTTTGTATTCAGAGAGTTACCATCTTGGTATTTTTTCAGGCAAATGAAATTGTCCAGTGATTTTGCTCGGTCAAAAACAAATTTTTCCTTGAGAGAATCACAAAAACACAAAATGTTTACTGAAGTACTGACTAGATAAAAAGAAATTTCTATAAAATTTTGTCCACATGTCGAACTTTACCTTTAATAAGTGAAAACAATGAGAAATTTTTTGTGACGTCAAAAACAAAATTTTTGGTTTTATATTTTCATAAATCGACTCTATGGAAGAATTCCATGGAGATTTTTTTCTGTAAATAAACAATTTGAACAATTCTGCAAGATTAATTTTCAAGATTTCATGTAAGCAAGAATACATAAGGACCTGGTTTTTAAGAACATTGAGACTGAGATTTTGTCAAAAATTAAGGACGTTTACAGCTGAAATCCAGACATTCTTATAAGAAAAAGTAGATTCTTTTATTTTCCTTTTTTTGAATAAAAACCTAAAAAAATAGGGTGCCATTTAAGACTTTACTTTTTCTATATATGCAGATTTATGATAAGCTCTATGCTCTATCAATTCGTATTACTTACAAACTGCAAGTATTAAGGTTAACCATCACAATGCTTGATACAAATGTACGATTATTGACAGCCAGTAAGATGGAGAGAGTAGTGACAGAGGGAGTGCTACAGTTTCATAATCACAACAGCCAATAGTTTAAAAATGTTAATTTTAAATATCATTTTACGCAACAAATGTTGAAAAATGATTTGTTGATTACTCATGCAGCTAAGCTATATATATACAGTTGAACTCATGTAATTCGACTCTTCAGGGGTCTCAAGATTTGGTCGAATTACATGAGTTGTCGAATTAAAGGAGTTTTGTTGTAAGGGTTTCATTCTGAAGGGACCGAAGAATTTGGTCGATTTACATGATTTGCCGATTTATGGGAGGTCGATTTACATGAGTTCAACTGTATAAGAAAATCCAGCCTTTTCAAGTCAATGTTACTTTTCTTTTGTACTCCAGGTTTCTGGAGTACTTTTAGCATCAGTCAAGCATATTCAGTATTCAACATTGATTTTGGGGGAATGGAGTGCTCAAATTAAAATTCACAATGTTTTTCCAGGGTTGTAGCTTAGCTGGCTACTTTGGCTAGCTAACAGCAAGCTAATTTTAATTTTTTGAACTGATCAGAGTAATTTGGAGTGCCACTGAGCGTTAGTAAACTGTATATTGAGTTTTAGTTCTAAATTTACTTGGAAACAGTAAAATAAAAATGTATTCACATCATTCTAAAAACGTGGCTAGGTTTTAGGTTTAGCTAGCTAACATATACCAAAAAGATACGCCCTTAAACCTGCAATATTTTAACTTTTTTGTCACACTACCACTATCAATACCCTCTTTATAACTGTGTTAACTACGATTATGTGAAACTGCCAGTTAAAAGCTGTAAAAGTCAACATTTTGTTGGTACATTCTTCAAACTTGCATGTAAATAACCCGAAATTTGCTCATAACTAATCTCGTTTTCATGTTATAATGCATTTTCGCATGCATATTTCGCGGAACCAAATGGATATGGAAACAGGTCTATTAACAAGCTTCTATTGGAAACTTGAACAAATTATTTGGACCATGAGTAACGTATTTTATGCCGTATTCTTTCTGTCATGTTTTTAGGTTTAAAGGTCTTGACTATTTCTTCACATTTTGTCAGTATATATTTCTTTGTATTGTTTTTTGTCAATTCGATGTAGTGCTTCATGCTAGGAGAATATCCGAACATAGTTCACGCGATAAACACCCAATTCAAGTAAGGTAGATTTTTTAATGCTTTAGTCGTCGTCTCACTAATAATTTACAGAATCACTGAATTACCAGCGTGCGATAAAAAACTTTTTCATGAAAAATTTCTTACAAAAGCGGGTTTAATTCTATCTATCTTGACTAACCATTATCTTATCACAGTTATTCTCTTTCTTGTCTCAGTTTTTGTTGTGCTTGCGTTTGTAGAGAGGTGTACTTTTAGCTACTTAGTTAGCTATACACCAACCATTGTGTTAAAAAGCTTCACCTGATATTTGGTTTAATTTTATGTTTTAACATTCTCGTTAGCCCGTGGTACGGGTTCGTCTGTTATGCATGTTCCGGTAATTAGATAAAGCATCTTCTGTGGTTGTAACAAGCCAACTAACTCTCCAAGTACCTCCCTTCAGATTCGAAGTTAGGTGGTCCTGCTTTTGTCTAAATTTTACAAATATCATCCCGCGAAGTTTGCGATATTCTTTCATCGTGCCGGTTTCACTATTTATACTGATTTAAATAGTGTAAGTTGCTCATCGATTAAAATATATCCTGGTGTATTTCTCTGGGGTAGCCGACTAGTGGAAAATGAAAAAATGTAGCTACAGCAGGATATTTTAGGTGAACCGCAAACTTTCTCTTTAACGATCGCTTTGAAATCGGTCGGTACAAAGCGTTCTCAAAACAGTAGGTTTAAAATCTATTGTCTGCTTGTGCAATCATAATTTTCAGTTACTTTCATTTTCACATTTATTGTTATAAGAAAAGTTTATATGATAATTTTGGAGATTTTGAGACAGATAATGATGTTTTTTTAGTTTAGGATGATTGGGTACCTTAAAAAGCAGGAAAATCTTGATGAAGTCGGTTACAGATGATGACAAGGTGATAATCGAAGATTTCGATATGAAGTACTACTACTGAAGAAGTACTACATTTGTGTGCAAGGGTTGGGAGGAAGAAGTTGGGGTAGGTCTCATGGATATGCTGAATGCTTGTTTTACCAAATTTTCTACAGGGCCTTTTTTGTAGGCGTTTTAGGAAAGATAGCTTCCAATGATTTTGTAAAGTAAACTTTTTAAAAAAAATCTTCAATGCGGAACTTGTTACTAGCTGGTAAGCTATCTACCCATTCCTGCAATAATAACTTAAAAATGCCAGTTAACAAAATTTTTGGCATAAAATTTGAAAACAGTGGTACTTACATGCTTTTTTCATGGGAAATTATTTAAAGGAAAGCTTTTGTGTCGAATCTCACATAAAAGGACTGATATAAGAGTACTATAGTCTTCTTGATTGTTTGTTTGTTTACGTGTGTGATAGATGAAAATTGAGAACCGAAGCTGTTGCTGCTGTGCTGTGATTTTAACAGTTGATCGTTCTCGTATTGTACATCTTTTTTGTATTAAAAACAAGTAACGGGATTGTTGTGGTCGTGTTCAGAAAGTTGTGTGTTAATATGTGTTCAAAATATTAACTTCGTCTGCCTTCAGGAAGCCCGGGTACAGGGTCGTGCTGATGAAACTCAAAATCCCTTTATCTTTCGGGTTTACTCTTCCGTGCCTCGTTTTTAAAAGGAAGTTCCGATGCAGAAGTTCGGATATACGGATGTTCCGATATATAAATGTAATAGCTGGTTATATATTTGTTTTCTAATTTATAATTTTTTTGGAACAGGATTGTAGCTACTTCCGTCATTCTAGTTAATTGTCACGTTTATTAATTTTCGCGCGAAATAAATATGACCGTATTACAGGTGCATTTATGTCACATCCCAGTTCAAATTTAAGTCTCTTTTCATGTTTTTTACTGAGAAATTTTATTATCCAAAAAACACGATAAACATTGCCGTTCTCTTTCGAAAAGGTTGTTACCCTTTAGCAAATTTGTAACGGCGTCACTTGTATCCTCACCCTGATATATTCGTTAAAATTTAAAACTCCTTAAAATAAACATGTCATTATATGCTTTTACTAACCCTCCTCGTCCAACCTTTCAACCCATTGTATGTTTTTGTCTCACAGCCTTGTCTTTTTGGATCGTAAACTGCATAAATCTTTTTAGGCTGCCTATGTAACCTTAGTGAATCCACTTGCATTTTCTATTCTTCGGAATTTGGGCTATGAGAAAATACAAGATAACGAGAAACATATGATATTATTTCTGTTCTTCAGTTGTTTTAAGAAGCTGCTAGGTAACACATTTTTGCTGAATATGTTATCACAGAATATCACATAGACCCGAAAACCCTAGAGTCAGTATCTTGCAACAAGCAACTCCAACTTTCCTTCTCGATACTCATGCTACAGCATTTGAAGAACTTTCCTCCACAACCTTCCCAGTTCGATTTCATTAAATAAGTTGAAAAAAAATCCTTTTCAAGCCTTAAATCTTCACGCAATTTTAAATTCCAACCACAAATAACAAAGAAAAATCAGTAAAAGTTTGGATTTCAGACAAAATGTAGATGTGTTTTCCTTCTCTAAACTGTTATATTGTCAAGTTATATTTCCGTACAAAATGTATTTTCTCTACTAAATTTCTCGCACTGTTTACACAATATTAGCTTAGCAAATATATCTACAGTTAGATGCCTTTGTTTTTTTTCCTTTTTTAGTGTTGCTTCTTCACTGTTCATTCCTGTTTGACCTAAATTATTAAATGTGCTAATGATAATGAGAGAAAACTTATACAAACTTCATAGAAGCATTAAAACTAACTCTGATAAATTTATGCTTCTTAAGCTTTGCTTTTTGTATTTTTAAATATATTAAAGTAAATTCACTTTTTTAATACGGCACCTGTTTGTGCATCGAACATGGTTTCAATAGCTCTATCGAAGTTGTATCTGCTTTTTCATTTCTTCTTCATGGTATGTTTGGAATTTATAGCAGTGTTTTTGATCGGATTTTGGATTTGAATATTAAGTTACCATGCTAGTTCGTGGCTAGCTAATATGGAATGTGAAAAAGACAATGAAAGAAATATTAACGCAGGTATAAGTTGAATTGGAAAGTGCAATTTTCTATAAATTCTATGGTGAAGTTAGTTGTAAAAGAGTTTTTATTTAGCTATTTTTCACCACAAACGCTCTTTGCATCAAGTTGCGAGTACTTGAAAAATGTCACTACAATAATATTTGGCGAGTCTATTTTCTACCGGATATTTTCCACAAATTATTTGTTCTTATCATTTTTTACAATGCTCGTTGTCTGTCTGTCTGTGAACCAAATCGAAAAACGCTATTGTATAGCACTTATGATCATAATAACAACCCCCGGTTACGTGAATGACTTCGACACCATTTTTTCCTTGTAAGCCTAGAAATATTCATCGACATTCCTAAATCTGACCATATATTTCCCTTGAAAGAACACAAATAGAAACATTTGAAACTTATAAAGTGTGCACATAATAAACACATGCACCCTTAGCTGAATTTTGTGATATAAAAAATGTGTACAGTGGAACCTCTATTAACGGTCAACTGCATACATCGGTCACCTCCTGATAAGCGGCCAGAAAAGAAAGTCCCTGCCGAATTCATGGTCAAACTCTTATAAAAAACCCTCCATACATCGGTCACCTCCAATCAACGGCCAAACGGCCACTTTCTATTGTCCCAATGTCTAATTTCACCTCTATTAACGGTCAAAAAAAATCTTTATGCAAGCAAATGAAAGGAAAAATAAAAGCAATTATTTTTTTTATTTACAATAGGTATATTTCTTCATAATATATCATGTTTGAAATTTTCTACCGAGGTCAGTAGCATGTGAAAGGATCTTTTTCGTAACTTGCTCTAGCCACTTTAACGCTTTCACATGTCCCCTTGCTTGATATGTTACGGGTATTTCAAGTCCTAAACCAGCCCCACGATTTACTTTCTTTCCAGTAACAGTACATAATATGGTAGATCCAGGCAGTGAAAGGAAGTTTTGAAAAAGCCTTGCTCAAACCCAGAGTTAAAAAATAAACGATCGTCAATTGTTTTTCTAAGTGTGGTTTCACTGAAGCTACCCTTGAGTTATTCACAGATGATGACGTTTTTACTGAATTCGCAGAATTGCAAAGTTTAATCTCGGAAATATCTCCTGATTCAACAGTCGACTCCTACTTAAATCAAGACGAAGATGCAGTGACATCAGTAGGCACAGTCGATATACATTCCACGAACTGGAAAGAGAACCTGAGAGAAGCAGCAAATTGTTCGCGATCGAAGGTGATGACGAGATAGAAACACCAGGAGAAGTCGAGGATGATTTTGATATTGAACGACCAGAGTTAAAAATAAAGTCAAGTCAAGCAGCCTTATCTATTGTAGATGATTTGAACAACTTTTATGAAACATTAGGTAATGCTGACTTAGTAAGTGCTTTGAATCTTGTCACACTACGACTTGAAGCATTTAGGCTAAAAAATGTTTCACAAAAAAAAGTAACAGATTATTTCAGTAAAAAGTTGTAACATGATTGCAGATTGTACTGATAAGATACATGTATTTACTTGTGTTTATTTTGATCATGAATCATTCTTTGAGCCCCTCCCACCTCTCCCGACCAGACTTTTTGATAAAAAAAGAATATTCATATAAAACCTCCATACATCGGTCACCTCTAATGCAACGGCCACTAAGCTGGGTCCCCCAAAGTGGCCGCTATTAGAGGTTCCACTGTATATTCATTGATAATATATATACCGTGATTCCTCTTTTTAGCCCCCGGGGGGCTTATTAAATTCTGGAGGTTTTAGACGGGGGGCTTAATAGAAGGGGGGGGGGGGGCTAAATAAAGGGAGAGGGCTAAATAAATAATAGAATTTTAAACACAGTATATATTTTTCAAATTAATACATAATGTTAACTTCTGTTTCATCATCATCTTCTAATTTGCAAGTTCTTATCACAAGAAGAATCGACAGTCGTATTTTCTCCAACTGGTCACAGAAAATTGGAAGATGGACTTGTAGTACTTGGAACATACACAGCACGTTGTAAAAAAAAAGAACCATAGATATTTTGCAAACAAAACTTGGGGAGAAAAAATTAAAGCTGCAGCATATGGATATCGTTGTATATGACGTTAAATCAACGAATAATATCGAATTTCTTTGACTACTTTTGCTTTTTTATTTTATTTATTTATTTATTTATTTTTATTTAGTTATTTATTTATTTTTTTTTTTTTTTGGGTGGGGGTAAATAAAGGGAGGGGGGCTAAATAACTTTTTAAGTCGCTGGAGGGGGTGGGGCTTATTAGAAGAGGGGGGGGGGGGGGGGGGGGTCTAAATAAAGGGAGGGGGCTAAAAAGAGGAATTACCGTATATTCACTACATCATATTCACTAAATATATAGCAATATATAGCATCATGAAAAATGATTGATTTCTCAAATTCAGTCCTTCACATCCTCACCCTTCAATAAAGCCTCGAAACACACAATTTCGTTTTGCTTGAAGCGAACTTCATAAGCATAACTATTCAATGTAAAAGATACTTGCTTCCGAACATTAAAGGTTTTCAGAAATATGTTTCATTTTTAACAATCGTATTTAAACAAATGAAAGAAGCATAAAAAGAGACGAAATAAAATTTTGTTTTGATTGTTAACGAAAACCAATTTACAGTATTTTTAATCCCGCTAAAAGTTTTAAACTGTGTAATCAAATAAAGTAAGAACTTTGACTAAGTCGGCCATTCCAGTTTTTTTTGAAAAAATATAGAAAGAATGCGCTTTTTACAAGTGGAAATAAGAAGCGGATTTCTGTGGATATCATACTCACAATTGCTAATCGATCGAACTTCTGCTTTAGTGCACAACCAGCTCTAAAAAAACTTTAAGAAAAATTCTTCAAGAAAGTCTAGTCGGTCGGATTATTGCCTACCGCCTACCGCCTACCGCCTACCGCCTACCGCCTACCGCCCACCGCCTACCGCCTACCGCCTACCGCTACTTCCTTACTATGGTGCTATTTTGCACAGAGACGATTATATATGATAGGAAATTCTTAAGACCATACAATTATTAAAACAGGATTTATTGTAATTTGAAGTTCGTAAATTTTATAAAAGTTGGACCGTAATATCGATTCATGTAGACATTTCTTCATACAACATTTAAAGTTTAGCTACTAATAGCTGTACTTAAGTTATAAACTTGAAAATGTTAACCCGGATCCGAGAATATAGAGATGTGTCTTCTTCTTCTTCATAGATATACACAAAGGTGTATTATGATTGTATTTTTAAAAGATTCAAAAAAGGTGTGTTCTATCTCTCATCAATATATAATTATGTTTAAAACCTATTCACATCAAAAAAATGAAATCATACAATTAAAATGTGTTTCATAAATGTTGAAGGATAGTAAAACGCCCAAAAGCCGCTTCACGCAATCATATTTTCGTATCACATCAATTTGATTTGTGTGAGATACTTGTTATGACGTAAAGGTATGTAATAACGGTTTCAAGAAAATGAATCATAACAGGTGCATCACTACCACCATTGATGTTGTAAGTAGCTTTCCAACTGACAGTAGAATATGTTTCTCTTCTTGGATTTGATACGATTCGATCGACGTAATGTGTTGTTTCCACGCAACGTAATTAATCCCAGACTGACAGAATCATATTACTTGCGTCAATTAGCGTGCATAATTGTTTGCATGCGCCCTTTGGTTAATCTTTATATACATAATGCTAATTGACCTTTTGTTCACACCGCGTTAGGTTTTTCTGCTATTTTCGCATCGATTTTTCGCACACACGACAATCAGAAAAGGGTGATAAAGTTCGCCTTTTCGTTTTTATTTTATCGTTATTAAGTTCACATAGTTTAACAAGTTTTAAAGTTTTCAATTCGCTGTTACTTGCGTGGTTTACGGGAGTTAAGTGACGATAACTAGTGAGTTTTTGAATTCGCTGTTACTTGCGTGGTTTACGGGAGTTAAGTGACGATAACTAGTGAGTTTTTGAAGTTGTACTTTTTTGTAAGTTTATTCTTAGCTTAAAGGAAACCCAAGGTATAGAATGGGTCATTAGGAAAAATTAGGAGGCCTGGGACGAGCAAACGAGTGCCATTTTGGCAAAAAAAATTATGGTAATCAATCAATGGTAATCAATCAATATTTATGATATCTATGCATTGATATAGTTTGAATGCACGTCCCTTAACAGGTCTAAACTTACTGAAGACAAAAAATGTCAAAATTTGCTATTACTTAAATATGGCATTATAATTTAAGTAATAGCAAAAGGTTTGTTAACCAACATCATACTGTTCGCCTAACTTGCGCGATAAAACGCTTGTATGAGAATACTGTTCGCCTAACTTGCGCGATAAACGCTTGTATGAGAATACTGTTCGCCTAACTTGCGCGATAAAACGCTTGTATGAGAATACTGTTCGCCTAACTTGCGCGATAAAACGCTTGTACCTCACACCTCTTGTTTTGGTGTTTCGCTTGGTTTTTATTGATTGTAGATTGCTTTCACCTTTTGTGGTATGGCTTGTATTCATGCTCTTTTACCTAAGTGGCACATTGTGTAGTCAGCTATGAGTACATACCCTAACGTATCATTTTTTGTTTTCCGTATTTAGTTTACGTCATTCACTTGAACCGTTGGTTATTTATCACCTGCACCCTCATAGTGTGTGTCGTAATGTTATGGTTTAAAGAATGTGGTTTACAGAGTGGATTCCCGCAATGATAAACTCGATCTGCTAGGTCAGGACTGTTATTAACTAGAAGTTTGATTCCTGTACAGAGTTGCTTACAAGCTCGTCAAAAATTAGTGTCTTGATGGAACGAAATTTGACAGTTGTTAGTACTGCGAAATAACAGAGGTGAAGACACAAGGAAGGATGTTATTCAACTTGTGCCTGGGATCTGGTGTGGACACCAGGCACCTCCACGAGGAAACCCCACCGCCAAATAACACATGTTGCTTCAGCATATAAACCAAAACTCTTAAAAAAATCGAACAAAAGTGCCTGTAGCTTGTGCAGAATAACATTAGTTTCATGCTCAATCTCGATGCTAAGGTACATACTTGATGTAAAATGCTCAACTTGCAAAAATAGAAATTGCATTAGAGATGAAACATCAAAAACAGCGTGGTAATGGCGGACGTGAGTAAATGTGTGTGTAAAGCATTTTTATTTAAAAAATATTCACACTTCACTCATGTTATTTTTATATATTTATTTATTTATATACTTGAAACAATTTTATCTCTTTTTCAGAGTTTGTTTACATTTGTTTTATAAAAGTGGCGCCAACTAGAAATGAATAAGAGTATCACGGTCATTTTCTTTGTTTGTGTAAATATGGCTACCACAGCAAGCGTTTTAAATTGTTGATTTCATACTTTCTACATTACGTTGTTACTAATTGGAAAACTGAAATTATATTTACAAAAAGTTGATCTTGATTTCAAAACCCCCGTTTTTGAAGCTTAGAACAAACCGACTTTTTTAATGCTCTTTTTGGTATATTATTATACAAATATATTGGTGTGCAGGTATTTTTTGAAATGTACCTCAAACAACCTGTCGCTCGCAAACGGTTTGTTTTCGTTTTTGTACGTTTAAAAAAAACCGAATATTATATTTACTTGATATAGCCATGCTGCTATTGTGTCCAGTTTGTTAATAATCGATCTGATTGTAAAGGATTGTAAACTAGTTGTACGGTAAATTCCCCCGCGAAATGTATTTTAGTTCGGTTTGCTTTGATTTTGCTTCAAAAAAATCGCATCATCGAAAAGTAGAAACAGTTCCCACGTTTTAGCGGCAAAAAATTTCGCTGGAAACTTTCAACCAATCAAAATGCAGTCATTACTGTTGATTCTTAGAAAAACAAATTCAAAATAACTATTATGTTTTTAGTACCCAAAAGAGTGCTCACATTCAGTATTTTAAATTCGCCACGTGTTTTTTGTCGTGAAAATCAAAATGATATTTTCCATCCGCCTAAGTGCGTACAATACAATATCCTTCTCGGGTTGTATTTGAAGTTATCTTATTGCGAAGACATACCAAATAGAGAAAAAAAAATTCAGAAATAATTTTTTCTTAACAATTCTAGATTCACATTCTTTATCATACCGGGAAAGAAGGACCCAGGACCCCATGGGAGGTCTAGGACCTAAGACTGGAACCCCAGATCAGGATCGTTTTTAATATGTTTTTAGTTTGTGGAAAATATCTTATCCTCAACGTTATTATAAATTAGGTGATAATGAAAAAAAACAACAACCCAACGCGTATCACTGTTTTTAAAACTTTTGACTTTTTATATTTTATAGGAGGATATAATAGACATTGCTTCGGTAGATGTGAAGAGAAAGAAACACTGGATAAAGAAAAAAACACCCAATATATTTTAAAATTACACAATTTAGTGAGAAACTAATAAAATGACAAAATCAAGAATAACAATAAATTACAAAGTGGTCATTTTACTGACATTATGTTGCATATTCTTGATTTTTTTGGGCTCAGAAATATACTTTAAAAAATTTGTAATAGAGCTGGACTACTCAAGGATTTACGTGAAAGCCAATTTGACCAATCTTAATCAAGACATACACGTGACTAAATTATTATCGAAATTTTCGTGTAGCAAAAAGCCAATAAAGTTGTTAGTTGTGGTGATCAGTAACGTAATGTATTTCCAGCGTAGAGATACCATTCGGAAAACATGGGGAAAAAGATTAAATTCGCATACAACAAACGATTTTCGAACTTTCTTTGCTGTGGCAAAGACAACAGATGAAACAACACAAGAAAAACTTGAGAATGAGATTGCGACGTATGGAGATGTAATTCAAGGCGATTTTTACGAAGATTATTATGAGCTTCCAAGAAAGACTGAACTGGTTTTCGAATGGGCGTATAAACACTGTGAATTTGATTACTTACTGAAAGCAGATGACGATGTGTACGTTAACTTAATGATCCTTTTTCAATTTCTTGATCATCCAGATACACCTAAGACTAAATTGTATGCAGGGCGTCAACATGTTAAAACGAACGTGTTCAGAGAAGGAAAGTTGAAAGTCACTTTTGAAGAATATGGGACGAAAAATTATCCTGACTTTTGTAGCGGTGGATCAGCCATACTTTCAAGAGATGCAGTAGCAGGTATAATTCCGTATTTTCAGAAAAGTCCATTTCGATTGGAGGATGTATATACCGGTATGTTGATGATGAACGCTGGTGTTGTTGCGAGACATGTACCGAGTGTCAGAATGTTTGAGAAAAATTGTGATTATCAAAACACTACGTTGGCACATCACTCTGAAATACATACAAAGAAAAGAAGCTGCCTGTTGAAATTATTTTATAGTATGCTAGCCCAAAACGTTGAAAGTGCTTTTATACACACACATTACATCAACGTGGTGGACGATAGAGGGTAGCAGTGGAGTTAGATAGTGATTTATCACTCGGATTTTCTTAGGTGGTTTTTTGTTAACTGTTTACTTTGTTTTTTATTTGTTTTTCATTTGTTTTTAATGGTTTTATTCTTTTACAGCTTTAAACATTGTTTTTTGTTTTGAAAATTTGTTTTGTTGATAAAATACGCGATGTTTCTTTTTTAAATTTCTTTTAATTTTTGAATAATGTAATGCTTCGATTAAACGCTTATTTTATTAAAGAGCTACTAGGCTGTGTGTTTATTTAAGGGGGTGGCGCTTATTTAAATGGCGCACTTAATCAGGGGCGTTCTTAATTGTGGGTGGTAATTCAGAATGCTGGAAACGAGTCATTTGGATGAAGATTTAACCCAAATTTTTAGTTTTCCTGATTTGGCGTAGCGAATAAAATTAAAACAACAACTTCAGGTTAACATCTGGTTAAATCCATTTCAAGTTTTGCTAAAATGCAACATCGGTTTTCGAGAGCGTCCAACTTGCAAAACTTCCCCCCCATTTTTTTTTCCGGTGAAAAAATCAGTAAAATGTCACTATTGTCTTTTAGCTTTATTTCACTGTTCTTATTTTTCAGCATCGTTTTTAGAACTTATAAAAGACACTACAAAAAAAATATACGGGCTCATTATAGCCAGGGTACCTACAATAATACAATATAAACTGTTTTGTCTCTCTGTACCGATAAATATTACACAGGTCAAAAGTATAGACCGAACTTGCGAGGTCAATACGCTGACGGAGGGTAATATTTCTCGGAAGAGATAGATAAAGCAGTTTATGTTAAAACATATTTTTAAACGTTTTTTGAACCAAGGTTTATTCTTCGTCAGAAGAAGAGTCTATATCTCACAAATTAGATGCCGTTTTGCTTGTTGCTCATTGTGTTGATGAATGTTTATATAAAAAACCCAGTGGATTTAAAATTATCAATATTTCTTTCTGTTATTTTTGGCGAAGTGACTCGAGATTTAGGATTTATTGTAACTGGATTATTTAGCCTGTATATGTAGCTATGTTTTAACGATTCTCCAACAATGTCATTTGTTTATATTTATAGCTACCATTTTGGTTGCTATGGGGTTAAAATTTATACCGTGTCTTTTTAGCTATCAGTTAATAATCCCGAATATAAATTTTACAATGTAGCGTGGAATTTTAAAACTCATAACCACATGCAATTGAGAAAGTTGTTGCTATGTAAGTAACACGCACCCTGAAGTTGTCAATGTTCCCTTGTCAATGTTCACAGTGGACTTTAGACTTTTGATGTTTATTTGATTAGATCTGAAATCCCAAGGGTAACTTTTGCTGTCGTCAGCACGCCTGCATTCCTCGATTGTTTCATAACGCAGATATCGTAAAAAGTGAAGCTAGCGCATTTTGGACGTTCGTTACTCGACCTACACCCCTGCTGCAGAGTACTGGCCAAGTGATGCCGTTTAGCCATTTCGAGAAATAGCCAGAAACCGGCTGTCTGCAAAAATATTATGTCCGGTGCTGTAGCTAAACTGTCACTCGTTTTAATTTTCGTTTAAGTAGCGCTTGGGATGCAACTAGAGAGACGACGGTTATTTTTTATATAGGAACGCTACATTTCAGCTGAGGTTGAAACGTGCTTATTTTTCACTATTTTTTAACTTGTATTTATATGTGTTCTTCCGAAAAATACGGTCAGATTTGCGACTGCTGATAAAGAGTTTTTGCTAAAAATAAACACTAATGGTTGCGTTCTGATTGGTTAAAAAAGCGAAGCAAGTATTTCGAAGCAAAACAAATAAAAATTGCCATCTAATTCGCTTTGTTAAAATTTGCATTTATAAATAAACAAAATTCGTTACGTCTTAGCTCCCCTTTTTTTGAAATGAAAATGTTAAGTATACTTCGCTAGGTATGTGGGTCAATTGTTCTTGAAAAACAAAATGACAATGCACAAGACAATAAGAGATTTGCTGTTTGAGCTCATAGAGATATAATATAATAATAATAATCTCTTTTATTGTATCTCAATGTTGAGGTATAAAACTATTAAAGGTGTCCTGTTTATCTCATCCTGTAGAGAGACTACATATATAAATCGTAGATATCCATCGGGAAATAAATTATAACGAAAATCGGCTATGAAATTAAACAAGATGCAGGCGCTGCATAAACTATCTCGCTATTAAAAATGGACAACTATGAAACATCGACAATGCGACCCAATTCTACAATTTCTGCTAACAAAAAATACAGCCTATCATTCATGTTTGAAGGTCGCGCGATTGAAACGTTTATGGTCTTAAACGGCATTTAGTTGACAAAAAATTAAAACTTTGATGTCACCATCATGTTCAGCATACTTTATTTGTCAACTGTGCCAAATTTGGTTGAAAATAAAGTAGTTTTAATTTTTGGACCAATTTTGGCTTAAAATGACATTTAGGTGGCAAAAAATCAAAATTTTGATGTCACAATCATGTTCAGCATACTTTTTTTGTTAACTGTGCCAAATTTTGTCGAAAATATAGTAGTTTTAATTTTTGGACCAATTTTGGCCTAAAATGACATTTAGGTGACAAAAATCAAAATTATGATGTCACCATCATGTTCAGCATACCTTATTTCTTAACTGTGCCAAATTTGGTTGAAAATAAAGTAGTTTTAATTTTTGGACCAATTTTGGCCTAAAATGACATTTAGGTGACAAAAATCAAAATTATGATGTCACCATTATGTTCAGCATACTTTTTTTGTTAACTGTGCCAAATTTTGTCGCAAACAAATACCAATTTTGGCCTGAAATGTCATTTAGATGACTTCCAAGTACTTAGAGAGTTTAGGTACGAAGTTTAAATCTGTGACGTTGAAATTGACCATTTGGGACATAGTTAGTTACGAGTTGGAAACCAATACTATCCTCGCAGGCGAGATAGTAATAACAAGGAGATTCCCGCCACAATTAAGTTTTTAATATTTTCCTAAGAAAGTCATTGAATCTAGATTTCAGAAAATTGATTTCAAAATATTCTAAGTAAACAACTCAGTGACATACAGTTCAAAAATAACCTTTTTTACAAAATTTTGTTTACACTAACACTTAGGGCGTTGATCGCGGGACTAACAAATACTGAAATCCGCGAGCAGAACCTGTGTGGCTTCCATTATCAATTTTAAATTGTTAAATTTCCATGGAAAAGAAGAGAAAAATATTTTAGTTAGCAATATATCAATTTTTTTAAAGAAGAAATTCGCAAATCGAGATGATATTGTTTTATTATTTCCAAACGCCGACATAATCATTAAACTTTAGTGCATGCAGCATGACAGCTACCTACAGTTAGCTACCTGGATTTGTAACATTAGAAGGTTTTGCAGAAATCAGCGTATTTCGTTTCAAAGGTTCATATAACAAGCCGTAAAACTATAGCGTGTCATACTTTTCTAAGGGAAAACCGATAATAAAATGATAACCTTTTATCGCTGCCTGGTGTTTGCTACGGCTTCCATATTAAATTAATCCGAATTGCACCACTTCCAAGTACTGTTCAACTACTGTATCAGAAAATTTTTGTTTCCGATCTTGAAGCTGAGCACCAAAATGTGGGAGTGAAAATAAATAAAATATATATATCTCTTTTAGCCTTCATTACATTGATAATAGATTACTGAGATTAAATAGCATTTGACTGTAGTAATATTGTCATTAAGTATTATTTTCTGCAAAGTTTCTGGCAAATTCGCATTATTTTTTTTCTGGTTAGAGGCATTCAGAGTCGTGGGATACGTTATATTCTGGTTTTGTTTCATACAAAAAACAATACGAAAAAAGCAATATCAAACTTGTGAGAAAATATTACCTTATAGACTCTCCCTCCCACTCACACAAAATTATTCAGAAGTGGCAAATAACAACAAGTCGCGAATTCTCCGCAGCTGGTAGGACGTGAAAATAGTACTTTTGCAAGCGCACAGAAATACTTCATATAACCACTTGTGGCATTCAAACTTAACACCTTTTCTCTTTATTGAGGCTAAGATTTTGTTAAAAATAAGACACATATTAAGAACGTATACTAAGTTTGAATTCTTTTATTATTATTAGAACATAAAGTGCTGGAATCAACTTGTCTCTTTAACACTAGCCATATTTTGTGTCTGTGTTTGCGCGAGAAAAAATTCGTGTTGCAGAAACACGAATTGCGGTATATGAAGGACGGTCAAACCCGTGTCTCTTTAACACTAGCCATATTTTGTGTCTGTGTTTGCGCGAGAAAAAATTCGTGTTGCAGAAACACGAATTGCGGTATATGAAGGACGGCCAAACCCGTGTCTCTTTAACACCAGACATATTTTCTCTGTCTGTGTTTGCGCGAGAAAAAAGTCGTGTTGCAGACACACGAATTGCGGTATATGAAGGACGGCCAAACCCGTGTCTCTTTAACACTAGCCATATTTTCCCTGTCTGTGTTTGCGCCATAAAAAAAGTCGTGTTACGGGAAACACGAAAATGTGACATATAAAGAAACTTTCTTCTGCGGAATTCGCAATTTTTACACTCTTGATCCGCAAAAAGTCTGGTCGCAAAAATTTCTGAAAGGAAATTTGTGACAGGTGGATATCGCGTAGAATCTACCAATATAAACCGTCATCTATGAGCATCTTGAAATTCAACAAAATCCACGTGACGCAGCAAAGTCGATAAAAATATAACGCATTTGTTATTTTGAGCTTAACATAACCCGGTTGTGGCCAGATAACAGCTATTATAGTAATTTAACTAAAAGGGGAATTTTTTGTTTTTAGACATGCTTCCTAGAAGCATGACAAACAGCACATGCACTTAATCGACTATAATAAAATATGCACCATAGGTACATATATACTTTGTAGAAGATAAATAAAGACTAACTTAAACAAATATGTTTTGTATTTGCAGCTGTACTCAAATGATATAATAATGCTTATCACGTCTTGGGTCAAATATTTACCTTTATAGACGCTGTGTGAACATCGGTACGAGTAAAAACAAATGACGGATTGTAAAAAAATAGCAATTATAAAAAAACCCGTGTAAAATACAGTGTACTCTCCATATGTCAAACAGACATGGGAAGATTTAAAATCGTTCCAGTTATTCGAGTGAAAGTAGAAAGTTACTTATTTTTTTATTTGTGTAAAATTTATCCTCAACATTATAAACTAGGTGCTCATGAAAAAAATCACTGTTTAAAACTAATTTTTTGATATTTTATAGGAGGATATAGCTAATAGACATACTCAAACATTTACGTGAAAGCCAATTTGACCAATCTTAATCAAGATATACACGTGACTAAATTATTATCGAAATTTTCGTGTAGCCAAAAGCCAATAAAGTTGTTACAGGACCAGTACACCAACTACAGGATCAGCAACACGCGAATCAGCAAAACAGTATCAGTACAGCTACTCGAAAACAGCAGAGTGGATCAGTACAGCAACTCAGCAACCAGCGTAAAGTTAATGCAAGAATCAGAGATGTGTCTGGAGTCTTACCTGCATCTCCATCAGGTCCACAGATCTACAGGAGCAGTACAGCAACACACCAATCAGCAAAACAGTATCAGTACAGCAACTTGGCAGACAGGATAAGGAAAGTAACACAGCAACACAGCGTAAAGTTGATGTAAAAATCAGCAATGACGGAGCCAGACCCTTAACCGCATGTACAACAAGTCTATAGCTCTACAGGAAATTTGGAACAGCATTGAACAAATTAAAGGTCTTACAGCAGGATCAGCAAAGAGGATCATTAAAGCAATTCAGAAAACAGCGTGAAGTTAAGGCAGAAATCGACTATGTGGCTGGAGCCATAACTGCATCTACAGCAGGTCTACATATCTACAGGATCAGTACAGCAACACACAGCAGGATGAGTATCAGTACAGTAACTCGGCAAAAAGCAGACTGGATCAGTGTAGTAACTAACCGCATGAAGTTGATGTAGAAATCAGCAATAATGCAAATCGAGTCTTATGCATTTACAGCTCTACAGGTGTCTATCTTAATAACAGCAGGTACACGACTCTTTAACTCTTATTTTAATGCCTTCTGCAGCTTCTCGACGTCAAAATTTGTAATCTTTATATTGGGTTTCTCGTTGTAAAATTTGTAATCTTTATGTTCGTAGTTGCGCAGTGAAGAAGCTTTATTTGTTTTGTGCGTATTTTAGCAATTACAAATTGTGATCGTCTCACTCACGCAACTCGCAAGTGAACAAAACTTTAGGATATATATGTACAAAGAATAATTCCCTAATGTAATTGAAACATCGTGCCTACTAAATATTACCAACTTAATGACTTCTCACGGGATTCACTGGAGTTACTGACGTAATGTTAAAGGTCGAAAGAACGCAATCACGTTCATTTCACATGTTTTCACGTACAAAATTCTTATAGTTGTGGTGATCAGTAACGTAAAGTATTCCCAGCATGGAGATACTATTCGAAAAACATAGAGTGCAGGACATCAACATGTCAAAACGAACGTGTTCAGAGAAGGAGAGATGAAAGTCACTTTTGAAGAGTATGGGACGAAATATTATCCTATTTTTTGTAGTTGTTGATCAGCCATACTTTCAAGAGATTATACTGGCATGTTGATGATGAATGCTGGTGTTGTGGCGAGACATGTATCGAGTGTCAGAATGTTTGAGCAAAATTGTGATTATCAAAACACTACGTTGGCGCATCACTCTGAAATACATACAAAGAAAAGAAGCTGATTTTATAGTGTGCTAGCCCAAAACATTGAAAGTTCTTTAAGTCGCATGCATTACATGAACATAGGGCATAGTTAGCCACGTGAGTTTATGGGGAGCGGCATCATTAGCCTATACTTGCAACACAACAATGTTTCGTAGAAAGCAACGTATTTCGAAGGTTCATATAACAAATTGTAAAACTGTTTTTTCGCCGCCTGGTGTTTGCTACGGCTTGCATATTGAATTAATCCGCATTGCATCACTTCTTTACCAAGTACTGTTCAACTACTGTATCAGCAAATTTTTGTTTCCCATCTTGCAGTGGAGCACCGAACTTTGAAAGTAAAGATAAATAAAAAAAGCTCACATAAGACAGAAAAATATGTATCTTATTTAGCTTAAATTGCATTTAAACTAAGTTACTATGATTAAGTAACCAGGATAGCTTTTTCAGTTTCTATTAAAACGCTATCAACGAGGATCCCGTTTGAGCTACGAAAGCCGCACAAGGACTTAAATTGCTCAACAGGACAATTGCTTAAAGATATGAATCCTATTCTTATGCTGAACACTAAGCAGAAAGGATCGATTAACACTATTATAGACTCTGACATGACTCGTCCTAACTTGAACTCAAGGCGTTCCGCATTGGAAGCGAACCAAAAGGATACCAGTTTGTGCGTGTCGTTAAGTGGAAATACGTCCTTAGTTGGAAACTCTTTCAAATGAAAAGAAACAAGAAGCCCTACGGCTTGAAGATTTCCGTCATTGGCCTAGAAGATTCTGAAATTTGAAGTTGACCTTGAAAACGGAGAATTATGGGGTAAACAAATCATTGAGTATCCTAATTTTCAATTATTATTGTAACCAACCTGAAATATTAAAATACAAATTACATATAATAGTATTCTAAAATAACAGTTTAAACTTTAATATTTTCAAATCTGATTTGGAAAATTCTGGAAATTCCAGGATACAAATCTTGTTATGTATAAACTTGACGATTCGAATATAATAACTTCTGAACAAGTTCAATTTCAATGCACGAAGTAGTTCATTGTTCCATTTATTCAGCAATAAATACATATTAGCATTTGAATATTTCAGTTTTTAGGCCTTCAAAATTTACTTTCTTGTTTAAGTTTTTTTGGAAATGCTGATGGTTTGATAACAGCTGATCTGAAAAAGAAAGTACATTTTAAAAACGAGAAACAAGAATACAATATAACCATAACCTGAATTAACACCAGGTTGTTTAATTATTGTCTCTTTACCTCTCTTTGCCTCTTTGATTTGAAGAGGGGATTTATAAAAAGATAATCATGTCTTCAATTGTCTTCAAATGTCTCTTGCTCCAAAACCACACATTCTGGGTGTTCTGTTCTTGGGAAAGTTGTTAATAAGTCCAGGTATAAAAGGATACTCGCCACTGTCGTCATCGTTCAAAAACATGTAGCATATCTTCAAGAGAATCCAATAAACAGCAATAAACATGGTTTCCCTCAGTAAGATACGCACGTAAAGTTTTTTGCTACCTCTGTTTTCACCTTTGAACTTACTGTGGAAATGTCCGAGGATCACAGGAACCTCCGATTGTTCAGGTACGATAACAGTTCCGAGAGTGGTGCTGCAAAATACCTAGAAAGAAAAAAAAAACACTTTTAATTAACGACATGGAATTTCCAAGTAAGGACATGACTTTTTTTTTAAGTAAAAACTCATTTCCAATTAACGACATGGAATTTTTAAGTAAGACTTACTTTTTAGGTAAAAACTTATTCCCAATTAGCGACATCGAATTCCCAAGGACACTTTTGAGAAAAAAAGAAATTGCGCTTGGCAAGATATAAAAATATTTAAAATGTCAACCTCGATCCCAGGGCTTTTTTTTCTCTTTTTAAGGTGACGAGTGATCAATGCAAAAAAAAGATGGCGGTGTGCAATTGAGCGCTTGTTTGTTGTGGAGTTTTACTATAGCCAGCAAATGAATTTGTTAAACATTTTAAAAAAACGCGTGTTTTTGGTAATTTTTTTTAAAGATCTTTCTTGAGAAGTTAGTTGAAGAAGTGGAAAAGTTCTCACTTCGAAACAGAAGGCACCTGTCTTTATTTATTGTCAATAGCTTGCAAGTGGTGCTAATGAATTATTATAATGCTTTTAGTAATATCATGAAACAAGTAGCTAGCTATGTATAAAAGTTACAACATTATTTTTTTGAAAGAAGAAGTATAATCAAAAGTAGTAAAATATATATGGCTAGCTAGTGTGACTGTCCCATATTGTTGTAAAATTGGTTCCGTCCCATATTGTTGGGTGCTGTCCCATGTTGTTGAGGCTCTTCTAGACAATACGGGACAGTCATTACAGCATGTCCATAATGTTGTGCCTCCTCTAGACAGTACGGGACGGTCATAACAGCTTGTTCTATATTGATGTGGCTCTTATAGATAATGCAGGACGGTCAAAAAGGCTTGTCCCATATTGTCGGGACTCTTTTAAACGCATAAAAATGAGATAAATTATGGTAGTTACACATTTTTTCAATATATAGTCTTAGCCTTTAAAAAAAACTGTGAACAAAATTACAACAGAATCCGATAAAACTTGTACGAACGTGGTTTTTCCATGCCATAATGCAGCAACACAATTCGTCACACCATTTTCAAACTCTTTTCCATTGTCTGAATGGATAATTTTTGGTAAACCAAAGACAGTTAGAAACCTATCCACAAACCTTTCTGCAGTTTCCTCTGCTGTTTTGCATACAAGTGGAAACAGGACATGAAACTTTGAAAAATGATCAGCAATGCGACCAATATACCGGAAACTACCATGTGGTTTCGATTGTCAATAAGATCAATCTGTAAGTTACATTTTTACCATTATTATAAAAAAAGTTTACAAAATAAACATTTACTCGATAAAAATACTGGTAATGATTATGAAAATAAATCTGGCTGAGAAAATCAGTAATTACCTGTATTCTCTGCAAAAAGCCACAATATATAATGGGTTTTAATGGTGCTTTTTTAAGTTGTATATACCTACTTTAATGCACATGTTGTGCAGTGCCTAATGTTTAAGAAAATTTATGCCCATGAGAAAAATACTCTCTAGTTTACCAATACCTTTTCAAAGGTTTTTTTTATCCACAGTGAATCAATTCTCTGCAATGAACTCTCTCAAAAATAACGAACATTTGTGTATCTGTAGCAACACGCGTGAAAATACCAAGAGGTGAGTCACTCTAAAATATGCGATAAACTTGTAGTAAAGTGATAAAGAAATCTTATAAAAGAACAAATTATATAAGTCATTTTTTTAACTAACATTATTCTGTATTATGTATGTATCACAAGCCAGGAAAGTATTACATAGATTATATGCTTGTAACAATGACTACATTTTCATTGGTAATTGCTTGTATTATTGTCATAATTCTCAAAACTGATCCAGACAGGATTCGAACCTGCATTTTCCCAAAAATAGGATATCCTACCAATTAGATGACTGGATCGATAATTAAATAGGACGTTAGAAATATGTTAATTTTTTTGCATGTATATACGTACACGTACATTAAATTTTCAACCACTGGGTGTATATCTACTTAGGAATAAAATAATGTACTCCAGCAGTCTATTTTTTAAAAAAATATATAAAAAATGATCTTTTATGATACTCACAACTGGTCCTGGGACACAAAGTATATCAACCAGACCAACGGTAGGATAACTCATTATCGCATAATTATTTCTTTGTATGCGACAAAGAATGCCTGGTGGTGTTACTGCATGATTTTTTAAACAACTTTTTTGTTTACTTCTTCTCCTAAACCACTTCTGGTAGTCATCATGTGCACATTACCACTTATATACATGTTTTTTCCAAAATATAGGACTGTAAAACATGCAAACTGTAGCAAATATATCTATAAGACAGCGTAGTTTACTTTTGAAAATGTACCGAGCTAGCTCGCTAATTTCATTTTACAAATTCTTGGGTCAGGTGACAAAGTAGGTAGCTTTATTTTAATAACAAACCATAGCTATATCCTATCTTAACACTAAACCATACGAATAAATCTTTCAAAAACTAAACGATAAATTAATTTTTTATTTTACTTTCTTCAAGAGAAATTTAAATTCTGGTGTTAGGTTTTCCATTTGCTGCGCTGAAGGAATGAACCTCATGAACTCGACGAGCTTGTCTAGTAGTTTGTCTCGGTCGCTTAAAATACGGTCGTTAATCGAGCAAACACCGCATATTTTGCGATGTTGAAGACCGGTCAGTGCCAGGGCTATTTCTTTCTCGCTGTCCCGTCTAGTTTATTATATTTTTCGTAAAAGCGCAAATAAGAACTTTCGAGGCTAAAAAAGTCTTCATAAACATTAGCCTGAGCTTACATCTAGACGTTGTTATCTGTATAAAATAATATATATTGACCTGATAAGATTTATATTTTCTTGTTGTTGATATTAACACACACTAAAGTTCCCAGAGCAATGATCAATTATACCCACTCCTTATTGGTTGCTACCCAACGTCTGACATAACAGAGAGACGATCTGCTGAGCAGTTGATAGTATTGACAATATGATAGCAGCATGCTATCTTTTAATTACTCATTCTATTACGGAGCTGTTTCTTTATCTTCTAGCACTATTTTGCAATAATAATTGTCAGAACGATTTAATTGAGTTGGCATACAGGAATAAATTGTCGGTGTATTTATACAATCAGCATAATACCTACATGAGAAGTCTTTACAAATTACATTGTATAATCAAAAGGCAATGTATGGAAAAAAGAAGGATTAACTTATAAAGGAATTAATCTTCCTCAAAGACGGATTTAAATCTTAGAAAATACATAATACCTCAGCTATAGCTCTTTTTTTAGCTAAATTTATTATTCGTCAAAGTGAAATGAATTTATGTTACCGTTAGTATGACATGGACCATTAGGCTTCATATTGCAATAAATCTGTTTGCTTCTCTGATGTTTTAATAGTGCAATAAGTCGAGGAATTAAAAACGTTTTCAAAATACCGAATCCTTAAATTGATAATGTGCTGCGCATTGTGTTGAAAAACAAATCAGTTAATTTGATTCTACATGTAACTCTTTTTTTTCACTCTTATCATTGTAATCTTATTTTATGAAGAATGACTAAATTCACAAATTAGAAATTTCTCCCAAAGTTTCGTGTAGACAACAATGTTACCTTGAAATGCATTGATGTCAGGAATTTAGTCCATCTCATTAAAAGTTAAAACAAAAAGACTAAATATAATTTCGCAATTACCAACATAAAAGAAAGGAAGACCTCATAGATGTGTAGAGGATAGATGTAAATAGAAAAAAATAACAACACAAAGGGAACAAACAATAATAATAGAATAAATGAGTTATTAAGCATAGAATTAGGTTTGCAGTAGCAATATGATTAGGGCTATTTTTCTTTTATATCTTGTTATAATAACCTATACATGTTCGCTACGAATCCTTTTATTTTATTTATGTTTAAGGCTATTCATTCGGATGAACTTAAGAAAGACGGGCATCAGTTCCCAGACATCAGTTGAATTCTAGTTATTCAACGCAGCAGTCAAAATGAAGTTGATTATTACTTTCGCATTTCTTTTTCTAGCAGTAAAAGCAGGTACATTGTTATAATATAGTCCTGATACTACGTTTAATTTTCTTTCATCTTGTACGTTCTGTGGAGGCAAAATGCCAGCTACCATTGTAAAGTTCTAAAAACTATAACGAAATCTACGTTTTGCTTTAGCTCCGTTTTACAACGACGATCAAGAATTGGATAACTTGGAAACGGAACTCATAGTTGAGAGAAGAGGTAATATTACAATCAATGTTAAATTTATTTCCTATTAATAGCGTACAAACTTTGTTAACAATAATTGATACTCGCTTCATTTAGATGAAAAAGACAACAGTTTGTCACAACAGTTAAAAGAAGCCTCGGATACGCTTGTAAAAATTTCCTGTACGTAGTTATTATTCACGTTAAAATTTTTAATAGACAAGTGGCTGGCTAAAAGTTCTTTTTTCACTTCTTGCTTTACCATTTTGGCCAAACCAAACGTTGTAGTATGGAATTGGGTTAGTATCAAAACAGGCACATTCAAGTGTCGCAATGCAAGGACGTCAAGAGTAATTCAAACATACCGTATATATAGTGTTGTCAGTACAAGCTTTTAATTTTTTTTCACTATATTTTAGCCATCTTAAATGACCAATTGGAAGATGCAAAAGAGGAAAGCCGAAAGGGAAAAGGGAAAAGAAGACGTGGTGGAAAAACAAAAGGCGGACGTGGAGGAAAGAAAAAGGGCGCACGTGGGGGAAAAAAGAAAGGTGGACGTGGAGGAAAAGGTACACGGTCAACTAAAGTGCCACCGCAAACACGAGAACCAAGAACGCAAGAGCCAAGAACACGTGAACCAAGAACACAAGAACCAAGAACACGTGAACCAAGAACACGTGAGCCAAGAACGCAAGAACCAAGAACACGTGAGCCAAGAACGCAAGAGCCAAGAACACGTGAACCAAGAACACGTGAACCAAGAACGCAAGAGCCAAGAACACAAGAGCCAAGAACACAAGAGCCAAGAACACGTGAACCAAGAACACAAGAACCAGGAACACAAGAGCCAAGAACACGTGAACCAAGAACACAAGAACCAAGAACACGTGAACCAAGAACACGTGAACCAAGAACACAAGAACCAAGAACACAAGAGCCAAGAACACGTGAACCAAGAACACAAGAACCAGGAACACAAGAGCCAAGAACACGTGAACCAAGAACACAAGAACCAAGAACACGTGAACCAAGAACACGTGAACCAAGAACACAAGAACCAAGAACACAAGAACCAAGAACACAAGAACCAGGAACACAAGAGCCAAGGACACGTGAACCAAGAACACAAGAACCAAGAACACGAGAGCCAAGAACACGTGAACCAAGAACACAAGAACCAGGAACACAAGAGCCAAGAACACGTGAACCAAGAACACAAGAACCAAGAACACAAGAACCAAGAACACGTGAACCAAGAACACAAGAACCAAGAACTGATTTGCCAACTGTGCCTACAAGAACTGATAGCCCAATGCCAGCAACGCCTCAAGACTCCTATAGAAGTGATAAAATCGTGGCAAGAGAGTTAGACCACATCAGAAATGAACTTGCATTAATTGAAGGTAACGTTTCATAGCTACAGCATAGAAATGCACAGATTTTAATAACATTTTGAGTGTTCACATACCTGTCTTCAAGAACAAACATCATTTTACTTTAATACGTAGGTAAATATTAAAAAATACTTAATATTAAAATATACTTAATTAAATAAATGTCTTTTCGTAGATGACAAGGCTCTCGGATGAAGCTCATTTCCAGTAGGTAGCGATAGTTCCTTTAATTAAATTAAGGGGAACTATTGAATTATCTACGTTTTATAAATATTGACCCAAACCAAGGTTTTAAAATTCAGACAAAACAAAGATGACAATGAAAGCACCTGTTGACATCAGAATAACATTCTACAATCAGAGCAGGGAAAGAACTAAGCAATAGTGAGAAATCACAAAAGGCACAACTAATTCTCACAACATTATTCGCTCACATTCGTTTGTCGTGGTGACCATGATGACCGATATTAACACAAACATAATTAAAGGCAAAAATAATAAAAAATACTAGTCATAAGCTCGTGGAATATCCGGTCTTATTACCCGGGTAAAAGGGCGGCATCGATATTTTCGAAAATCGCGCAATGTGATTGGTTAGAACTTACGTCATAGCGGGCAATATTCCACGGTATTGCCCGCTACCATAGCAACCGTGTTTAAAGTTTAAATATGGTAGCATTAAATGTAAATAAACGCGGAAAAAAGTAAACACAACGCGAAACAGAAGTGAAACTTACTTTTATCTTTTAAAGAATTCTATGTTGTAGCTACAATAAAAACCTGTTATGTTTACACGATATTCGATTTAAAAAAAATATATTTTTAGTTCGAATGTACGTTCCATATGGGAATAGTTTCTATAAAGACATGGTTTCTACATCCTGCTTATAATGTTTTATTTTTTGTGGTAAAATGCAGTACCCAGATAATAATACATATAATAACTGTTTATTTCGGGCAATACCTTCGAATATTGACCTCTTTCACGTATTGCCCTCGTAAGCTCGGGCAATACTTTGACGTCGGTCAATATTCTCCGGTATTGCCCTCATAAACAGTTATTATAGGGTTATTATAAACTATCACCTGTCGGCCATACTCCGGGCTTTGTTATTGCGTGGATTCTTAGTGCGGCAAAGTAGCGTTTCGGCTGATTTTTTTTTACATAATACGTGTACTAATACTAAAATTGTTCCGCGAAATATGCCTTACTATTATAGTCATTTTACAAAAAAATAATTTTTTTGTTTTTAGACATGATTCCAAAGATCAAGACAAAGGTGTTGTGAATGGAAGTTGAATGTCAACAACAGATCTGAAAGTGCATGCACCTAATTCCGCTATAATAAAATTCGCACTATATCTACACATAAACCTTGTAGTTGATAAATAAAGAATAACTCAAATAAATAAGAAGTATATGTATGTTTGTATTTCCAGTCTTGGGCCCAAATATTTACCCTTACACTCGTCGGTACGAGTAAAAACAAAAAGCGGATTGTAAATAAATACCAGTTGTAAAATATCCATTTTAGTAATACAGTATACTCTTCATAAGTAAAACAGGAATTGGGATATTTAAAATCGTTCGAGTTATTTGAGCAATACCAGATCTTTGCAATTTTTCGCACATATGGCCAATTTAGCATGATTCTATGGACCCGCAAAAGTATCTTGCTCGAGAAAATTTCACATTTATTAATAATAATTACAAATTTAAACAATTTGGTGTGTAGCACGAAAATGACTGAGATTTAAGGTAGCCTTAATTTAGATATACCAGCCTTTTAGGTCAATTGCACCAAAACAGAAATGTTGTATTTGAGACTGATATTCGAATCATGTAAGGCCCCCGACAACGTGTCACAATATCAAAACAAAAATAAACATCGTTTGGAATCATGTGAAGCTCCAGAAACACCATGATTCTCGAATTATAGAGAAAAAATACTCTTTAGGACAAAAATAATTGTTAGAATGAAGGCGTTGTTCGAGTTACGGAGATTCGACTATTAGAGAGTTATCAGAATTTATTAAGACGTTTTAACCGTGTCAGAAGAATCGTTCGCGTTAAGGAGAGTTTTCCGATATAGAAAGTCGAGTTATAGAGAGTCTACTGCATTTCATTTAATAAAAAAAGGATCTGTTTATCTCATAATATTAGTTTAATAGAGCAGGCAGGAAACAGTGATGTTTGCCGACGAAACTTTGTTGGAGAAAATGACATGGACAAATTAAACCATTGCATTGACAGTGATATAAAGGGCTAAATGAACAAAACTTATTTTAATCCACATTTCGGTTGGAAAATAAATCTGTTATTTTAACTATGACAAACGTAATTACGCAGTGAAAAGAGAAACCAGGTTTCATAACGCTGCATCCGAATACTTTAAATTAATGAAAAAGAAAAACTAGAAGAAAACACTCCCTATTATTAATATTCCTATTCTGTCTTTAAGCGAGAACATAGCTGTGCTAAGAACGCACGAAATAATGTTCACAATGTTTGACGGCGATGCCATTTTCTATTTTCGTTGACGATACGGGAATGAATCGATCTGAACACGAGATTGCGTTTTTTTGCCTATAATATGAAAGTACTTGTTACTATACCGACAATAATAACATTGTTATCTTTAATCATGGAGTGTATAGTTAGCCGGAAAGTACCTAGTTAGTCATATAGTTTGAATGTAGCTAGGAGATAACTCAAACACTTTGGCGCTCACGATAAATCTTTTAGGCTATGATATGGTAACAATAGGCAGCAGACAGCAGAATATTGAACGCGTTTTTCTAAAAAGTCATTTAGTCAGCCTTAATATTTTCACAGGTTGTAACTGTAATATGCAACTCTATTTTTGTACGATTATTATTCTGTCAAAAAAGAGTGTTCGTTGACTGATTCCGTTTAGAAGGTAACGTAAATGAATTTAATCAAACTAGAACTTTTTTCGTGAAATAAAAGTTCTGGGTGAATGTTTTAACAACGAGGGGGTACTAATTAGGCTTTCTGATAAAAAAAATAACAGAAATAAGAATATACGGAATTGGTACGACAGCCAAAAATTGTAATGGGTGTCTATACGGGTTTACAACTAGTCTTTGATTACGACACCATGTCCTGTATTATCAACACGTTACAAATCACGAAGCAAAGAAGATATCACATGTAATAATTTGAGGTCAATAGTGTAAAGCTATTGCACTAACTTTAATAACCGTAAATGTAAAGCTACTCAAGTTTCCCGCTTTTATAAGTTTTACTTGTTTAGCTTGTTTACATCCGGTGAGAGGCATATAACCAACAGAACCCGGTCTCAAACGTAAGGCCTTCATCAAGGGGAATAAAAGATAATTTCATAGACGCTTTTGTAAATCATGGGCGTTTAATATACAAAGAACTGGTTTATCTAACTGGTTTATCAAGCATTTGCATTCAAGAGAAACGTAAGGGGCGTAAAAAATCTCTAAGAAAAGTCTGGAAGTAAAACAACTTCTACAAAACATGTGGATGTTTCTTTTTCCCCTACAAAATAAAAATACGTCCATTTCGTACACAGAAATAACTGCACACAACAAGTTACATATTATAGGACAGAGGAAGTATTTTAAATTAAAATATCACATATGTAAAATTCGTTTAATACAAGCTGATTATAAAACCTTTGTCAGCTTGTGCAAACTTAAAATCACAAGAAACGAACATATACCACGGTGAGAAATAATTTGTGATAATTACTAGTTTTAATTTTCAATAGTGTTTCTTTGCAATCTTACTCCAGACATTATCGGTTTAAAGCTCGTTATCAGCGTGTGTTGACTTTAAATGTGGATGTTCTTCGTAACAAAATTAGTGCACTGAACAAGGAATTAAAATGTAAACATAGAACGCCAATGTTTATCCAATAATATCCGGATCGTATTCTTGTGTCCATAATCACTGGGTGGCACGCCTGCATTGCCTGAGTAATCATTCGTGGAACTGTGGTGAGGACATTGAATAAAATCAACAAAGTTATAGTGTTTGTCGTCTTCCTGCTGTGACTGTTTACGTTCTGTCCTCTTTCTTGCATAACAGATGCTTTTCTGTTGACAATGCCAACTAGCATCATTTGTATGATACAGGGGAGAAAAACAACACAGGCTTCTATGATTATTTGAGATAAACCAACTTGCATTGGATTTCCAACATCTGCCTCTTTAAAAGTCATTGCATTCGAGCTGACTTGCCAGTATTGATGAGCTGCTCCCATGGAAATAATTAAACAGAAAATAAAACATATAACACGATATAGTATATTAAGTCGGTTTATTAACCATCCACTCAATCTGGAAATTGTTAGAACGACTAATCTATCCATGGATATTCCAACAGTTATGAACCAAGAGTATATCATAGGAAAGAGATAACAAAATTGCACCGCTACTCGTATTTTGCAATTGAAGTTATCACCGAAGTTGATGAACTTTAGCATCACAATAGGTAACGATATCATACCGTTTAAGAGATTAGACACAGTTAAAACCACAAACTGCACATTGATGCGCGTTTTGTCTTCCTTTCTTAATCTGCTGTATACATAGGCGTTTAAAACAATGATAAAACAGGCCGTAACACCATAAAGAGATAATAAAATAACTCTATCCAACATCTTTGGGCCATTGACAGTGTGAGTAACCACTTCATAACATGAAAAGATTCTTGTATCGTTCACAATCGTCGAATTTAGTTTTTCGTGACTGTCCATTCTAAAGAAAGGAAACATTAACAAGAGTTCGTCAAAGCAGAGAATATATGATTTTTTATCATATAGTTGAGAAATTTTTGGCCATTTGATTGGTTGCTGTACACCCACCATAAAGAGATAATAAAATAACTCTGGTGGCCTTGTGGTAGAGCGTTCGCCTGCAGTGCGGAAGGTCTTGGGTTCAAACCCCGACAAAGTCATGCCAGAGACTATAAAAGTGTGAATCGATCCTTTCTGCTTAACGTTCAGCATGAGAATAGGATTGATATCTTAGGCGGTTGTCTAGATGTGCGGTTGTTGTGCTTGCACGCCTTCCGTAGCTCAAATGGGAGCTTTAAATGCACTAGGACCCCCTTCGCAGGGCCCTCATTGATAACAGTTCTATAGAAACTGAAGAGGCTATGCTGGGTAAAATAATAATAGTAATAATAATAATAATAACAGGAATAATATGGTGCAATTTCACAGCATCCTATCTCCTCTTGGAAGTAAGGATAATAATAAACGCTTCTGTTAATAACCACCAACTCTAAATGAAATCGCGAAATGCAAAAGACAAAATTTGATATCAATACATTAACGGCTTGCTGAATTAATCCTGTTTTGGGTAAATTTATGTCAAATTCCCTTCGAATGGAAGAGAAAAAGAAAGAATATCTAATATGATTCTGGAATATAACGAACATTAACTTACTCATCGCTATTAGAAATAATTTTATTCGGACAAAAAGGTTATCGCGATTGTATATGTCCTGAGAACTGTTATAAATTTAGAAATCTATATTATAATACACGTATATACACGTCTGTCCGTCACGCAAAATGGCTATCAATATTCCTTTTGATCTTTCCGCCATTTTTAAAAATCAGGGGGGTTGTTTAATCGAAAATCATATTATTGATTAAAATATATTCAAGCAATTAATTTATTTCCTTACATAATTTAATTATTTTAATTTACCAACCTTAATTAAATAAATAAATTAGGTGATTGAAAAGAACGCATTATTTAAATACTCCATTTTTAATAATAATTTCCCCCGTGATCTCATTCGCCAATTCCGCTCGGGACCCACAGAAAACAAATACAGTGGACTCTCCATAACTCGAAACCCTTTAACTCGAACCGCTCCTTAACTCGAACGAATTCGTAGGCACCGTGAAAATTTCCTAATAAACTCTCATAATCAACTCTCTACTACTCGAATCTCCATAACTCGAAAATCTCCTTAAGTCGAACAATACTTTTTGTCCCTTGAAAGCATATTAGGCTATTTTCGCTCTTCATAATTCGAACAATCTGAAAATTGAAGAATGTTAGTATTCTCGAAGATTTCAGCCTTTTCTCCGAATTTGGAAAAGAAATGATGGAGTCTCTCAAGGATTTGAATGATAATATTAAACATCATATCAATTTGACCAGTAAACAAACTGTAATTACGGATTTTTTCATTACAGAATGGATTTAGTCAACTGAAATAAACTGTTTACGACTTACTTCTCACCCGTAAGGTAGATAATTACTCAAATACATCGTTTTCTTTCAAGGGGCTTAAACTTAGCAAAATTTCCAAACTCTCCATTACTCGAACCGCTCCATAACTCGAACGATTTCTGATTCCCCGTGAGAGTTCGAGTTATGGAGAGTCCACTGTAGGACAGTTTTACTGACAATTTTATTACTTTGTTTTGACCGCTCGCGCGTAGTATACCAATCAAAACGCCTAATTCTTTGAAACACCAATCCAAGATTTTCGCGTACTGGCGATGCCAACAAAGGAACATGATGACGAAGGCCATTTTAGTTTTGAAAGTGGTCGTGGCCAGTGCTGGGTTTGAAGGTCTGTTTGACCTTTTTGATTTCTAAAAGCTTTTTATTTTGTGATATTTGTTATCTATATGTTCTTACATGTTAAAATAAATATATTGTCACGTTTTTTGGCCATGTACAAATCTTAAACGCACCATTTTTAGGATTTTTGGCTAGGAACGAAGATTTTTTAGGATCATTCTACAGCCAGCTAGCCAGCTACCCTTACTTATTACTATTCAGTTTGGTATAACAGCTTTTTAACCTAGCCAATATTATTTATTTTTATGTCGAATTTGTGTTTATCTAGTTCTCCTTAGTTACCTCTGGATAAAAAGTTAAAGAAGCCACAAATGCTTTGTTTGGCTGCAACACAATTCTTATGCTAAATAAATGCAGTTAGGAAGCTACCACTTTTATTACTGTTAAGAACACTTATGCTGCAAAATAAAATTGCTGAGTATTTTTTTAACTGAACAGGATAACGGCAGGCGGTGTCCTGACTTTTTTTTAACCAAAGTCGCGATAAACTTTTTTTAAAAGTGGCGTTACGCCTATATACTCATGTGCGACACGGTTTACCTGTACTAAAGGCTCAGTCCAGTGTTAACAACGGCTGTTTCATTTGTTTCTGTTTAACCGAAGTTGCAATAACGTTTTTTTCAGAAAAGCTTATCACACCTATATGGATATGTCACATTGTTTACCTGTGCTAAGCACTCAGCTTGGAGTAACATTTCTTTTGAACTTTCACCGGGAACCTTCTCCGAAAAAAAAAATTCTGGTGTTCAACGCCGGGTAACACAGTTACTTGTGGCTTAACCCGGCGTTTTAACAGAGTGTATCCTGTGTCATAATTAATTTGTTAACGTTTACTAATTTTTTGTGCTATGACGGGGTAACAACGGGTTGTAAACTGTGCTTAAAGGGTATTAAGCAAAAACACATGTGCAACACGGTTTACCTGTACTAAGTGCTCAGTCCAGTGTTAACGACGGGCTGTTTCCTGTGTTTCTGTTAAACCGAAGTTGCGATTAAGTTTTTTTTTGGAAAAAGGTATTATACCTACATTATTGCGCTGCCCGGAGAAACATTCATTTTTGAACTTTCACCGACATATGTATACTTGTACTAAAGTGCTCCGCCTGAATGTGTGGCACAGTTTACGGTTCTTATTAATTTCGCCACAGAGTTTTTAAATGCTGGGTAACACTTTTACATGTGGCTTACCCCGGCGTGCTATTATGTATATTAACCGTTAATTTTAGAACAGTTGCTGGCTAGGGTTAGAGTTCGTGTTTAGGGAATATACATAATTTTAAGTTTCTCATGCTTCCGTGACATATACATCAAACAAGATGTAATATTTGACATATTCTGGTCAGATCTTACCCCAGAAACAAGAGAAAATACTTACCCAGAAATGCTCACATATGTTCTATTTGCTTGCTCTTTGATAGGTTTGATCTGATTATGACATCCCTCACGGGTGAGAATGCTGTATATCTAGGGTAGATTCATGACACTTGACTTGAAAAGAAAACGGGTTAATAAATAATTTAAAAAGAGACTTTGGTGTAGTTCTTTTGTAATGAAAATATTTTCAAGAAGCAGGTGTATTTCTGATTTATATTTCGAGTTTCATCTCTACTATCATAAAACAAAAAACAGTTATAAGAACAATCATAAAAAAACAGGAAGTTTGGCACATCGCTTTAAACCGTGGAAGGTTTAGTAGTAATTTTTCATATAGGCCACAACTTATAAGCAACCCGAGGCTAAACTCCCTCAAGAAAAGTAAGAAACTGATAGCAGATGTTGAACAGCATAACCGGAAGCATGGATGTACGAAAAGAGAAGGATACACAACGCCAACAGATCTATTGTACTATGCGTGTTTACTCTATTCAATTCAATTTCAAAGGAATTGAATAAATTAACTAGGATTGTTTTTATAACAATAAACCCGATTGTTCATAAATGGCATATTTAATAGCATAAGCCAATGGGAGCGTAGCTCTAATACGTGCGTAAGTAATAATTATTTGCCGCTTTTTTCACGACAATTCAGTTTGTTACGAAAAGAAAACAATATAATTTTGCTTTCTACTTTTATAAAAGCTGTAAAAGAAATCACATATAATCTAAGACTACGAGACTATCAACATACTATTTTTTAGTGTAAAATCGTTATAAAAATACACAAGTATACAAAAGCAAAAAAGTCATTTTTTTATTCTTCTTCCGTCTTGGTAGTCTCGTGTCATGTACGTCAATTGTTGGCCGAGTGTCTGGTCTTTCAGAGGTGTCCTCACAGGTCTCCAATTAAATTCGATTCGATTCCACAAATTCTACGCAAAGATTCCAACTTTTTCACATGAATGTCATTTCATTATTCAAGAAGTACCTACAAATAATGAAATAAATTGTAGATATATTCGTTGGAAAGTTTAAGTGAGGTTATTCCAAGAACACATAACCTCAAGGGACCCAGGACAAAAAGACAAAACAACAGTTTTTATACGAACAAAAGTTTTATTTTGAAAATGTTTATGGATAAATAATGTTACTAACGACAATACCGTCACACAAGTTCTTAAAATTCCTTCTTAATAGCTCTTAAAAATTCGGATGATTTATATGAATATAATCAAAAGAACTAAATTAAATTTCAGTCCCAATTTCTCGTATATTGACTCCAAATAATTCAAATTCTCAAAAATTTCATGTTTTCCCTTAAAAACTTCTTGTCCTTCTTCTCATAACTCTCCTTCAGAACTTTCAAAAAACTCGTTTCGTAAAAATGTAAGTTCAACAATACTCGCAAACTCTAAACAATAAACACCATGTGTATATCGCTCATATGACGCACTACTGATTACGCAGTTCAGCATGATTTCTAACAAACGAAAAAGTGATTGTGACACTCGGTGCTTTTAATTATTTCAGTTTTCGGTATTATTTTGAAAAAATGTAAACAAACTTTAAAGTCTTATATTTTAGGCTAGACTTTAATTCTGATAAAATTGCTTACGCCAATAGATAAAATAAATATTAATCTACTTACAAAATCTCAGAATAGCTTTGAACAGCTGTAGTTTTCGCAAAATACTACCAGTGCTACGGCAAGTAAATCCAGCGTGACATGAACCATGCCTCACTAAAATATTAAAATTTTGTGTTATTCTTTACATTGCGCGCCGAATATTTTTTGTTCAGAATAAGAGATCCCGGATGTCTTTAACGCCAATGAAATTGTAGTAATTACTGTAGGGGAAAGCCCTATCAGTAAGAGGAAACTCCTGCTAAATTGTCGGTGATTATTTTTAATGATCGTTCTCGTTAAAAATATACCGACAAACGCAAAAAACACTGGATCTAGTAAACGCGCACATGTTTAATAATTTCGTAATACAATAGAAAATTGAATAGAATTTTTTCTCGTTGTGTATCCTTCTCTTTTCGTACATCCATGCCGGAAGGTAGCAAATATAAAATTGAAAGGCAAAGCAACAAGGGATATTACAAAACAATAGTTTCTGAGACTTTCCCTGTTCTAAAAGACATGTAAGTTTCATACCGAGAAAAATGGAATTCAAACGAAATATTGGATTTCGATTTACACATCAGCCTAACCTGCGCCTAACTGAGCAAGTAGATACGTGGATCGTCTTCCCAAGTAGGATGTCGATAAGCAACAAGAAGCAACAGATAACCTGTAAGATGCAGAAACCTAAGCAAAATCCAGCCTCTGCCTTATATTTTGTATTGTTATATTTCTTTTCAAGCTACCTTCCACTTAAAAACCGGTTGATTTCATACAAAAGAGCTTTAATTTTTACCTATGAATCTTACCTATGAAATTTTTTGAAGAGTCTTTGCTGGCCTTAAGGAGGCTTTAAGATTTTGTTTATTATGCGAAATTATGACATCATCAGGTATCTCTGAAACAAATAATTGCTGTCGTCAATCATAGTTATAATTGCTAATTATAAAAGTTCATGTAAAATTTTAAAAACCGAAGAATGGCTAAAAACTTCTACCCTGTATGCCTTACTAAAACTGTTAAATATAACAACGCAGTCATGGCTACTTGAACAATTAGTGGAACTTTGAAGTCCAAAATCTTAAGGACTGATCAAGATTTGTAAAAATCAATATCTTTCGTATAAAATCAACTTTTTCAAAGTGAGAGGTAAGCTTTAAAGCCTGTAAAATTCACAGAATTTAAAAAAACCTGTGTCGTGTGGTCACGGGGTAGCATTTTGTGCGCAATTAAATCTCCGTGGAGCCCGTGCGTGGCGCATATTTCTTCTGTTCTTTATTTTGCGAGATTCGCTTTGAAAATGTTCGTTCTGTCCTTTTTTTAATTCTGGATGAGATATATAAACATTCGAGTAGATATCTATTGTATTAATACAAAAACTGTGACGGGCAAAGTCGATTTTATTTTCGACATATTTTTTTGAAAGCACCTATAGATCATTTCAATTCACCAGTTTCGGAACAGACGCGTTTTTGACGTCATCAAAAAACTTTGAATCTTAATCTGCAATTGTTCATTAAAGGCACATTATCCTATACATTTTCTGGATCAGCGTTTTAAACCCTATACAATAGAAGCAACGGTTAAAATAGGGGTAAAGAAAAAATATTTTGCAGTGCATTAGTTAGTCTTTCCTGACGTAAACAAAATTTTAAAACCCTTATATTTCCTTCTTAACCGTCCATCAAAAGCAGATGATGATTTACATTATTTTGAACACAGTTTCTTCACAACAAATGCAATAACTTGTTTCAGAATAAATGTTTTTAAAAATTACGTCACCAGAATCTCTAAAATCCATCTGTTTTTATTGTTCTTGTGACTGAGCGGATTTTTACTAATGGCAAACTCGTTAAATTTGATTTTTTTCTTCGGTCAATTCTTTCTTGTCTAAGTTGTTAGCTTTGAGTTTTTCGAAATCGAACATTCTTTCAAAAGTCGAAGCTTCCAAACATGCTTTCTTTCTTGTGTTGTTCGGTTTTATGTTGCATCAGAGCACATTAAAAAACGTTTTCGCGCGTAACCCCAAGGTATGTTAAAACGTCTTATATGTTTGACGTTAAACGATATGTTGGGAAATTTAAGATACAAGAAGAAGTAAAAATGTGCTTTGAACAACAAACGCTTACAAATTTGGCAGGAACTTAAAAGTTACAAAAGCCATATACTTATACTATACACGATTTTGTGCACAGTCAAGCACGGCCTATTTCATAATATTTCTCATTATTCAACAACGGAATAACTGGTGAAAAACTTCATTTCATTTGACACGGAACGAAACCGCTATAACGATAACAAAAAAGGCAATATTCCGCAAGGGAAGAAAGCAGTTAAACTACACTGTTACACTTTAATTAGTTTTCAATTAAAAAATATCACACGGTACATGTGTGAATACTTATGTGTTACTTGACCCCTTTTCATGTTTTTTTGCCGCGCCACATTTGTACATTATTCGTACTTTTAATCTATATATAATTAATTAGGTTGACGATCATTTATAATACACTTTATATTTATTTCTAGCTGCATAAAGCTCTCACCTCGTTCTTTTGTAAAAACAATTACTTTTTTCATTATTGATTCATAACTGCAACGTCACTATGAATTAATTAAACTCTTTCTTTGCACTTTGGTTTTTGTGATATCCCACTTAGCGAACTGTATTTTTTTTTTTATTAATTTATTATGATTATGGATTTACACAGGTTCGCTTTTTCACTTCCTATTGTTGTTGTTATCAATAAGGGTCCTGCAAAGGGTTCCTAGTGCATTTAAAGTTCCCATTTCAGATACAGAAACCGTGCAACGATAGCAATCGTTCATCTAGATAACCGCCTAAGAATGTTCATCCTATTCTCATGCTAAAAATCAGAATGGAGCTATTCACACTAATTTTAAGTAGCTTTAAATTACCCAGCTAAAAAACCCAGTCACCAACTAGGTAGAATTTATGTAGATTTATTTATTTTTTGTGATTTAGACATATTTCTTCCAGGTGTATATAGCATCCCTAAAAAGGATACCTTTTGATATTTTGTGTATCTTTTAGTTGGAGGGTCATTTACTAAAAGAGCAAACTGTCACCTGTAGGGAATTATTTTTCGGGAGAACTCATTATCGTAAAAAAATAATTTTTTTAAAAATAATTGTTGTCGTAAAGTTAGCAAGTCTTAATATTCCACAAGAATAAATTTCTCGAAAACCGAATTTGATGACATTTATTTCTCAATATATGCCGTTTTCCAAGGGCTTTTATGTAAAGATTTATTATAAAAGTTAAAATTTACGTATCTGTTATAGATAGTGGTAAGTAAATCAGAGGAAAAATAAGGTAAATCGTTTGTCAAAGAAAAAAAAACAGAAGAAAAATTTCCAAAAGTACAATCGCGTGCATAAATGTTGGAACAAATTAGACCACTTTCCCCCTATCTCAATGTTGTAATATTGTTATGGGCCACAATATTTAGAGATGGTTGGAGGAGTATTTTAAACACAATTTTAAACTGCATTTGTCCCTATATGTTATGCATACGATTGTAGCAAGTTTCGAATAACTTTTTCGGGAATTAATTTTCGGAAAGTTGACCAATTACTCGCGAAATTCGCGAAAATTCATTCCTTTTATTAAAAATATATTAACAACTAATTGTTGTAAATTTCTTTCTTACCTATTTCAATATTAACCGTCTGCAAAATTAAGTCTCCACGAAATTGTATATAATCCGTCTAGTGCAATATATATTTTTTTAAAAACCAGGTATCCACTTTTATAATTGTCTTAATTGATCTTAATATTAATTTTGTATTTTCTAGTCAAAAAGTTTGTAAAAAGCACTCTGTTAACATGGAAAGCATATCTAGTAAATATCAGTTTTATGTCAAGCATGACTGAATTTGATACCATATTTACTATGTTTATATTGATAAATGACCAGAGTAGGAACTACTTTGTGATGGTTAACCGTGGTCAACCATGATATAAAACTTTCCTAATTTGTAGGCTTTTTATCCAGCTAAATGTTAACTCTGGGGTGATTTTGACTACCATGTTTTTTACACTGTTTCACAATTTCAACTAATCTGCTTCTGTATGCTTTAAGGTGATCTTCTTTCTTTATATAAGACATGTGATTACAAATGTTTCTGGTTGAAAACGTTCAAAATAATCTAATTATGCGGGACGTTAAAATCATTAGAAATAGAAAGAAGCAAATGTTTTTATTTTCTGTATCTAAATATAATATTAAAATGATTTTAGATTTGTTTTTTTGATATTTCTTTGTTAATTTTTAAAGAAGATAGCTCTTAGTGAAAGATGCAGTAAATTTAAGAATTGTTTACGGCGATTCTTTTTCTTAGCTCTACCACCTCATGCACACAGCCAGATAAATTTGATACTTTGTCTACCAAAACATAAACATTCGAATTTAAAAAAAAGTTTAGTCGAAAGAAAAAGCTCTTGAGCGTCTTTGTGTTTCATTGATAAAAGAAAAATACACTTTCAGGTACATAGTTCATAAAGATCGCATAGTATATTCACTTGGAGGTGCATTTGGCAGAGGGTAAGAATTTTTTATTTCTTTCAGTTTTTGGTGTTTTGTGAAGGAGATCAACGACATTCAAGCTTATTTTGGATTGCCAAATATTTTTCCTGCTGTAGTATTTGTCAAAAATAATTTATCAGGGGCAGATTCACGTACTAAGGGTACATTTGCCAGGGCAAACATTTTACCGGTGTAGCTATGTTTAAATTCTGTATTTATCGAATCATCAGCCGTCAATGAAACAGAATGTTCAAAGTCTTGAAAGGAAATGCATCACAAAAAATTAATATTTAGATCTTAAAGAGGCATGTATCATATTTCAGTTCAATGCAGGATCATTCTACTTAAAATCGGCTTATTATGGTTCCTTTTACGAAAAATGTCGTTCAAATGTACGCAAAGAAGTAAAAGTCATACCATTTCACGCCTTTTCCTCATCTGAAACAAAGGTTATTTAAAATACCCGGATGAGGGGTGGTAAAATCACCCCTTTAGAATCTCTAAGTAAAAAATAAGGTTAAATGTGACTGTTAGCAATAACATATTTGTTGATATGAGCATTTTGAATTTTTCAATTAGATCTAAAGTGACAGACAAAAAGTAAGAAATAATTTTTATATGCAATTGTTTATAAAGGTTGGCTTCTATAATTTATGATCTGACTGAATAAGGACAGGGGAAATACGGAACAATATCAGTAGAATTTTTTTTGATAATATCCCCTGTCAACGAAAAAACTACCCTGGAAACTATAAAAAATTTTGGATTTTTTTTTGCTATTATAAGTCACATAAAATTTTAGAAAAAGTCAAAACGAATCAGAATGTTTCGATGAAGTCGTATAGTTCCTCCTCATAGGTAACAGGGCTATAAGCTAGGTTAATTCTTAATAACCTACGCATCACGAAAAGGAGCACTTCCGCGGTCTACTGACTGCGGAGAATTCGCAAGTTGATGCTTTTTGCCAACTTCGAAAAATGGTCAAGAAGGTAACACAGTCTCGATATTTTGTGTGCGCGTGTTTGCAATTATTTATTCTGATATTATACAGAAGTGATCAGTCATGTTGATGAATATGGCTGTGTATACACTAAAAAATTAGTACGTCAAATCTATACGTTGTTGCATCTTCTCCTATTACCAATTTAGCTATATTGACAGATGGTTTTAAAAACACGAATAGATAAGTTATGTTTCTTTTATTGTAACTATCATTTTGTTCTACACAATTTCTTGAATATAGGTCTAGTGAATGTCATACATTTGTTAAAAACACAATGATGTGTATATTCGACAGTCTTTACATATCTGCAACGAGATAAAAATCCACCAGATGTCCTTTTTATTGGTATTAGTTCTATTGGAACTCCCTGTGAAGTCAAATCCAAATCATCCTCATTGCCTATTTTATCTCCAACGTGATATATTTCCTTGTAATGCCTTCTGCTATGTCTTCGTGACCAAACTGACTGGCCGGTATCGATGACAGTGATAATGAGAATAAACAATACCCATATCATTGACAACGAATTATTTTTCAGCATAATTGATAATAATAGAAAAAATATTGAAATATATTTTTCACTTTTAACTTTTAGATCAAGTAAGATCTACATTGTGTAAAGTTTACAAGAAAAGAGTAAAGAAATAGCAAATAAATGATGTTTGAAATGTTAAACATTGACACAAGTGTTTTTGTCAACATGATAATGTCATCTCATTGAACATTGTTTGCTTATACAACGAGATAACATAACAACAAAGTTTAATATGAAAAATACAATAAACAAAAATGTCACACGTCACACTTAAAGGAGAGGCGACCTGCGCACGGCACGGCTGAATAAAAGTTAATGATGACAATGTTGATTTTAAGGACCAGACCGACTGGCTTGGTCTTCTCCATAATAAATCAATTATGTTACGGCCATCATAACAAAAAAAAAAGACTAGGAATGTTTTGATATGGAAAATATTCGTGTGGTTATAAAAATTTGTAAAACGGTAAATTTTCACGTAAAACTTTGTAGAACGACGAAAACACACTGACCCAAAATATAAAATAGTCTGTTAAAAATACCATTTTTTGACAGACTGTTTTATATTTTGAAAATAATGAATCAAGAAAAAGTTAAAGATCAAAATAGCTGAGAATGTTGAACAACATGTGACGAACATATTTTTTATTATTTTTAACTACTGAACACACTGAACAAATTGATATTTACTTTGTGAGTAAAGATAAAGAATGTTAAGATTCGTGAATAAAGATGAAGCCACCAGTAGTTGCGCGATCGATTTGTTATGAATGTTTCTGGTCTGTATATTTATTAAAATTTGGCGCCATCTCGTCATAACAAACTTCATCGTTCGAAGCTAGTAATATGTTGTTAAAAAGAGACTCAAAACATGAAAAAAATATTGTTGTTGGTTATACCATAGTCATAAGAAAAAATATTACTAGACGGCCGCGCTAACGTCCAAACTTCCAATGGGGCACGGAAAAGTTCAAAATGGCCGAAGAGAGCATGTATATTACTTGTATTTCTGCATTTTGATTTTGTTTCTTGATATATATATATAAAACAATATGCCTGGTGCAAACTGCTCAATACTTTACTGTCCAACGTCTCGTAGAGACATATATGAGTATATTTAAAGTCCCTCTTCACAATAACGAAGTGAATAAGAAGTGGAGAAGTGAATTGATAAACATCATTACAAAAGATCGTGTAATTGACGATGCATTACAGAAAAGGATCGCTTCTACACAACTGTTTATATGTGAAAGACATTTCAGAGAGGATCAATATTGGAAATGTAAGTTCATAATCCAGGTCTGATAATTTTCTAGCTCCAGTATAGCCAGCATGATATTATATATATATTATATATATGTAACACAGTAATTTACTATATTATATATATTATATATTTATTGTATATATATAGCTAGCTAGTTAGTTCATAGTCTGTGGGCAGAGGGATGGTGGTTTTGGGGACGGAAGAAAAAACTCTTTACCCATATATACCTATGCATACATACCATGTTATCTCTGGTTATTTAAAAACTTTTATTTAGAGCTAGCTAGGAGTTTATTTATTTTAGATGCAAATATAAAGTCACTGAAGGAAGGAGCTCTACCATCTTTGAATTTACCTATAAAAAGTACCACCTTGAATCCTCTTTCCTTCAGTCTTGCAACATTTGCTACAACAGGCGCAACATCATTTCAAATTTTCCCCATATTTTGGAAAGCTGTCAACATTCTTAAAAATATCAATTTGAAAGTAATAGCAGCTACTGCTGATGGTGCCTCACCCAACAGAAAATTCTTTAGAATGCACAAAAATCTTGATGGTAATGGTGGAAAAAACGTTGTGTATCGTACAAAAAATCTTTTAGGTCGTGATGGTCGATTCATTTACTTTTTTGCTGATGTACCACATTTGATCAAAACCACACGGAATTGTCTTTCAAACTTTGGTGCTGGTCGTGCAACACGGTTCATGTGGAATAGTGTTTTTTTCATCCTATGGTCACATATATCTCAATTTTACTATCAAGATTTAGACTGTGGTCTAAAGATGCTTCCAAAGTTAACCAATGATCACATTAATTTAACCCCTACTCTGTGATGAGGGTGCGGTTAGCGGCACAGGTGCTTAACGAAACAGTGGGAAAGGTGATTGGTGAGTTTGGGCCGCAGGAAGCTTCAGGTACCTCAAAATTTTGCATTATAATGGACAAGTTTTTTGATTGTCTCAATGTAAAAGACACAGTGGATCATTTTGTTAAACGAAAACCGTTTTTAAAGCCATACCAATCAGTTGATGATGAAAGATTTGCCTGATTGGACGAGTTCTTATCATACTTTGAACTGTGGAAAAAGTCAATTCAGGAACGTCCTGGTAATTTCACTCGAAATGTCAAGGCCAATATGTTCATTTCGTGGCAAACGTATGAAGGACTTCAGATAACGGTCCACTCATTTAAAGAAGTTACAAAATATTTGCTTCAAAATGGTGTCACATATGTATTGTCAGAGCGTTTTTGACAAGATGACCTCAAAAACTATTTTGGGAGGCAGAGAGCAATTGGCCGTCTTCGTGATAATCCATAAGTGAGAGATGTAGGATACAACGACAACATTATCAGAATGCAATATTCTGTACGCCTGATTGCTGCAAATGTTCAAGGTACAGCTAGCAAGTTCAATATAATTGATGACACTCCCGAAGCGTAAAAAGTAATCGCTGTTGTAACATGTACTTTTTGTGAGCAGATTTGTGTAAAAAAAATTAGAAAACCTTGAAGGAAAAATTGCTGTTCCATAGTCATTTTTTTATCAAAAAATAATTCATTGTAAAGAGATAGTCCTTCAAAGTTTTCAATTTTATTAACAGTATCAGTATCAGTGTCATTAGCTCTAAAATTTTAAAAGTCTGTTGAGTCAGTCAGAATTTTCGATGTCTAAAACCTTTTGTAGAACTTTTTGGATGAGCATTCCACCGGTTGTGAATTTTATCAACTTGCAAGTGTGTGTATACGTTTGTATGAGATTGATCATGAAAGTAACTGTTGTATATACTGTATTTTTGTATTTATGCATGTAAGCCCTGTTGGTCTAATGGTTATGACACAAATAAGAGATCTAGGTTCGAATCCTAGACAGGGCTAAAACTTTTTTTTTACAATCAAACACAGTATATACTTCAAACAAGATTCATTTCTATATGTAATCAAGTTTGAAGAAAATAGTCTCAGCTAGGAATTGCACCTAGTTTACCATAAATGGCATTTTCTAATAGAACTGAGACGTGGTAATGTAGCTCTAAAAACGCTGTTTTATTGTTTTTGAAAATACCTTATCTGATTCTGACTTAGATTTTTAACTTAGTTCCTAGTGATCTTTTATGTTTCCTTTTTAGCAGCTTTGTTTCTCACGAATGTCCTTTGCTAAGAAAACATACAAATTCTAACGAGTGAACTCTTCCCCCTCACAACACTGTACAATCATTTTTAGCTGTATTGGATGAATAATAATACTTTATCGACTTTAGATACAACCAAATCTTTTTCAGTTTCCTTCTTTTTTGGTGTAGCTAGCATGCTAGCATGTCTTGTAAGTCAACGTTGTGGAGCACTTATTACATTTGCATAACACTTTCTTTCCATCATTGCTTGTTACTTCGGATGCCACATTAAATTCTATATCATCAAGAAATTCCCCTTCTAACAAAGATCCTGGAGATCATCTTTAGCAAGATAATCGCCCTTCGCAGCGGCCATTTTTTAAAATCTGTGCCCCATGGGGCCGTCGAATTCAAAAGTTGCAGTGCCGATTCAATAACAATACAAACGGCCCGGGATTCTAGACTATCTGTTTTTCCTATGACTATGCTGAGGATGAAAGTTTAGCACAAAAAGTGAAAAAAGAATAGTGCTTGGAATGTTGTGAAAAATTGTTAACCAATCAGAGGAATTACCCTTAAATTGTAAATACATCAACTCTTCCTCCATCATGAAGAAAAAGTTGAAAACGTATGAATACATTTTTCAATTGAACACAAAACGCAACGAAACTATATTCACCGTATTTTTATCAGGTTTTTCGCGAGGTCAAAATATTCTTTAGTAATAAATTAGAAATAAGTCAAATAATTTTCCATGTAAAAACAAATTGTTAAAAATGGCGCCAAAATTTCAAAAGTATATTTAACGTTAAAAATTAATTTACAAATTTCTCCGTTATGAAGCGTGAACAATAAGGTATGGAATAATATTTTAAAAAGAAAACCTACAATTGAATCCTACCAGTGTCATATTTATTCCATAATTTTACTCAACACTATTATATTACTGATGGCGGAGTCTGATGTTCTAACGTAATCTCAGTATAAACACACCTAGTATGCAATAAAAAAACACCTTCAACTTAGCATTTTATTCCATCTTAGAAAAAAGAAGAACGTTCTGCCATTGTGAATTTTTGCGTAATCACGAAAAGGATTTCTGTCATGCACATGTTCCATATGTTTAAAGAAATATGCGCCAAAAGAAATATTTACAAAAACAAAAAATTTCCAGGTCAAACAGTTCTACGCAAAGGCGGATGTTATAGCTACAGGAACATACAAAAATTCATGCCAATGATTGCGATTATTCCATAAGATTGTAACGTTTAGAAGATTATTAAGGAGCTGACGCAGAATTAATCTACTGCGCACGCGCGTAACGCTGGATAAAACCCACAAGAGTTTTCTTAATGGGAAACCAGTCGTAAATAGCTTGTTTTTGCGTTGTCGGAGAGCGTGACTTTTGTTTTGTGAGACACGGACTTAAAAAGTCATTTTATTTCAGAAAGATTCCAAAACTTTTAAAAAAGATGTTTCACACAATTTCTTTGCTGCATGTCGGGCAACTAGGCTACCTCAACAAGTCTATATATTTCCCTTTTAATGAAAACTGAGCTCGGTTGTACGTTCGTCCTCTTTCATGTTTTCAAGATCAAACTTCTGATATCTCATATTATTTGACATGTCTGTGTTTGTGGACCTGCTACGCACTCATCTGATTCAATTAAATATGCAGCACTTGCTAGTAAAATCACCTCCATTACTATCTTCCCTTTTGGCATTTACCTGAAAATGTGTACTATCGATTTCGCTTAGACAGGTTGCGGTTATAGGCACGCTTATTTGGTGAGTTTAAACACATGGACAACGTTTACGTCACTATCGCTGTTCCCGTTGTCGTCTCCGTTGTTATTTCGTAAGCTCTTTGTTATTCCCTTGTGATGGAAAAATCAGGAGCAGGAGGCTTAGTACACAGAATTATATTTGCACTGATATATAACTGATGCCATGCTTATCTAACATGTTAATTGAAGCACTAACTGCAGTACTCGACTACTTTGATAAAAAACCTTCGCCAAAAACACTTTCACTGTTCGGTCTATTTGTGAATATTTTTTTTAATTTGGATTAACAAACTTTCGTAGTAGTCAAAAGGTTTAAAATGTTTGTGGAGTGAACTTGTTGGTGGTAAATAAAAACGACAAACAAACAAGCACACAAACAAAAATTAGTAAAAAAGAAAGAAAAAAAAGAAAAGAAAGAATGATCCAGAATTTTGAATAATTTAAAAAAAATCTTTGTGACAGGAGACAACGTATCCCTGCCGTCTGTTAATAAAGTCCGCTCTGAGATAAAAACTGTATATTGGATAAGAATATAGTATATATAATCTGCCCATAAAAAGGAAGCTGGATTTTAAATGACACAATAATAAATAAACTAGTCGGTAGCCCTTAGGAGAATACAAGATTCGCCCAACACATTTCGCGCATCTCAATTTCTTGCGTTCCTTGACGCAAAGTAATTTAGCGCAAAAACCAAATTCGATTATTATTATCGCAGAAGGGAAAAGCAAAAGAGGACACAAACGGTAGCGTGAGAGGTTTAAGAATAAAAGGCAGTTGTTTTTATTATATTACAACAATTTTTGCGACAGCATCTGATGGTTATCGAGTGCGCAAACCGGCCAACATGTTGGCCAACATTTTGACCAACATCGACTGACCAACACGTTGGCCAACAATGTTGGCCGGTTTGCGTTAGGCGCCAACATGCTCAAGAAGAAAAAAAATCTCAAAAAATGTTGGCCAACATTTATTAAATATTTAATAAATGTTGGCCAACATTTCGACCAACATTTTAGCTTTCGAATGTTTTAATTCGAATTTTTTAAAATTCGAACTCCAAATCGAATGTTCTTAATTGATTCGAATGTTTATATATATTTTACATTTGGCGGGCATGTCCTTATAGCACTCTATTCATTTCACAATGGCTGACAACAAGGAAGTGAGTAGTACCAAAAAGTCTGCTGCTGCAGCTGCAAACAAAAAACGCACTTGGAATGATGATGAAGTCGAGACACTTATAGACATGTATGAGGCAAGACCATGCCTTTGGGACGAGTGCCAAACAAGCAGCAGCTTCAGACTCTGACATCCTTCTTCATTGGAAGTCAAAAACAAATGAATGAACATTTCGTAATGTTGGCTACTTGTTTTTTTTAAAAATATACGCCAACGCAAACCGTACCAACATGTTGGCCGAAATGTTGGTCGAAAATGTTGGCCAACATGTTGGCCGGTTTGCGCCCCCCTTTATTATCATTTTGTAGAGACAGTAATACTGTGAAAATAAGCCACCTTGAAATATAAGCCTCGTTTTATGAAATATATAAAGAATAAAAGCCGCGACATCTTTTGCAAGAAATACGGTATGAATCAATGCATCCACGTCAGTTTAGAAGATAGTAATGGACAGGAACCTGCATGTAAATTAGAAAGACAGTCCAATTCCAATTTCATCTCAATTTTTGTCTTTTCTTAACCTCATGTTGCAACACACATAGGTAATAAATAACGAACGAAAAATTAAAAAGTAAATTATTGTGATTTCACGGCGCTTATAATCCCCAACCTGTTTTATGTATTCTGTTAAATGACAGTAATGAAAGGAAAACACATTTAATGTATATAACATTGGGAAGCTTCTAACTTATGATAAACATTGATCTTAAATGAAAATATAGATTTTTGATAAACTTTTACCATCTGACAACTGATTAAAAATTAATAAACGCTCGAAATGTACTTTAATGAAGCTTTCTATTTTGTGCATCTCGTGTTATCACACTTTTTATGGAAATAGATAATTTACATGCACCTTAGAATCACTCAACGTTAGAAATGTAAAGATCGGGACACAGTTTTTAATGTGAAAACTCTAAGAAAATCTTATAAAAGTATAACGGAATTTATCCCCACATGATGCAAGATTTAGTGAGGAGAAAATGCTTAAAAAATGTCAGAAAAAATGTTTTGAGCTTGAAACTTAAAACACGTTTCATTCATACATTCGAATTTCGAAGCTCCTATTCATTCGAGAATTCAGGATGACGGACCTAGCAACTTTGTTATTGTTGAACGAATTAATCGATCCGATGATGAAAAGCCCAGGTGAGAAAAATTTTTTCAACAACATTATTAAAGATTGGAGGGTTGAGGAACGCTTTGGTTTCAAATAAATATTTCGGATGGATCTCACCGTTTTTAAAACGTTTTAGCTAAAATCTCCGACATGATCGCACCAAAAGAGAAATTTGGTGAGACTAAACCCATTTAAAGTGATGAAGGGCAAGCATTAACTCTACGTTACTTAGCTGCTGGTGAAAGTTTGTAGTCATTAAGCTTTCAAATCAAGATATCTCTAAATGTTGTAACTTACATTGTTAAAGGTTTTTTGCAAGGCAATCGTTGAAAAATTGACCTTAAAATTTCTCAATATCCCGTCGTTAAATGCCAAGTGGCTCGAGGTATCAAAAAATGTTTGAAGACAAATGGAATTAACGACACACTTTGAGCGACATCGCCGGAAAGTATGTTCGAATTCAAAAGCGGACAAATGATGGAAACGTAATGTCTCTGGTACCGTAAAGCTTCGATTAAGCGCCCGGGCGCTTATAAATTTTTTGAGCCTCTAGGGTGGGCGCTTAATGGAGGGGGGCGCTTAATCGAAGGGGGACGCTTATTACAAAAAAAGAGGATTTGGGAAAACATAAAAACCAAATATCAATAGTTGAAAGACTTTTCTTTTTCTTTTAAAGAATATCTATTTCTAAATCTACATCTTCGTCATCCTCCTTGTCATCATTAATGAGTAAGAAATCGGGACAAGCATCTGCAATATCATTTTCGTTGACTTCGAACGGGTTTTTCTCCTCTGAATTGATGTATTCAAACTGCTTCTTCAACATTTTGCGTCCATCATGACATGGTTTTCCTTCTTTAAAGCAAGTGATTTTATCATCTTCGCTGCCATCGGTGTTGCAAGTAACCGCGCAAGAAACGAACGAATCTCGGATCATTTCTTTTGAAAGCTTTTCCCATGACTTCAAGATCCACTGAACAACTTTTCGTCTATGTGGAGGTTTCAAATTGCCACAATCGGTTTCCTCGTGCACGCCTTTTGAAGCCAACCATTCATCATAAAGTTCAGTGCAATGTTCCTTAAAAGGCTTGTTCCAGCACACGTCAAGCGCTTGTATATAACGTGTGCACCCTCCAGGAATCAAAACCGCATCAAAATTTTTCTCTTTAACGAATCGGTAGCCGAATTCTCAATGTGGCACGAGAAAGTATCCCACGCCAAAAGGCGTCTCCCAAAAGCAAAAGGTCCGATAACTTTGTTAATCCAGCTGCTCGTCAATTCCGTGTTCATCCATCCGTTGTTGCGACAACGCACTTCCCACTGAATTCTTTATTCAGTTTTTCAACTTCTCTCTTAGCGCCTTTGAAAACAATAAATAGCTTAAGTTTTTCTCCGTTTGCTTTTGCGGTCAAACAAACTGATATACGGCTTTTTTCATGCCCCGTTGATTTCAAATTGACACTCTTGGATCCTACTTTGTCGACTGTCGAAGTAGAAATCATGTCGCACCAAATAGGAGTCTCATCCATTGCGTAAATTTTATTCATAGTATAATTGTGTTGTAATCTTAACCTCCTGATTCGTAAAACATAGGCTACAAACTTGGCTATGACCATTTCTGGGTCTTTCTGACAAACGGTGGTTTTTCTTCGCAAAGACAGTCCATTTCTTTTCATGAACTTTTCGCACCAACCTTTGCTTCCAACGAAATCAGATTCGTCTCCCATCTCCTTAAACAAGAGAAGGGCTTTTTTTCGAATAAATGTTCGAGATACCCGCAGTCCTTTTAATCGACGATTCATAACCCATTCAAGAGTCAAGCTCTCTAGCTCCTCGCTCAGTGGTTTCCTTCCTCCTCCAGCAAGTCGCTTCTTTTCTTTTCCATGCTTTTCAGTTGTTTGAACCTGGATTTGATCGCGATTTTTGACCCATCGAGCAGCCATTCTTTTATCAACGTTGAATTGGCGAGAAGCAGAACTTATGGAAAAACGTTCTGCATGTACAATAACTTTCAGCTTAAATGATGCAGGTAACTACGAATGGTTTTTCCTTTGTGAGAAACATTAGTGATATCTGCATCCATATCGATTCTATCGAGTTCATGCTTACTCGCCATCTTGATTTTATCTATGCACACAACAGTTTGTTTTTGTGTTTTATTGTTATCACACATGTCCATGACATTCGAATGAATTTGTTCGAAAGCTGATTCAGCACATACTCTGTTTGCCGATTCGAATTACATCATACAAATCATTGTTTGTGTTATTTGTTTTGATTTGCTTCTCTCTCTCAGGCGAAGTGGTGAATTATAAAAAATAGCACGATCAAATCCAACCTTTTCAACATACGACATGTTATATAAAATAGAATTTACGTGTCCAGTTCGAGGTCATCACATTATAAAGATTGTTGGGCTCCAGTTATCGGGGAGAAACTTTATTCTAAACCAGATCCAAGAGAAGAAGCACGGACATATGATAAACATGCTTTGGGCGTTTATAAACTTGTAGAAGGTGAACATGTTTTGGTGGGGCACGTCCCTATAGAATTATCGCGGCTCTTGACATTTTTTCTTACAACCGATAATGAGAAAAAAAATGACTTGAAAGCAGAGGTGGTTGGGAAACGGAAAAGGGAGATTGGTTTAGTGGTTCCAGCCAAATACACAGCAATGACCAACGACATCAAGTTTGCGCAAGTTTTGATGGAAAAACTCGAGGAGAAACAAAAAAACATTGATATAATATAACAATCCACGAAGCTATTTTAAAAAAATTTTCTTGCTATATATATGATCATGATGAAAAGGAAAAAGAAATTGAAATTCAAGAAGAAATAGATAATAAAGAAAACTAAAACAAGTGTCTTTTAATGCCTAATCGACCCTTCCAGTTCATTTTTGTCGAAAATTCGAATAAGCGCCCGTTTCTGAAGATCGAGGGGTGGGCGCTAATTCGAAGGGTAGGCGCTTATTCGAGGAGGGCACCTATTCAATAATTTCTGGTCTAGGGTGGGCGCTTATTCGAGGGGGGCGCTTGTTTGAGGGGGGCGCTTAATCGAAGCTTTACGGTATGTGATATAAAACCTCTTGTTGCAGGGTAGCCGAGATGGATCATTCAGGCTTCTCGCTGACGACTAGTTACCAAATGGCGAAACTACACCTTATGTATTTCTTGGAGATGTCCTCAGCAAGGTTTGACCCCCGAAAAAAGAATTTATAATAATACAAACATTAGGGCGCAAAGAATTCCCAAAAATGTCTTAGGAATTTTAGCTAATAGATGGATAATTTTTTTCACCATAATGGATTTGGAAAACATGTCAAAAATGTAGTTTTTGCTACTTTTATTAAACATAACATGCTGATTAAAAGTTCAAATTTAACTAACGTGTATCGTCCAGCATTCTTTGCTGATAACATATTAGGCAATGAAAATATCGTTGAGGGAGAATGGCTCGAAAATCAATCCAATAATACACGCTACGAGTTACAAGTTCCACAGCCTGGGCACAATGCATCACTCCCTGCAAAGTCTATAAGGGAAACCTTTAAATATTGTTGAATATCATATTATTAAGGATAAGATATGTATTATGACAAGAACATAAGAACTACATTTTTTCATTTTTTCTAAAGAATACTAACAACTATTAACAAAAATATATGAAATTATTTGTTAATCTCATCTCCATTATCATCTTTGTCATCTACACTCATTCTTTTTAACGCGCCCCTACTTTTACAGACTCGTAAAATCGCTAGTTTATCAAAAACGAGCAATTGCCGATATATAGTTCATCTGTAGACTGATCACTCTTAGTATTTCGTTCTTTCGTCAACTCTCGTCGAACGTGTCAGCAAATTGTTTATTTTTTGTTTGATCGTAGCCATCTTCGTGTGAAACGTTATTGCGACTTCCGAGTAAGCTACTTCTTTAATGTCATGTTTTGGATACTTAGCAGAATGAGTTTCCCACAAACAAGATTTCGATTCTAGAAGATCGATTAGCAGTGAAGTTACCTCATCCGTCCAATCTTTTGGAGGGTTTTTGAGAATTTGCCTTCGCTGGTGGTGTTTTCTAAGCCTTTCTTTCTTTCTTTCTTTCTTTCTTTCTTTCTTCTTTCCCACCTTCTTGAACAAATCTCTATTCTTTGGATTAGTTTTCACTTTCACTGGATGTCATGGCTTCACGTGGCAGCTATCAATCAAATAAATATTTTTCAATTCAAGATTTCTATTGTTTAATTTTTTTGTCGTTACGAACAATCGAATGTGAAAAAACCTGTGAAAAACTCTTTATCTTTTTCTGATAGTAGAAAAATAATAGAAAAATAAATTAATGAAAGCAATTCAAATGCATCAAACACCCAAGAGCCAGCAAAAATTGGTTCGATGGAGTTTTTTCAAGATCAAACTCCATCGAACTAAAATTTTTCCTTCTTTTTATCCTTAGAGAAAAAATGGTTCGTCTCAAATGCGTCAAATTTTTCATCAAAATCATGATGTTGATAAATTCTAATAGAAAATTTGATGCATCTTCGCTCGCCTAAAGGCGAAATTTGACTTCAACCACTGCTCCTTAAATCTATCTGCTTTTTATAAACTTTTAGATAAATTTGGATTACTAAAAAGTAATAAACGTTATGGAGACTTAAATTGGTCTGGGAATAGAAAATGCCTAAAATCAGTCATTCTTAATTGATAAGAAATTCGGTAAACATATCAACCAAATTCAAATCATAATGGCAACTATAGATTCGCTAATTTAAAACGATATTTGCGAAGGTACGTGCCGGGAATTTTTTAACCGCGACAATTTTTTCTTTTCGAGATATTGTTTAAAACGACAGAATGTCTTCTCGCTTCTCAATGGCAGCATGATGGAATCCAAACTAACTTTGGAAGCAGTGGTTCAGTAGAAGATATAATAAACAACGCCTCCATTCTTCATTTGTTTTCTGATACTCACCAGAAACATAATAAATATATATAAATCAGTTCTTCTAGAATGAATAGTTCGTAAAATTTTGTGGCTAAGAACGATTTCTTATGAAATAAAGTTAATGCTAACTAGACGTGATTTGTTAATTTTTGGGCTGGAGGGAGGAAAAATATTAGGTCGTACTTCGATTTTATTTTTAAAATTCCAATTCTATTTCTGCGCTTCGCAACTTTCGCAATTGAAGATTTTTAAGTTATAAGATCTTCGTTGATCTACTATTGGATAATCGAGCCCAATCTTTTACAAGTTAAAAGCCATAACCCCCCCCCCCCCTCTCCACTACCTCTGATTAAAGCGATAAAATCTGCAGTTTGAAAAGTGTCAGCCATGTTTGCAAATATTTTTCCATTAAGCGAGTGATACGCGATTGATTTTTTCGATTTGGAGTGTTACCTTTTAGTCGAGTTCAATTTAATGAATTCGACAGCTCTCAACGTGTATCACATTTCTTCATTCAACTTGACGGATTGATATTTCGTTTCTGATGGTGTGATTGGTTGGAGCTATTTGACACAATTTTTGATTGGCTGACATTTCAATCGACAAGTCAAAGTAGCGGAACAGACCCAACTTTTTAGAATCTCAAATTCGCCAGAAAAGATTTAATAAATGATTTAACAAAAATGAAAGGAAATGGTGGCGACATATTAGCAAAGAGTTTGGAAAGAAGTGGGCTTTTAAATTTTTAATTAAAATAAAACGTAGGCCTTGAAATCTAAAATTTCCACACCATTTTATAGAGTACAGTGTATGAAATTTTTTGTTGATTATATAGGAAAGTAGTCTCGGACCCGTCCAGGTCTGAATAAATAAATAACTAACCCAGACCTGGACAAAGTTGGGAACTCTTATGAGGGTAGTAATCAACTGATTGTGTCGCAATTCAGTTATCCCTTTTATTATACGCTTTCAATAACCTAACATATTGTAACAACTATACAATATTTGTTGAACAAGTAAGAATATTACAACTTTGTAACAACTTTAAGTTTCATGTATCTTGTACAATCATCAGGTTACAATTAAAACATAACTTTATATACAAAAAAAATACAAATCAAACATCTGATTTTTCAAGTCAGATTTTCAACTTTGAATAAACCGAACAGATAATAACGAAGTCAAGTGTTTAACAAAAACTTAAACAAATACATCTATAAATTGTCCCACTGGACATTCAACCCAATTCGGTTTGACGATCTTTAAACATATTATGACCTGATTATAACTTTTGATAGGCTGTTCAAAAGAAATCAAACTCGGCACATTAATACAACGTCATCAAAGGAAAGAAATGGCAGCCATAAATTTTAGCTTATGTAAGCACTTTTTTGTGACGTCAAGACTTGGAATTGGTCTAAAATATCACTATCTCTTTAACATTCATTTTTTTTAAGTTCTAGAATTTTTATATTCTGCTTAAAGTTTGTCTAGTTAAGCTTGTTGAGACTTAAACAAAATATTTATACAGCGTGCGTGTTGCAAGGCGTTTGGGAAAGTGAATCTAGAGGGTAGAATCCAGTAGCCAGGACAATTAAAATGGTGAGACCAGATTTTCCATTCGAAGTATGGATCCATAGTTATGCCTATATAGCTGAAAAAACTGTGAATAAATCGGCAAAGCTCTTTAAATGTATTTCACCATATTTATGTGAATTGGAAGTAAAATTGAATTGGTTAGAGTGAAGTTTTTTAGCCATGAGACCAAGCGTGATTGTTCTGCCACCAGGAAATCGAGAGGGTGCTCAAATTTAATATCCTAAGACAAATTTTTTTGAAAAATTTCAACTAAAGTTCATTTGTGACAAAACAACGGAAATCCAAACTTATTGTCTGGATAAACAAAGAGATTAAAATGAGTGTACAGTACAGGTAAAACATCAAAACATATTGTATACATTAGGAGATCCAGCATGAATATTTTTACTACCGAGAAAGTGGAAGGATAGGTTGTACTCAGGAAGGAGCCAAAAAACGTTTCTTGCAAATATGGCAGAGAGCATAAGAATAAATCTAGCTTAACTGTTGCATTCATATTTGAATATCTATATTAATCCAGCTTTTTGAACCATGTTTTAATCAGCTTTTAAAGGTTAAAGCGACTTTCGTTTTACCCGTCATTTAACATCATTTGTTGTAATTTCCTTGTAATTATATTAAATAAGTCCTTTATTTTACCTCTATTTTCTATATTTGCGTTTGTAGCATTCTAAACTTTAAAATCTTAATTTCCAATATTTGTCCCGCGTCGCGGCTTCCACGCTGTAGGGTTTCTGGATCATGGATCCTACCTTTCTCGTATGCCGTGACGTCAAATAAAAATTATTTCAAACTGCTAACAAAGGAAAAAATGGGACGGTCAGGTAACATTCTTTTAAATTCAATTTTAACCTGCACACATTCACGAAGCACTGCAATTGTTTTCGCATCTTTATCACCGAACCTCTGTCTGCGATAAGTAAGAGTGTTGTTTAACCTTCTGTATTTATTGATTTTCTCTAAATATTTCTCTTGAAAATTTCCGGGATAATTACGTGCTTTTAATTTTTTTAAATTTTTTTCGGCTTCATCTATCTCATCCAAACAAAGTAGGGCAGCTGACATATAGAGTAAAACATTATCATGTTCCTCTTGTTTAATAACATCTTTAAACAAACTAATAACTTCCAATAATTTTGTCTTGCTTTCTTCAAATTTTTTCTTTTCAATTGAACGTAACTAATGAAGACATGTAGATTCATAAGTTCAGAGCTGAATGGGAATATTAAACATTTGTTTAATTCGTCCATGCATTCGTCGTATTGATGATTAAAGCTATGAAAATTCGCTTTGCCTCCAATGATATGCGTGCAAAGAAAAATTCCCAGTTTTTAGGTTTTATTTTCTTCAATGAACTTTCCATATATTGTAAAATGTATTTGGCATGTTCACTATCACCTGAAGAAAGAAAATCTTAGTGCTAAATGCGACTTAGAACAACCAATTCATCTTCCGTTATAATATTTTATATTGATGTATTTAAAAATTTGTTCGGATATAAGAAGAGCTTCTTTTTCTTATTAATTGTCCCAAAGCACGCGGGTAGCCTTTAAAGTTATTGATAAAGTGAATCCAGCCTCAAATTACACATCGAACAGGTAAAGAATGAAACAACACCAACAGGCTTCTTTCATTTTGCCTTAACTTTAAGAGCCAATACATGCATATAAAACCAATCTAACCAATCCTGTATTTTCGCAGCAAGCTCATTTTCAAACAAAGTAGGAAAGTCTTGCCACAAACCTCCAACGCTTTAGCTTCTTTTCTTTTATGAAATTAAAATCATAGTATAAGCAAGCGTCGCCGATTTTGCAACAGTTTTTTAAAGTCTTCTAATTCCGGATCGATAATAAGTAATCTTCCATTCAAGAACAGCCATATTGCACGCATACATAGAAAAGGATGACTCTCCAGATGTCGTAGCAGTCATAAGAAATTGTTCAAAATCATATGAAAATGCTTCATAGTGTGACAGCAAAAGAAGTTTTTTAATATGCTTAAACCAAAGATTTTCAGGATCAGCATCGTAAAATGATTCTCCCCCCGATATTTTAGTTAATAATTCCGATAACTTCAAAGCATACGTGTCATTTGATGCTGATAAGATGACATCTTTCTCGTATAATATTGTAATCTTTTGCACTAAGCTATGCATGGTGATAATCTTCGAAGTATTGCTTTGTATCAACGAGTATTCACATAATACGTCTACAGCCTCGTTTAGTTTTAGTTCATCAACATCGTCCAAATATAAGAACGTTTTCGGGTTGATAAAACTGCCATCCATGTATGCCATCATGTTTAAAATATCGATAGCAAGCATGTTATGGTGTTCTTTAAGTTTATCAAACGCCATCTTCCACACAGTCAGTTAGGCGTTTATCATATTCTGTCTCACCCGTTTTATCTAGACGAATGGTCTAACAGCTTCCTTCGATTGTTTTCTATGTGATGGGTATAATCAGATGATAGACATTGGGTTGTTTTAAAATATAGCTTTTTGCTTGCTTGCAAAGCTAAAGGTAAATATTGTAATTCATGAACCAAATGTTGTCAACTTCCCACAGGATCACATTTTGGCAGACATTTACAAAGGAATCCAACGGCTTCATCGCTTTCAAATACATCCATTGGGATATGTTTTATGCGTACATCATCCCACTCACTATACTGGCTTGTTATTAGAACACAAGGTGTGTTCGTTTATATTCTTTAAGTTCTTCATGGAAATCTTTAATTGACTTATTATCCACGACATCATTCAATACAAACATGCACTTACCATCACCTAACTTGTCGCAAATAAGTTTGAGTTAAGATATTGACTTTAAATACCTGCGGTTTTTATTTGCATGCGTGAAGCTAATTCCATCAAAGATGTTTCTATGTCATTGCATTCTAGCCAAATAATATTTTCATATTCTTCGTCATACATGCTGACATATTTGGCTGCCACTTCTGTTTTTCCTATACCACCCAATCCTGACCAATGCAACGGCAGAATAATACGTATTAGTGGATCCGCTGTGAAAATATCGATGAATGTCGTATCAAACATCCTGCCCGACACGAAAAGTTAGTTACATGTTCGCGAATATTCCATCGTATTCCTGTTAATGATAAATCTGAAAACCAAAGAAAAAACAAGGTTAAATTATATTGAAGCGCTTCAGGTTGCCAAAATATTATATAGAAAATAAATTAATTTTCGCTTTACTTTTACTATAACACAATTTTATTGCAACGGATTATTATGATTTAAAGATCGTGAAAATCAAATATTACAGATTAGTAGTTAGGGCCCAGTTGAAAAAATCCAGTCCGGCAGAGAATAATGGCAAAGATCCATCAATTGAATTTTGATGAAATCAGCAACGACCCGATAGGAACAAAATTTACTTTACTTTTAGAATTTTGATCTTGAAATGCTGATCTTTACCTGTTGCTGATCTTTACCTGCCGGTCTCTGTGTAGGATTAGGTGCTTTTGACGAAACGACTGAAGAGACATTGGGGCTTAAAGGTTTTTATTACCGTCATAAACCAGACGATTCCGAATCTGGAGGTTGACCCAATTTCAGTAATTCGTCTCATTTTGGTTACAGGTGGCTCCCTAACTAAAACATGTTGTCACCATATGGAAACAGCCTTCAACTGCCTTAAGACTGATCAGTTACCACTTAGCATATGCCCGTTTGCTTATTATCACAGGTACATTGTTGATACACGCGAGCTCCATATGATTGTTATACCTAGGTCTTATTATCACCAATTTTACGTGGTGCTTTAAACATTTATTCGAGGTTGACACGAATAACACTATATGGCCAGGTAACATAAACATTACACAGCGGTTTTGGTTAATAATTTTGAAGAAGTGCTAATTAAAATTTGTGTATGTAAACACTTACCAAATAAAAGTCCACTGAGATAGTAGTCCTCTTTAAATGCAATATTTAAACCACTGTCAAAGTAAGCTTCTTTTATTTTTCGAAATTAACTTCATCTTACAGCAGTGCATATTATAAAAAGGTCAGCTGATCAACATTAATCACATATGTTAAAAAATGAAGTGCAGTCGATACCTCTCCATAAAATTGAACTTCAAGTGTCAAAAACACATTTTCTATAGTCCTCAATTTATCAAATCCTGTTCGCGATAAATCATTTCTATCAACCATGATAAAGTTAGTTTCACCGGTATTATTTACGGTCAGATCAACAATCTCCAGAGCTCTACCAGTAATGAGACTTTTTGAAGATGTCTTAAAATCTCCACTGGGTTCTGATCATATCTCTCCATCTTTATTTTTTGAAAAGAGTAGTGATTTTTTCAACATCAGAAGTAGCTTCTTCTTCTTCTACAAATATAATATCTAATAACTGATTTTGTTCTTGTTGCTGTTGTGGATTCTCACCAGGTGTATGCTCAGGTTGAGTTACTCCTTGTGTAAGTTCAGAATTCCCTGCCCCTTCATCCGGTTTGTTACTATTATCACTTGTTTCAGTTATAACATTTTGTCTCTCTTGAACAAATGGTGAACGACTTAAAATAGCATCTTCAATGCTGCCATCATCATCATCATCATCATCATCATCATCATCATCATCATCATCATCATCATCATCATCATCATCATCATCATCATCATCATCATCATCATCATCATCATCATCATCATCATCATCATCATCATCATCATCATCATCATCATCATCATCATCATCAATATTGTCAGAAAACAACTCATCAAACAACTCATCTGTACTTTTACCACATCGTCTTACATGATTTCTCAAATCCTTCAATAAAAATTGATTTCCACAAGTCATGCATTTTTCTTTCAATAATGATTGATTCTCTTTAATCAGTGACAATGTTGATAAATTTTTCTGAATAGGTCTTATATATACTTTTGACTGTCCTCCACCTAAACGAGCTTTTAGATCTTTCGCGGACAGACTACACGGTAGTTCGTTGAGATCTCTGGAATTAGCTAAGCATGTTAGCAATTCGAAACCCCCACAGTCCTTCAGTTGAGGAAAACCCATTAAACTTTCTTTCATTATCTTTTTTTGCACTGCTGGTCAGCTTTTTGAATACGTCTTCCTCAGAATCTAACAAGTCTACTTTTATATTTTTGAATCCCAAACCAGCATTTTGTAAAATAACTCTTTCGTCATTGCTTGGAACTCTGCATGCATATTTTGAAGCAAGACATACAAAAGAAATAGTCCATGGTCTACCTTTCTTGGCACCAATCATTGACTTTTTCATGGAAATTCTACTTCTTCCCGTATTAAACATATTAGAGCGTTCTCTAAGAATGTCTGAATAGGACTTCTCTCCAGCTAATGAACTATGTTGTCCTTTTTTTTTAATGTGGTCTTTGCAGATTTCTTTTAATCTTATTCTGTCTCCCAAAGTCGACACTCCTAATCGAGAAAGTTCCAGATCAGATGCTGAGCAAATTATCTCAATATCCACTCGCTCTTCCTGGAATCGCTGCTTCAAGTGGCCCAAACCAACTTAGTTCAACAAATCTTCCATAAGGACATCTCTTGAACCTGACTGAACGGGCAACGCAGACGCCATGTTTGTTGTCATACAAATTGTAGCCGAGAAGGAGAGACAATGTTGAAACACACTCCCCCGTATAAAGTTTTTAAATCGTATAATGATTTATGCACCGCGTATAATGATTTTACTGAGCTGCTTCGTATGCACCGCGTATAATGAACGGACTACGTACAATGTTGTATGTACCGCGTATGATGACAAACAAACTGCGTATATTTATTAAAAAACTGCGTATAATGTTATTTGTACCTCGTATAATTATTAACAAACCACGTATAATTATTAACAAACCGCGTATAATGTTGTATGTACCTCATATAATGTTATATCAACCTCGTATAATGTTTAAAGCACCACGTAAATTGTGAAATAAACCTAGTATAACATCATATGGACCGCGTGTATCAACAAATGAACCTCGTATAATAAGAAAACGGCATATGCTAAGGGTAACTGATCACTTAAGGCAGTTAAGGCGTTCCATAGTCACCACTTCATTTCCAAGTTACTTGACCTCAAAATTATACGCGCATTCTAACGCTTATTTTTTTGATTAATTTATTGACGTTAAATTAATGTTATTGACGTTAAAATGATGTTATTAACGCTAAATTATTGTTATTAAAGTTAAAATAATGTTATTGCCGGTAAATTATTGTTATTTACGTTAATTATTGTATTAAAATTAAATTATTGTTACTGACGTTAAATTAATGTTATTGATGTTAAATATTGTTATTGACGTTAAATTATTGTTATTGGCGTTAAATAATGTTATTGACGTTGTGTAGCCTTGAAATTGTCGATTAACATTTAAGACTTAAATTTATCTAATTGACATTTAAGTTGCAATTTCAGCAACTTAAAAGAAAAATGAACTTTTCCACTATGCGCAATACAAATTGTCACTCTGTTTTGCTGACTGTATACTTATGGGAGAATTCACTGATTACTTATTAAATTGACAGTTATAATTTTTGTCTCTCACAATCTGCATTATTCCATATTTTAACCTCTGAAACAAAAAGCCCAAACATATTTGCAGGAGCATCGCAAGAACGAAAACTAAAATTTGTCCACAAAACCTATACAACTGATAAAATTTCTTCCTTTAATATGCGAACAGTAAATGAGATAAAAAGTATAATATTTCAAAATATTTTATTAGATCTAACAAATAAATATCACAAGGGCTGCAATTACCATCACGTGAAATAAAAATCATATTACCAAAATGTTTTGCTTAGTCTACTGCAGTTGCCACTCGTTCAAAAAAATAGTTTACACAGTTTCCAAGGAGTAATTCATGAAGACTAAAACGCCGGGTTATCACCAGATTTGACAGAACGACAAAAAAAACCATCAGCGAAGGGGCAGTCTATACAAACAATCAACAACCAGAGAACCGGCAGAGAATGGACTCGGAACCATGTTTAGAAGAGTGTAAACTATATCTTGTGAATATTTGAAAACTAAATTTTTTTTTTCATTTGTTCGATTTAAAAATTTCCAACGCTACGCGAAAGAAAGCAAGCGACTAAATGTAAAGAACTCAAGTATCTCTATAACAGTAGCCGTTTTTCGCCTGTCTGTTCGCTGGGAAAAACGTCGTGTGCAATATATCTAGGACGGGCACATCATTAAGGTATGAATGTATGTGATATACCAAAATGACTTATTTTTGTTGATTTAGAGTTTGTAAATTTATTAGAGAAACATCTAGTTTGTTACTTGGTTGGAGAGAAATCTAGTATGAGCAGAAACAATAAGTTTCTATCCATCAAAAACATTTTTTTTCAAAAACAATTCAAAAACAACAGTTGTAAAATTGGGTTTGAAATATCTATGTAATGTGAAAGTGCAGAGATAACAACTAGAAGTTGAATTATATTAGCTAGCAGTAGGTTAGCTAGTTTACATAAATAATTTAAAAATATGTTTGAAATATCGAAATTTATGTATTCATAATCTCCACGATATTAATAAACCGTGTGTTTAGGTCAACGTGACAACTTTACACTTTTTTAGCATTACAAACTGGCTGATTCACAAACACACATTTATAATAATTTTTTTGGAAGAAAAATATAAAAGTAACATTTCCTGAAATTTTGCAAACCTTAGTCAGTTACGGACATTAATTATTACCGGTAATATATTTTGACACAATTCTTTTTTAGCATTTCCAAGGGATTTTTTTTTTGCACTATTTGTCACTGTCCTCGCCTCATTACCATATTTTAAAATCAAACAAAATCTGTTCAACTCGTCGTTTCTATTAAAAACGCTCATCCAATCAAAATCCGTATATATTAGCCTGAACCAGGGCTGTTACGAAACCGTCACATATGAATATCATAGACGTAGAAAAGCCCTGGGGACGGAGTTGATTAAATGCAGCCTACCATTTTAAACAATTTGCAGACTTGCTGCCAAATATATATTTTTAAAAAATTGTCCAGCACACAATGTTTGCATTTATGAAATCCGTCATATATTTGGAAAAGGGCATCTGCGAAATTTAATTGCGATAAAGTACAAATTTAATATATCAACTAATGACCATTTCAGGTGAAAGATCTTCAGGAATACACTTTACACGTTTTTTAAAAGGATCAGCGATACATACGTAATGCCGATTACTAAAATTAGGTAAACCTGCACGTTTGCTTACCAGGTACTGCAAATATTGCAATTCCGGATTTATTTTATTCGTTTTATAGAGTCAAATGTAATTTAACACTTACTTTCAAAATCTGAAATTTAACAAAGAAAGTAACCGATTAGAAAGGGTCCTTCTGTATATTGGTTATTTTTGACAGTTTTGACAGTATTACAAAAAAGGACAAGACAAGGCATACCTTTGTGTGATTTTAGGTCTTTCATTTCTGATGTCGAATGTTTAATATCAATGTCATGTTTTTCCACCTTGTTATAAAGATTCGTATATTTACGCATTATTTCCATGACATCAGTCTCGATATCAGAGAACGTATCTCCATCCTTTTCTAGTGCTGAAACACGATCTATCAATATCTTAACATCGGATGCTGTTTCTTCATTTGATTTTAATAACTTCTTTTGTCCTTCTTCTAAAAACGTAGTTGCACATTTGAAGTAAGTTAGCCTATGTGGATCTAACGGTCCAGTTTTCAAATCAATCATGTTACAGTTCTGCAACCCAAACCGTTTTGTATATCTTCTAGTTCAGTCCATTTTGTTGAGAATTCGTTGTTATCCATAGTCATTGGATTACCATAGTGATATAAAAATGTCGCATGCTACGGGCTCTCAACGAATTAGCACTTAACCCTTGATCGAAATAGGTGGGTTACTATCGTCCATCCATTCACAGGAGCAGGTAAATCCGTGCAATGTTCCAACAGCATTACCATCAATGAATACAAATTGTGTTGAATGGGTTTGTTTGAGTCTGAGTATAACAATTTCCATTGCGCCGATGTAATTCGATGTTTAGTTTTTAATTTACTTAAGTCCGATTGAAATTTCTTCAGTTCTTGAAACAAAAAAGCGGATCTTCAGGTAGTCCATGGTAAGCAGGATTGTTGAATTTTATTGAAGCACATTTCGAACAGCATCTTTGTTATAACATTCTGAACCTAAACACAATCTCATCCAGTTGTGCATCTGTATAACTGGAGCAGATTGTGAAATTGCAGCTGTAACAGCAGCAGCAGCGGCCATCTTCTTGCATAGTTATTTTGTATCTAAATCAAGAAATGAGCAATTTAATAACACTATTAAATCTTTAGAGGAAATAAAAAATATTTGACTTTGTTTCAACGAAATCAAGAGAGTTTTGTTAAAACAATTGGCGGTGAATTATACACCAACCCATATATTTAGAGAACTTCTGAAATACTTACACTCTCCAACTGGGCAAAAAATTTATTTCTCTTAACATTTTTAAAAATTTTGAATTTATTTTCCTTAATCCTAGTTTGGAATTGTCATATAGCAATTGTGTCGCTGAACTTGATCCCAAAATACCAATTCTGATTTTTAAACCTTGTTTTTACTTACTTACTGTATTGTACTAAGCCTGATCTTACAGATGGGAAGCATTATGCCCGTTCCTGCCCCCTCTATTGCAATCACGACAATTGGTTCGACCCTGTTCTCTTCTTGTGAACAAAGCACATGTTTAAACATATTATCACAAAATCAGCAGTTTTGTGCTACTTAAAACTTAGTTAAATTGGCCCCAAAAGTATTATTAAAAAAACAATAATGCTAATCCTATGTTGTTCTGTTATGCGATATTATTATTCTATCTTTATGTACAGTGTACTACAAAACATAAGTTTCAAAATATTAAATTAAGGCATCTGGATAAAAAAAAATATATATATGTCAGCTTTTTAGTTTTCGAAACATGCTTTACTTCTGCCTACTTTGCTTTCTAAATCTCTTTTTTTCAGAAACAGTATTCTTAAATGGACCTAGTTACATGTAAGAGTTAATATTTATCCTCGAAAATAAATAAGTAAAACCAAAGTTAGTTTTGAGGTTTATGTCAGCAATAAACACGCAAAAATGCTGAAGAAAAAGCAAAGGCAATAACGGAGCCTTTAATATATAATATCGGGAATCTCAATTATATAATCTTGTTGTATACTTATATGATTCATTATTTAGTCATTCTGTGCCTTAAACTCATAATCACAATCGTTTCGTTTCCCTTTATTAAGGACGTATATTTGGATTTTTTTTATTATAGCTTTTGTTTGTAGCCGACAATTGATTACTCTTATTTTTTAATTTGTAGTTTATTTAATGACGCTTTTCTTGTCCTACGGACTCGAAAACTTTTTGTTTATAAACTACTCTAAAATATGAATCGCAAATTGAACTGTACACCATGTAATTACTACTCTTCATCTCTTTGATTTCTTAGTGCTTAGAACATGTATAATACATGTATAATGGTTTAACTACCAGACAAAAAGTAAATGCGTTAAACAGAAACACCATTGTGCAACTATATTTTTAACGCTTGTATTTGATATTTAACACCTAAAAAATGATTACCTCTTTCTTGAAGAAGAAAGTGAATCTTGTTCTTTAGAAGACGATTTTTTCAATATTTTTTTTTCCGAATAATTAATTATATATGAATAGATGAATAAACCGATTCAGCTGACTCATAATGTATAGTATGTAGAAATTCATGATCGCAATCACCAATTGTGCTTCGCTTTGTATGTAAGTAAACATTTGAATTATCGATGGTTAGCAATTTATTGATCATTAATAAATTAAAAGCGCGTTTCAAACACGAAAACAAATGTCTGATTTTGATAATTTTCTATTATTTTGTATTATTTCTTTATTTCTAACTTTCAGAGCTTAAATTAAAATTGCCACTGTCGTAACATATATATTTTCGTCGTGCGTTTTTGGTTGTGTATTTACAAGGTTTCTTTTCTTGTTAAAATGATTAATAATACAGAAATTTTTGAAACTTCTTTTTTTCTTGATGTGTTAAAATGTTAGGAGGTGTGGTGTGTCACTTTGTAACCCCATCGCACTTTGTAATCCAATTTTGTCGCACTTTATAATCTCATCGCAATTTGTATCCGATTTTGTCTCACTTTGTAATGCCAAACCTGTCGCAATTTGCAACTTTTCCTTACGCACTTTTAATTCCCGGTTCCCTCTATTCGAGAAATCCGCAATGCATTATGATAGTTGTATTTAGAAAAACCTTTCCGAAAAGAATAAACATTGAAAAGTGTTTTTAATCAAATGTCATCATTTTCTTATGGAGATATTGAAAATCTCAATTAGACGTACATTTATAAGAAAAGTGGTAGTACAAAGCAAGAAAATGGACGATTTAATTGATTTAAATTCGAGCATCGATTTTCTCTTCTGAAAACTTGATCCTAGCTTTTTCAAAGCTCCAGCGTGGGTCCAAGGCGAGTCTTCAGAGAAATATCAAACACAGAAAGATGCGAAATGTTGGAAGAAAATATTCCATCTAGTATCGAAGAATGGAGCACCGATCTTACTGATCTGCCTCCAATATCTCAGGAATAGATATACTCCTACTTAGTGCTTGGAACATGTTTTGACAACAAGCCAAAGGGAGCAGAGAAGCATAAGATATTGGGATATCAGTTATTCAAAGGAAATTATGTGAAAAAAATGAGAATTAAATCTAAAGTTATGGACTTTGTTTTATAGTCAAGTGTTTTGTTGCAGCTTTGATGAAAAAGGACAAATATACTGTTTACGTTCATTTATGCTACACTCGTGGACAAAAATATTGAGACTAAGCAGTTTTTACTCATTATGTAAAAACATGGACAAAACAGACAAACAGTCAATGCTCTGCAGCCGGCAGGCTGCAAAGTCGCTACTTTTGCACACAAGTAGGCCAGGCAGAGAGCGTTGAAAAGTTGCTAGTCACATTCTTTAGCACGCCCGCACACCGAAATAATTCACGTCGGGGACCACGAAGGCCCCGAAATTCGTGATAATGGCCTTGCTGACGGCAGCAACAATTAGCACATTTTAAGAATTTGTATTTACCAAATAACCTAAGTCCACTCTGAACATTGACAAGTGAACTTTGACAAGTTCAAGATGTGTGAATCTAATATAGAATGAGCCTACGCAATTACTTGTGTGGCGAACTTCGAAATTCGTTGTCTTGTCCCAACATATTGTGACCACGATTGTAGAACACTGGAGATATTTTTCATGCAAAATGTTCTTGCAAAGCTGGTAGTGGAGGGTGTTGTAAACATGTTGCTGCTGTCCTATACCAGCTAGTTGAATTCAGGACACTATGTTTGAAAACTGTACCAGATGATAGAACATGTACTGATATGTTACAGAAGTGGCATGTGCAAGGGGAAGCAGCAAGTGTGAACCCCATTAAATTTTCAGAGTTAACTTTTTTGAAAGCAGACATTACCGCAGATATAGAAAACAATCGTAAGCGACCATTGGTGGCAGGAAATAGAACATTTTGTGCTACACCATTATTTGCACACTCGCCAAGCCTAGAAAAATTAAAAGCCTAAAAAAACTTATTGAAGATTTACTTACCTTGGGAGAAGGTAATATATTTGGGATGTTGCTGAAAGGAAATAACTATGAGCCATGTAATTTTTTTGATACATCGATCAAGGAATACCATGCGAATAAAGAAGTACATCAAAATTTTCGTTATATTATTCAAAAAATGTTAAATGAAATTGGAGCAAAAACTGTAGACTTTACAAAGTTTAAACAAGAACAACAAAAATTTGTGTACGATCATTTGTATGTGATGTAGATAAAATCACTGAAATCGAGGAATCAACATTAGTCAATCACTGTCTGATCGTTGGTATGACGAGATAAAAAAAGAAATTACTTCATCAAATTTTGGATCAGTAATAAAACAGGCGGCCGACAGTATACCCCACATTATTACAAAAACTTATGCAAACTAAAAGATTCAATTCGAATAACGTTACCTGGGGTAAAGAAAATGAAAAAAAGGCGATACATAAATTACTTGTAACTCTGTAACGGAATGCGTCTTACAAAACGATACACTACAGGAGGAAGGGAAAATCAAACGATAACATAGATCGTCACAGGAATCCTTAAACTCGTTCTTAAAATCGACTGGGAATAACCATTTAAATTAATAAATATTTTTTAAAAAAAACACGTTTTGAATTGTTTTTGTGTTACTACGATGGAATTTTGACTACAGTCAGCATGACAATTGGCAAAAGTGATTAGAACACGAGGACTTATTCTCAATAACAAGAGTTAAGAAGAAAGACAACTTAATTCTTATAATACTTTAAGTATTTTAGATCTCGATTCTTTACCACATAAAAAAGTTGTTTCTAATCTTGGAGCAAATTTTTGAGACGAAAGCAGTTTTTTCCTCATTTTTCTAATATGGACAAAAGTGTGAAACAATCAGTACTCTGCAGCCGGCGGGCTGCAAAGTCGCTACTTCTGCACACACGTAGGTTAGGCATAGAGCGTTGAAAAGTTGCTACCCACATTCTCTAGCACGCCCGCACACCAAAATAATCCACGTCAGGGCCCACGAAGGTATAAAAATTCGTTAAAAATGGCCATGAGACGTAAGCAACAATAAAACATTTTAAGAAATTGGAATTAACACAAATAACCTAAGTACTAAGTCCACTCTGCACGGTTACAAGTTCAAAATGTGTGATCTAATATAGAAATAGCGTACGCAATTACTTGTGGTAGCGAACTTCGACATTAGCGGCCTTGTCGCTGTAATATTTTGTCTAAAATTTTATTACATCTAACCTAATGTAAGTACAATATCCTCTTTTTATGGTAACAGAAATGTTAAAAGTGTTTAATGTTAAAACTATTCGGAAATAATTCTTTCTTGTTTTAGAGGTAGCGGAGTGAAAATAATATTTTTTCATAATCATTTAGGAAATTTAGACTGAGTACCAGCCTCAACGGTCTTATTATTTCCGTTCTGAAATAAATGTACTCAATAAATAACTCTTGCAATTGACACAAAGAGTGTATCAAACAATCGTCCTGGGTAAGACACTCACAAATAATAAACTATTTTGCAGATACAGTTAAACTCATGTAAATCGACCTCCAATAAATCGACAAATCATGTAAATCGACCAAATTCTTCGGTCCCTTCAGAATGAAATCCTTACAACAAAACTCCTTTAATTCGACAACTCATGTAATTCGACCGAATCGTGAGACCCCCTGAAGAGTCGAATTACATGAGTTCAACTGTAGTTAGAAGCAGAGGTGTCACTGCTTGTGAACAAAACAAAAATATGCAACATATAGCACCTCTGAAAATTTATTTGCTTTTGCAAAAATATTTACATACAAAATGTTTTTAAAGCGAACCAAAGATGCTATTATAGTTAGATTATGTGGTATAATCAATGATGCAAATGCGTGGTCCACCGAATACAGGCAAGCAGGTACACAGCGCTATCGAACAAGGACAATTTATGTCATACGTAAAGCAATCAGTTTCTATTTCGCATGGCTTGAGGTGTACGCATGTATCATCGTTCTGAGTTGAGCTTGCTACAGCTTGCACCGAGTCTTTCCCTATGTACTTGTTGAGTGAGATTTCTTGTTTGAATCAATCTAGAAAAAAAGAACGACTCATAACCTTCAGAATGATGGGTAACAGGGAACTGATTTTATGTGGTAATTATTGAAATCAAGTGTTATGTCATTTAGATAACATTAGTAGTGTCATTAGTATGTTAATGAAAGTATAGCGACTTTCTGCATTGCTAACTTAGTGCCTAGCATTGAGTAGGAAACGATTAACGGTCTTTAGAACTAGGTGCTGTTACAATGGATTTCTCAGTAACAAATGGACACCCGAATGTGCCATGGTAAAAGCTTTTAAATTTTTATATTGATTTGTTATGTTCCAGGAAACTTAGCATAAGATAGAAAGTAAATAAATGTGTTTTAACTTTACCGGATTAGCTTTTGCTTGCATTTGACAAAAAGCCAGAAAGAAGATTACCAGATAACCAACAGATTGAACTAAAATCGAATGTAAAAATAATGAAAGTATTAGGCAACATTTTCATCTGCTTTGACAGGATGGAATTAACGGTAAAGTACTTACTCATCATTTCTCTTTTCTTTAATAGTTTATTTAGCTTTCCCCACTGTTCCACCAGATCAAGTTGGAGATACGTGGCTCTACGTTGCTTTTAAATACTGTGTTTTCTGCGAGTTGATTTATTATATCTTTCAAGCATTTCCTCCCTTCTACGTGTTTTAAATCTTTAGTAAAATTTTCAAAAATGTTATAAATCTAACCGTTTAAAATGTGTGTTCTTACGTCATTATATATTTACGATTCCACCTTTTGCACGGAACGAATTCTCACACATTTTGCCTTGAATATGTTAATGACATCAAGGTCACCTTATATATATGAGGAAAATTAACAATGTACACTGTCACTAGGAATACCGTTGTTTTACCTTCAAAGTTACTCTAAGGCGTAGGTTATTTTACGTGAGTTATTTATTTTAAAATGGTCACAAAAAGTTGTACTTGATGACGGGATGCACCCTTTAAAGAATTAGGAATCCACATAACTGTAATACAAGCATTGTACAAAACGTTATCTAGCATAAGCTGAAATGAAAAAAGTATTGACTGTTATGAAGATGGATTATCTCCCCGATTTACATTGTTAGACGAAAACATTTTTAACATCTACTAAGAAACAGTATGTAGGCGGAGCGGTTGTTTAGTTGTGATGGATTTACCTTGGTAATGGCATAGTTGTCACACCTAAACCACCCTGCGATTCCTATAATAAAATCCTAGTAATGACCTGCCAAAAATTTCATGGAATGGTTGATGGTAGCATTTAAATTATCATCAGCGGGTGAGATGGTACTTTTAAAACATGGTGTTTCTTGGGTAGGCACTTAACCAACCTGTGTCTCTAAACGATATACCGTTGACCCATGCATGACTTGGCAACTAGACGACAAGGACACTTCCACATGTAGATATTTGAATATCAACAGTCGCTTCCTGGCGACGAGCACTGGGACCATACCACTTCCTATCGTCTAAAAGTTCCCGAGCCTTAAAAAAAGTTTTTATTAGTAATTGTTGATTGCTTTTTTTCATCCTTTCACAACCGCCAACATGTTTGGTGGGTACTAAATTAGGCCGCTTGTGCTTTCATGCAATGAAGTTCATTTTATTTTCAAATGTTTCCCGGGTGCTACCATCATTGTAATTGTCACTACTCTGGCCCTGTAATCGTTGTATTATATTTTTCTTAATCCTTCTTAAGATCCCCTGGTGTACAAAGTATATGAGCCCACTGTTTTACCAAGACAATTATTTTAATATTTGACACTTACCCCAAGACGGAGTGATGTGATTTATTATTTTAAACTGCCCAAAAAAATCCTATAGTAACGCTGACCTTTTTCTTCTTCACTTTTAACGATACATAAAACAACCCATTTTTTTAATTTTATATTATTGGAAGGCTAATAATTTATACATACAATATTATTGCCGTGGAAATTTATAGCTCTCGTACGGTGTCTGATGGTTCTTAAAAATTAATTGTTAAGACAGTATACAGGTTAAAAAGTACAACGAGAAACACGAAGATCTAATTTTTTATGTAAGTTTGAAGATAGACCTTCAAAAAGTCAAAACACCATTTAATACTTAAGTGGAGTAGATTTAAATGGTGTAATTTTTATGTCATCATAACCTTGAGCATTCCCAGTTTGATATTTGTTTGGTATGACAAGAATAACATTATTTGACAGGATGTTATCTGGTTTTCAGAAAAATATATCTTTATTTCGTAGTTTAGGAAATGTATTCAGCATTCTCAACATGGGAAATAGGTTCTTCAAAATGCGTAAAAAAATGGAAAGGATGCCAAATCGTTCTATCATACAAGGAAGTGATGTTTCTCATAAAATACTTTAAAGGCGCCAGCATTACCCTTGTTCCGCACCCTTGTTGACACGATCTGTCAATAAATCAGCAAAATATTTTGTGGTGGTTAGAGAGTACCTATTAAAGATATATAAAGGTCATTGCTTTCAAATATTATGATACATATCTTGGCATGGTAAATCTTTGCTACGTGCACTTATTTTTGAACTGGAACATGCAAACATCATTACAAATTATTTGTTGTTATGCGTGGTATCAGATATATCACATGAAAACCTTAAAATTTAGTTGCAAGCAAAACATACTTATTCTGAGTCCCGCCTTGTTCATCATTAGCTTGCAAATGAAATGAAAAAATATATAACTAAAAATAAAAAATATAAACCTCCTAGCTGTGTAGGACAATTTAATATTGATGAAACAATATCAACAAGACAATATGCATTAGAGAAACATAAAGCTTCGCTCTATGTTTGTGGACTTGCCTCTTTAAGTATTTTTTATTTTTATTTTTTTATTTTCTAAATATTATACAGGATACGATCGTTAGTTTATATGTACATATATGCAAGGAACTGCTCTCAATGACCGTCCTGTTAATAAATACAGATACAAATTAAAAATTAGTTTGTAAAATATAAATAAAATAAATTAAGTAAAAAAATAATATTATATAAAGTGAAAACATATAAGGAGAAAAACAACTAAGGTGGAACATATCTGGAATAAAAAGACTAAGCACGGTGAGAAGAGTGCTAACTACATCACACATGGAATGACTATGCGTAACATAACTAATCATGAAAAAATCATGAAAAATGTTTAAATAATAGTGAGGATCATTATGCTTCCCGGCAAATGATTTTAGAAAAGGATCAACGGTAATGTAATGGTGCGAATTTGGCCGGGTCACGTTCCGGAGTGAGGTTAATTCTTAAACGCATTACAAACAATTTAAATTAGATTTTACTGCATATTGAAATATGAACCGTTATTGCTATAGTTTTCTTTATTTGCGAATAAACCTTTAATTTACTTCCAACAGAAACTATTTACGTGATAAAAAAATACGAACGCTTTGTTGCTATGGCCTGTAGCAAAAAAAGTAACTACAAAATAAAATCATCGGCAATATGATTTATCATCTATATTATAATGCCCGTATACGTCTGTCTGTCTGTCTGTCTGTCTGTCTGTCACGCAAAATGGTAGCTTAGCTGCGACGGCGCAACCCGTGGATTTTTCCACGGGCTAACGACTAGTGTGTTTGTATTTGACAAGTTGACCCTTTTAAAATGGTGGAACTTGAATAGCTTCTCGCGTGTGCCACACATTCGAATAATACATTGCACTCAATTAATAATTCATATTAAATTTATTAATTACATTCTTTTACAGTTGACAAGTTGACCTTCGAAAAGGTTAAATCTAAAAGGATCCACACGCGTGCCATACGTCCAAACTTGGTTCCTAGTTTTAGTCAGATAAATGAAATAAATCATATTGAATAACCCATCTTGTAAAAATGTATTACGGGTCGAACAAGAAAAATATATTGCTGGCTATAATTCCAAGAATATGTGGTTTTAAATGTTTATCACCTTAGGTTCTCCATGTGGTATGAATACTCATAAAATAAAGATTGAAATATTGGAAGAGTATCAGCATTAACATTTTTGCTAGCGGAAGAATTGTTAAATTATAAAAGACAAGAACTATTACGTTCTTTGCTGAAATTATACTTCATGTGCGGAAGATCTTGGTTCAAACCACGGCCAATACTATGAAAGTGTGAATCGACCCTTTCTGCTTAACGTTCTACACGAGGATTGTCTAGTTGAGCGGCTGTTGTGCTAGCACGCTTTCACTTGGCAGCCTTAATTGCACTAGGAACCCCTTCGCAGAAACCTTATGGATAACAGTTCTATTGGGAACTGCGTAAATAACTGGGTAAATAATAGTATGATAATAATACGCAAATTTTGTGTGCGAGCTAGAGGCACCTTCACGCAAAAAAATTGCATGACGTCAAAATTGAAATTAAGTATCAATAAAAGAGGAAACTTTTTTTCATGGGATACGATTCCGAAAATAAGAATTACCAAAAAACAGAGCTAGTATCTTCGGGATAGGGCTAGTTTTTCTCTATACTGAAGAAAAACGGTCGCTAAATCAAATCGGAAATTAAAGATACACTAACAGTGAACTTAAGGCAGAACTAGATTCTTAAGGACACTCGGATAATACTACAAGATATTAACGGACAATTGACACCAAGGCTACCAGGACTTATCGAAAAACAAAGCCTACTAGGTAGCAAAATATCTTTTCCTTATCATGGACATTCTAGTAGCCCAGGAAATAGAGTTTGTCAAACAGCTTTAAAGAAAACACGTTATGTGCCTTTACAGTCTACGTAGATTCCACCAAAGGCTTGGCAAACCATAAATAGGCTACCTAGAACCATTGACGTACAAAAAGTATCTACTAGCAATGAACGATCCGTGTTCTAGATATCCATTGTGTCAAGTACAACCGAAAAAAATCTTACTTTAATACTAAACGCAGCTTCTTTAAAATTGATATCTAGAAACAATAATTACCGACAAAGGACCACCTGTCCAGTCGAACAAAATCAAACGATACATGAAGTAAAGAAATCAAATATAGACAGGGACGCCGCTGTAGACACAAGCTAAAAATGATATTGGTCGACATATGTTACCTCCAACAAAAGTTATGTGTGCCGTACGTGTCGAACATAAACCCCATATTGAAGAGGTTGAAGCGTTTCTCGCGGCTTACCGAGTAACTCCTCATGTTGCAACAAACATAGGATCGACAGACATAATTAGCTAAAAAATACGACGTTTAATTTCTGATGCTAATCTCAATATTGACAAGAAGAAAAACTAGTTAACAACAATAAAACATTAATAGAGCGGTTAAAGAATAACGAGACAATTGCAACCAGACCAGAAACTTATTTATTTATTTATCCAATTTTCAGGATGCAATTCAGATTATATACAAGTATATATATGTGCAATTCTGTTATCAATATGGATCAAAACCACAATAGAAGGATTAAAAGGGGAAAAAGAAAAAAAAAACATGACTGAAGGTAGATAGAAACTACCAGAAAGAGATATAAGTAAAACGTTTCTAAGCTGATACGACACAGACGCACAAAGAGTAAATATCAGAACAAAAGTATATGTATAATGTTAGATAAGAACAAAAAAAAACTAGGAACAATTTAAATGACACTTAATTAAGATTTATTACATATTAAAATCTGTTTGATTCGGATATTTACAGGAAGTTTGTTATAAAATAAAAGCGCCAGTGTAATAATATGACACTCTTCCGAGTTCGAGACGTACTTTCGGCAGTTTGAACGAGATCTTTTTGTTTCTTGTTTGCTTGGTATAATTCATTAAATTAAAAAAGTTCACGTAGTTCTCACATATGTCTCCGTTAATCGATTCTGGTACGAAAATACAGGCTCTAGTAAGAAGTAACGCATTACAAGTTGGTATTTTGTCGTGCAGTTTCCAGCGTAATCAATAATTCTAACAGAGAGTTTCGAGTGAAGATCGCGTACCCTAGCCTGGTTAACTAAGCTTTCTTCTTCGAGTGATAAAATGAGTTTCTCTCAAACAAAAGCTTAGACGCGAACGAATCACTCAGCGGAAACCCCGAGTTTAAATTGACAGTGTGACTAATCCTTCGGAGGCCATTTTAATTTATCTGTGAGTTGTTTACCAAGGTTGGCCACATCTTACTCTGGTAAAAACTTTATAGTTTACTAATGTTTGTTAGGGTGAGTAAAACCACTCGCTGAAATTCGGATGAAAAGGCTTTCCCCGACATGGACCACGTGAGCAAAGAACAATAGAATTAGCCAATCAAAACGCGCGGCCAGATTTTGGCCGCAGAAAAATCGTTTGAGACCCAGCGTAATTTTTCCCACCTTAACTACTCCGATTTCCCGTGGTAGAAAAAATTACGCTGGTCTCCTGGCTACGCGTACCCGTGAAACAGAAAAGCACAAATAACCGTACACCACTATATAATTTAATCCACACCAAGTACAGACATAAAACGCACGATGATCAGCGCCCAAAAAATTCTGGAGGAAACCAAAGACCACCGACTTATATTCTCTTTAAAGAGGGGAAAGGACCGCTCAACCTGAAGTCAAGAAAGAACACGCGAAGCTCATTAGTCATATATATCACTGTAAGATGTTAAACCACATGCTCCTTATAAAATCGTCATATTAAGGACAAACGAAGCTCGTTATGCACATAGTCACTGTAACGTGGTAAAACCTATGATGTCGTAACCTTATTTTTTTTGTTGCATCACTGTGAAAAAATAAATTGTTCTTTTTTTGAGCATGAAATTTTTGGCATTTTTTTGTGATAGCCTCTTTGATGATCCATAAACTTACCTCTGGTAAGAGGTCAAGGCTCGTGATGTTGATAAAAAAGTCTGAAAACTAAACTTGGAAGCAAAATTCTTTCCAAACATATTATTTGTGTTAATGTTAAATTTGTTGATGTTTCTTGAGATCGACCGGTCTGCAAAAACTTTTCCAATATTTCGCAGTATCTACGACGTTGACTTACGCTAAAAAATTTTGACGTTGAACTATTTCGCAGTCAGAAAAAAATGTGTACACTACACATAATGAATTGTTTTATCCACTCACTCTCTTGCTACTTGTCACACATAAGAGAACAGTAAGAAAACGCGTCAAAACTAAAAGTGGTAACTTTCCGACTATCGGCAAATAAATTAAGCATGGTTGTCAGCGCTTGCTGTTCGGCCCAATGCTAAATAGTTACAATCCTGGGGACATAGTTACACATACACAAAAATAAACGATGAAACATATATCTGATTTGTTAAAAAGCCCGCGCACGAAACAGTAAACCAATCAATAATTTATCTTGATCGGCGAGAGCATCATGGCAATAACCTAGTCAGTCACGAGAAATAGGAAGAAAGAAAATAGCTTTTAGTAAAAATCACACAAGTTATACAAAAAAAGAAAGTACATACCAACAGCCTTATGTGCTTTGTCTGTTAAGCATTTTCTAAGATCGTTTTGGAAATAACACAATGAATAAGCTAACCATGCTTGTTTGATAAGCAGCTTTCTAATTTCTATGCTCTTTAATATCAAGCTATTAAACCATTACTACCCTTAAAATTTGGTCTTTTTCGAGGCTTTTATACATTAGGCGTATTAATGAGGAAATTGTTGTTTGGTTACTTGATTTATTACTTATCTACAGAGGCTCCATATTCCATAATCAACATGGTGTCAATAAGCGCAGCTCCGGCGAGAGACAAAAAGGGAAGAGATAGCCTTGCACAGCATTTGACCAGTTAAACACCCGAAAAATATATCCTAGTTAACTAAGCTTTCTTCGAGGATATCAAATTCAGTTTCTCTCAAACGAAAGCTTTGACGCCAATAAATGTCAGAGCATATTCCTAAAATTCAAATTCACTTGATAGTAATTACAATCAACCAATGAGCACAAAGTTGGCGTGGGTTACATCTTGCCCTTTTAAATAATACAAGAATTATTACATATCTTCGGGTGAGCGAGGCCATTCGCGCTCAAAACAAAAGATTCTCGAAAATTAACCAATCAAAATGCGCGTCAGTATTCTGACCGCATAAAAATCCTTTGAGAGTATTCCGATTCCTGGTGGGAAGAAAATCATACTGGGTCTCCTGGCTAGTAAATATATTGCTTTTCAATACACACTTTTACAATTCCCGCTGTTTAAAGTTTCGTGTGTTTTAAATTGGGTGCATGTAAGGTGCGCACGAAAAAATTGAGCTGTTTTGTTATTAGCGGCCGCTTTCTTGGTTGTGGACTGTTTATTTTTCATTTTTAAACTGATCAAAGATGAACAACTTCTTATTTTTGCGCCGTAAAAGACTGCAAAAATGGTTCCAGAAAGCTGAAAAATGGAAATTAATTAATTGTATGATCCACGATTGCATTATCTATATTATAATACCCGTATGCGTCTGTCTGTCACGCAAAAATGGTACCGCAAGTAGCGAGACGCACGCAATGCGATATAAAAGGAACGGGCGAACCCGTGATTTTCCAACGGCTTCCGACTAGTTCATAAAAATTGTTCTTGTGATCCTCCATTTAAATATTACCCATTTCCCACTGTAAAGAAGATCCTATTCGCCGTGATAAATGGATTAGACTTATTAATCGTGTGGATCTGAGGGTAAACCCTGGACTCCCAATGCTCATAGTAGAGTTTGTTCTGGACATTTTGTGGATGAAGAACCTATTATGTCTATCCACACTCCATCAACAAAAGCAAAACATTCATCAATAAATATGGTACACCACAACATTCAACGATAAATAATCAGCTCTCTTATATTAACAAAGACATAAATATTCTGCCTGATAAAGCAAATACTTTTATAAATAATAAACTTCTTACTCAACTCCTATTCAAACTAAAATATTAAGTATCAAAGATATTAAAAATAAACTACCATACAGCCGTCCTAAAAAAAAAATAAATAATACTGTCACCAAAAAATTCTGATGACATCAATTTTCAATATATAGTTATATATATATTATCGATCTCCTTGCTTCTTATCATGAATAATTTTTTACTGAATATAACAAACAAGCCAAAGAAAACAAAATATGTTATATCACAGAAAAAGCCAAGTGTTACTCCATTTTATAAAACTTTCCTCACTCAAAATTATGTAATTTTTTTACCAGTCTCAAGTCAATTGAAATATTTAATATCCTACATGATTTTACATGTCCATATGTTCAGAGAAGATATTGTTCTGATCCAGTGAAGAGAAAGTTTAACGGTACACCTAAAAAATTTGGCAGACAACGGAAGTTGCATTACAAAGATGAATTTTTATTGATGCTGTTAAAGCTTCGTCTTGCCTACTTAATAAAGATATAGCTCACCGATTTAATATATTTTTGGTTACGAGCAAGTGCTGAGGTCTTAAAATGCTAGCCAACCTGTCTGTACTTCTAAGGGATCTGGGATATTTTTATGCTGATAGCTAAGCTTTTTTTGGTACTCTAATAATAAACTTCTTTCTGTATGTTCACAGTCCGGATCAACATCACAACATTCCTCATAAGCTCAAATGCCCTAGTAAAAAAAAGAATTAAAAAAATACTGCTATGCTATTCATGCACTGTTAATTGACTTAGAGTTGCAAAGAAGAGTGCTAGCTGAATTATACAACCTAAATAAATGTTAAAGTTATCCTCTATATGTTATTTAACCTTCGCCAGGATATTGTTTTCAAAAAATTTAACCCACTAAAATTATCCATGCAGTAGTAGTTCTTTTGTACCTGGCTGCAAGCTCGTCATCACTTCCAACAACTTGTTTTTTTCGTATGGAGAGAAATTTGCGAGTGCCAGATGACTATAACTTAAATCATTTAACGTAAGCTTGCTAAGTAAAACTGGCTCACAACTTGAATTACTAGCCATGACAAACCAACAATAAACAGTTCTCTGACTTAACTTGAGGCACCGGTAGCTCAAAATTTTCGTGACTTCGTGGCACCGATTCAATATAAGCTGCACGAAATTAAATTCCGGCAGGCTCGGCGAGATTGTAATACGGTGTATTGTGAATTTCACTTATGCTTAGTACATATATCTTCCGTAAAATTTAATTTTATGGTTGAAACATTGTAAACATTTGGAAAATAAAGAATTTATTTCATTTCCCACCGCCGCCAAGCATCCATAACATTGGCATGTTGTAATGCCTATATTATCAATGATGACTCCACTGACCGCGAAAAATTTGTGTTTGCGGAAATTTAAAAACCAGATTACGTAGAAGATAAGATTGTTATTTTCATTTAACTATTCGAATAAAAAAATAGATACTATAGGTCAGCTATGGCAAGAATGATGGCGCCTGGCAAGCAGCTATTAGGAAAATCACTTCCGTGGTAAAGAAAAAAGAAAAAAAAAGTAGGAAAAAACAACAACCAACTGTTAAAGTAGTATCCAAAATAAATTAAGAAGACATCTAAATCGTGTCGGCCACAAAATTTTTAACGGAAATTTAAAGATTGAGATGTAAGGCAGAGGAATTTATCCTACGTGAATTTAGTGGATGTTAGAAACCACAGACATTGAGTAATACTTTCTTGGTGAAAGATAGGAAGCGGTAATAACTTCTGTTTCCTTGCCAATTCTTGCATATAATCATGGTGACCCTAATGCCGTCAGAAAATTACAAGTATAACAATTTCCAAATTATTTTCCTATAAGGTGTTAAATGTTAACTATATGATGACTTCTGAACGCATAACGCACGAGTTTTGAATATTTCGCTAAAATTGAATATAAAAACACGCTAGGGAGAGGTAATGCAGCAGAGATATCATTAACAACTTCGCGATAAAGGTAGTATTTAAAGGGAACGAAGGTTCTTGCATCGCTAACTTGATCCTGTTGGAATAGTGGAAGAATTAACTATTAAGAAAAGATAAATTCTGCAAGCGAATGCTGATATGGTAAACCTATAATTTGTACCTTTTTTTTTAGCTTACGTTGATTCTACTGATGTCATATATGTTCTAAGAAATAATTGAAATGCGTTAAAAACTATGCTTGACTGCCTATGAAGTAGGAAAATATTTCTGTACTTTACAATTGTGCAACCACTGATTGTAAAAAGTACTCGCGATTTTTTTCCTTTCATAAGAAACTAACTAGAAATTTAAGTCAAAAGAATCTAAATTCAAATATAGTATCATAGTACAGCTGTTGTTGCATTGCGCTACATGCGAACATCTAATCAAAAAATTCAATTGCTTAAATAATTTTTAAGAAAAACATAATAACGCTATATAATAACGCAAATAGACGTCTTTTAAGAAGTCAACTTAAACAATTGTGAAACAAAGTTGTGCTAGACTGAACAAATAATGCAATCTCGATGACCTTTTACAAGACAAAAAATACCTTAACCAAGCCAAGCAGTTACTGATAAATATATTTATGACTATAGAGTTCAGACGAAAAGAGAATCCATTCTTTTTAGGACATTCGTTTTAAAACTTTTTCTCAGCCATCTTATACACATCAGAACTTATCAATCACAAAATCGCGTATGATTATCCTACGAAATCTTTTCCATTTCGATATCGCAAAAGTTTTCTCCCAAAAGTTCTTTGTGGATTTGCAAAAGTTTATTCTAACTATTTCGCCAATTTTTGTACTCGCGAATATTTCTCCGATCAAAGTTTGACAAAGTTTGATATTTATACAATCAATAAGATATTAAATTTATAACCTTTGCAAATTTACGAATAACTCCGAAAACTTCCATTTCATACACAGCGAAAAATAAGACAAACTTTGAAGCTCAATAAATATCATCTTCGAACCTGCTCAAAGATGTTTATGCACAAAAAGAGTACTATTTAAAAGGTAAATATGTATAGGTGTTCTGCCCAATGAAGTGCAAATAACTACACACATACGACGTTAAGAAGGATTTTTACGAAGGGAATTGAGAAATGGCGAATTCGGGTAGCGAATTAACTGCGAAAATGCATTTCACCGACAATTCCTTAATACTATATAAATGTAAGGAAATGTTTCTAATTACCTAGAATTTATTTACATACTTTTTCATAAGAACAGTACTTTCTTTGACACTTAAAAAAACAACCGATTCTTAGTTTAATTGGTTGATCTTTAAAAAGAAATCTTTCCAAAAATGGGTACTTTTTTTTTCGTGTCATTTACATAATTTCATAACTTTCCATATAGAACGGGTGAAAATACAAAACCTCGCTGTTGTTGGGTGTGAAATAGGGAGGTAGATGGATCGTGGCATTTATTTAAACGACAAACAGGTTTGGGGTGCATTTTATTTAAACGACAAACAGGTTGGGGTGCATTTATTTAAACGATAAACAGGTTGGGTTGCATTTCCATATAAAGTAATCACAAGAATTTAAAATCTAAACATGTGAACATATGATGTAACCAAAAAATCTAAACATGTGAACATATGATGTAACCAAAAAAGGCACGTGTAAACAATTACCGCAATTTTGACCACAAATGTTCAAAACGAAAATATGAAACACTAAACAAAAAAGTTGAATGCTAGAAATTTTTGTATTAATTCTATGAAAAATTAGATGCAAAGGTTAAACTGACCCATTCTGTTAATTGCTGTTGATTGTATGTGTGTGATATCAATTTGTTATTCCCTCCATTTTTTTCCATCGTATATTCAACAATTAAATTGGTTTATTGATTGATGCTTTAATATGTTTTCAAGTTTCTAGATTTAGTTTCAGTTTGTTTGAGCGAACTTGTTAGTTCGCTCTCTTTATCCACCCATATCTAGGTGTTGATATTTTTTTTAACTAATTGAATAATGAGATCATCGGTCGATTGCTATCTTCATCCGTTTAGTTCTGTTCAGAAATACTTATTTTTGCTAAAATTACAAGGCTTTAAAAGAAGTCACGGCGTCTTTATCTGCTGTTTCCACCACTTCTTTCATACTTTCTTTAGTTAGCATATAAAAATACACCATTTGCATAGCAATTTATCTGCTGTGGATAGAATGAAACATTGCAATAAACAGAATGAAATGGTGTATTATGTTATCATATAGTGGGAATTACAAAAGTAATATAACAAATCGTTTATTGTGGGCGCCCACAAATCATTTAAGCCTGCCAAATTGAGACCATGGAAAAACAAACATTTTAATGTATAGATATTTTAAGCGAATGATTAATGTCTAGCAATGAAATTAGATTAATATTGCTTAATAAACCTCACTAACTGCTTTTACTTTTCATACACAGTTAGTGAGGTAAACTTTTAACCCATTCATTCCGACGAAACTTTCCTGAAAATTAAATTTCGTGGCCGATTCCAGATAAACTTCTGTACCTACGAAAGTGTATGTTACTTTTACTCCAAAATCAGGAAAAAATCTTTTTGTAATACAATGTTCGTTATAAAAATGACATAATTGGGCTCTACCCACGTGATCTAATATAGGAGAATTATCGGCCCAAACTTTTTGGCCCCCAAAATTTATTTGTTGTAATCTTACTACGTAATTATAGTAGTCTTACTACGGCCAACAGGAGTGTTGTTGGCATTATAACATCTGTTGCACGTGTCAACTAGCATACCTTAATTCATGGAATTTTTTATCTCGGATCTAATCTACCGCTTTTATTTAAAAAAACACATTCAATGGCGCGCTTCTAAGCTTTAAAACACTTACAAAGGATATCTGTTAATTATAGTCAATCAGATAAGAGTGGTCCGATGATTTCCTTGCTTTGAATTAAAAGCTGTCTTGCTAAAGGCCTTTAACGAAGCTAATAAATGTCGCCCCCACATATTGTTGGATTGTGTACTAAACGTTTTATTTATTGCTGCATCATTAGTCCTTTTTTTCTAATTAATTTACAATTAAAAAGAAATACAAGTGTAGTAGATATAGATGTGATTATGCCTACATTTTTGTTTTTAACGATCAAATTCCTGCTTCTGAACTGCTCCGCAGCACTTTGTCGATCTATCGACGAACTCCCCACTTCGACCTCCTTCCCGTGTGAAAAAGGGAAATTTCTGAGAATCTGTTAACATCAATAAAAAAATTGAGGCATGCGTCAAAAGGTCTTTTCTTAAATCCAAAGACATCATCCAGAAGTTAAGTAGAAAGTGAAAAGTCCCCACTAAAAAAGCCGATGCTGGTTGAGAATCTGCATATAATAAAGAGAAATGAGTGTTTCAGATAAATGAATGACGCAAGACATGCGCTACCAGGCACATACTTGAAGACTATCTTCCCCTCGTATGATCCTGGGGTCTTGATCTGCATTTTTAAGATAAAGACGCTTCATCACGCATTGCTCTATAAAGGCTTTAATTTCGGTGAGATTTGGGAGAGATCCTTTAGTACCTTTACTCTTCCAGTAAAGATATACCCCACTTACACCTAATTTTCCACACACTCCCCAGTCGATCAGCAAAAGCGTTGCAAGTATCTGCTACTGGCGCTGATATAGCGCTGTATAGTCTGATCATTGCATTTATGAACCAAGCTCACCTCCCTTTATTATATACACAGTTTTTACTTTAAGATTTTTACCAAAGTCGACAAAACTTTTGAGTAGGGACTTTCCCTTCTCTGCTCAACTTCTGCATGTCTGCATGATGTCATCGGATTTGAGGAGAGACCTTTTGGCGCATGCGTAATTTTTTTGAGAATCACTGCAGATTCTCAGGAATTTCCCTTTTTTTTAGAAGGGGTAGCTGCGGAGGAGGTCGGAAGCGGGGAGTTCGACGATAGATCGAAAATGTGCTGTGGAGCGGATGGGAAGCAGGAATTTGACCGTGAAAAACAAAATGTGGGCATAATCACATCTGTATCTACTAGTTACACAAAAGGTCTTATTAAATGCCATGGCACGGAAAGAGCTCATACAAACACGCAATAAAAAAATATAATTACGAGGAAACCCGACTAACAATTCGAATATGAACATTTTTGTTTCATATTTTTCAAATGAATTAAAAAAATAACCCAATCTCTAGGTTAAGCAGGGATTAAGGAATGTAATTTAAAGTGCGTTAATTAATTTAGTAAAGAAAAAAAAGATGTTTATTTTTAGTTATTTTATTTTCCATGGTACAATTGGTTTCGAAACTATGACATTTCGTGTCACACTGTTGTATTCCTTCCTCGTATTGTGCCTTCGGCTGCCTTTATTATCAAAGTTACAACCCATCCTCCACATGAACAAAAATAATGAAAGATACAATATATATATAGTTTTAATGTTGTTTATGCGTAACTTGCTGACGTGGTATGAGTTAGTTCTTTCGTCATAACAAATATGATAGTTTGTTAAAGACTTTCATGAACTTTATAAATACAAGAAAGCTTTATTTCAACGCCTCCTAATCGATGAACTGGATATATTTCGTTTTTATAAAGATACAACTTCGAAGTCTTTAAAAAAATAGAGTTCGTAAAGCTTTAAATTTAATGTGTTTACCCGCAGAATCATATCATTCACTCACACCTTTAGGTTGGTGAGTGTTTCAAAGGCAACTTTCGGGAACGAAAAGTTTTTAGATGGCGCGCCGTTTTTACATTTTGCGCAATGCCGCGCTTCTATCGCGCCCACAGGTCCAGACCTCCGCCACATGTTGGAATCTGCCAAAAGGTTTGGCTGGTAAGCTCTGCCATTTTTGAAACTCATTGCACGTTGTTGAAGTTGGTTTGGTTTTTATATACTTTGTTGTGGATTTTTGGTATGTATTAGTCTTTCAACTATGGTTTCAGATTAATTATCACGTCATTTTGGAGCTTAAAAACATTTTTGATTACATCATTTTATTATATTTTATCAGCTTTCGAACAAAAATCATCATTTTTGACTTTGGCTAGCGTTTGAAAATTGACATCATCTGTCTTTTCAAGCTGGTCCCTCAGCACTGTTCAGCTTTATTCAGCCTTCTATGATAAACTTTGTCAGCCTTCCATGGTAACTTTGTAAACAAAATATTTTATGCTCTATTATGGCAACTTCCCTATCTGCTGACCCTTCTCCTATCCATATAAAATCTACATCAGATTGATAGATTGATCGATTCGCACGCATAATGAACACATGATGGACTTTAGTATCGTTTTTTTTTATTACTATTTTTTTTTTCAGTATTCCATTTTTTCGCTCAATCTGTGTTTTTATATTAGTGATTAGTATTATTATACTCGATTTGGGGTATTCTTCTGTTATTTATGGTTTTAGTTTGTCGAAAGACAAAAGAAAATGTTGAAGTTGTTTATAGTCTTTAATTTCCATTCAGTCTATTGCCCTCTAAATGCAAGCACTGTGCTGCCCCCTTACGATAAAACTCTCACTAAGCTCAGAAAAATCTAAAAAAAGTCCTCTTTCAACTGCCAGAATGTCATAGTCTACCCGTAAACCATTTCTCTGCGTTCTCGTGGTCTACTAAGTCTGATAGCAAACCCTTGTACGAACCGCGCTTCGAATAGAGAATGAAAACATTGAGAGAGCGCCAGCAGCCATGCCCATATATATACGTTCTTATGCGCATGCGTCGATCCTTAACATCTTCAGAATCTTATAGAAGGAAAAATTAGACAATAGACCCAGAGGAACGCAGTAAGTCCGGGTCGATGAGTAGGCTAGAATGTCAGGGTCAAAAAGCGTGTGAGTGTTCAAACCGCCCCGGTTTCTTGTTTGATTTAGAATGCAACATTTTCTACTAAATTTATTAGATTTAAATTTGTTTAAGAACTGGTATGTTAAACTTTGCGACGACGTATCTCTATTTGATTAACGTGGTAATAGCAATTCTTTCAATCTACAATCTTAGTGAAAGATCCCAACAAACTAGTTTTTTTTATAAGAACTTAATTAGAAAATACAAAAACAAATAATATATTTTACAGACAGGAATGAATTGATCGAATTCCGTTGCCATTTTATGATTAATTTGAATTAACTCTCATGTAATGGAATCAAAGTCGTGGTCCCTATGATCAAGAAGTTGTGGGACCACACGTAATTGATTCTCCAATCTGTTTTTTCTTTGTGTCCTTAGAAATATTTTTTGAAAGTGAAGGAGTACATAAGTTATATTTAAGATAAAAACGAAACACACATAGTGACCCAGTAGGTGGGATGCAACTAAAAAAATAAATAAAGATAAACAAAATAAAGAACGTGAAACACACAAATTGTAAGCACGTGGTGCTAAATCTGCAAATATTTTTCGCATCTGTTACTTTTAAAAGTTAGTTGCGGTAGGTCCTCTCTACCAAACGCAATATATGTTTCTTTTGTACTCGACAGCATTGCCATTGTCAATAACCAGTAGTGCTTAACATTGTTAATCCCACCAAATAATTCGAGAAATTCTAATACCATTTTAGAAATGCGCCATAACAGACAAACTTAAACTGACTGCTAAATAAAAGTGATTTTTTCAAGGAGTCTCACAATATAAAAACGTTAAGCAGTCTGTTCCTGTAATCAGCATATATGTAATTTAACCACGTGACCTAGCAAGTTATTTCAACAGCATTTTTTGGTAAAGTAAGGGATAGAAATAACTAACTAGTACTGGCAGCCGTCTTTGACTTTTATGAAAGCCGCTTTGTAGAATAAAGTATGTAAATACGTTAAGTCAGACAGCTGTTCTTAACCACTGAATCTTTTCTTGGTTGACATTTTTCATCTAAAAAATTGTTAATATATTATAATCGTTGCTAGTAGAAAATGTCACTCTTTTTTAAGCTGCCTCCTACATCCTTTCCACACATAGATAGAACAAATTCATCTTCTTTGTGATTAAATCTAGCTGTACGTTGTAGTGACTGTCCATTCAACCAACTTTCAATATTTCTTTGTAACGTAAGACATCTTTTGATTGCTAATTCAAATTGAAGAATCATCGCGTGAACTCAGCACATTCCAATTACATATCTGCAACCCTTTCAAGTAATCATGTCATTCAATTATAGATTAACAAATACCCATTTTTTATGATGCATTCAGTTTTAGCAATACCGTTGCAAAGATTTTATTCAGTGCCATTGCTTGATAATATTTTCTTATTGTCGCCCTCAGATAAAAGGTATTTTTGATTATCAGGAAGATGTATAAAATTGACGATATAAAGTAAACAAACATTATTTCATGCTAAGCAGTACGCACGATATCACTAGAGTAAAAGATAACAATATATCCACTTTCATCTGGATTTAAGCAAACGCGAGACAGTACGATGGTATGGTTTTTAAGTTTTCTCTTTTACAAATAGCGCTTGTTGTCTTTTGTTCTAAGAATTGGCCACAAGTCTTTTAGGTCTGGATTTGATGCGATCATAACATCAATGAAAAATTGAAGGGAAGATGATGTTTTGTGTTTATTGTGCAAGAAGCTTCGTCACACTTTTCTGAAAACGCCTGACATCTCACTATATTTAAAATTGACCTGTAATCTATGAATTTTTTTTTTCTCCCTAATTTCTTGTAGTCAATTTATTTCAATTTTTCTTTTAGAACACTTATTTGTTATATGCTATATTGATTTGCATTTTGATGCAATGGTATTTTATCGAAGCTCTAACCTAGTGGCAATATTCAAATTTCTGCAATTGGTTTTCCAAAGAATAATCCTTCAAACAACGAAGTTAATGGGCTAAAGATCAAACAATCGAAGAAAAAAGATAAAAGAAGGAACCACCCACGGAACAACAGACGGAGCGACCAACGGAACAACGCACAGAAAAAACACGGAACAACCCACAGAACGACACACGCCAAGACCCCAAATAAAACGCCTATTCAACAAACGCCCTTCGTCATCCCCATTGATATTTCGTGATTGTGTGAATGCTGCAATTATGGCTTCCTTATTGCTGAAGGTTATCCGCGTGTAATTGCTTGTGTTTATTCATGTTGCACGGCTGTATGCCAACAATGCAAACTTTTAAAAATATTTCAACACAAGTATTGAAAACTATGAAAAATATTTAAATTTTTCCTGTCTATATTCTAAGCTTATTTAAAGGTTGGATTGAACGAACTGCTTGAGCTGCGTGTGTAAATAACGACAAGTAAAATACAAAATGAAGAAATCTTCGATAAATTTTGGTCTAAATTGCATAGATCGTCGTTCACTTATTTCAAATATTTTCAAATATTTTAATACGTATGTAGATTTATACTACGGGCGCCTAGTTGGCTATTTGGTTGTGTGAAGTGCAAAGATGGTTAACAGGCTATATGTTTTTGGTATTGTGTACAGTTTAATTTGACAAGCATCAGTCTAATGGGGTTTAATATATTTCACACAATTGTTAACGACCTTAAAATGTGAGTTTTTCTCGTCATTCCTCAAGAAATGTTACGCAAAATTTCTGCAAATTTGCATCATTGTAATTCTCTTTAATCAGTTGAACTTTTGGTTCTGTCGGGAATAATAGGAATGCTATTTAAATTACGTTTAAGACATTTTATTATAATTTCCTGTTGAAAATAAAAGAATTTATAACATCTCTATGTCTTTTTGCATTAAAAATGAACAAATACCGGCACATTCTGTATATTTAAAAAATGCCAGTAGTATAATGCCAGTTTTCAAATATCTATTTTTAGCAATACTTTTTTTATAGTTTCTGGCAACAGGGAAGTATTCCTTATAGTTGTTTTAGCTATGTAGAAAAGCAGAAAAAGAACCTCAAACATACCACATCGTTGTTTCGCAGATTTTCTGACACATCTGTAACATTCCTAATGTGTTCGTCTTTGTTATGTTGGTTTTCGTAAAGGAAAACAAAAAATTGTCAAGAACCAGAAATAACTGAACAACAGCCTAAAATGAAACTAGTATCATTACTTTCGTAGTCAGATTAAGAATATACATCATCTCAACTTATAAATATCTACAGCATAGCTCAAATATATAATGAGGCATCTTCACGTAATATATTAAAGATTCAGCTTTGGAAAATAGTTACTCCGCAATTAGGTGTAGTAATTTCTTTGGTTATACTTCGCGTAGCAAACGAGGTCCACAATTTCGCTTCGCTCGCGAAGTTCAATTTCTTCGAAATAATTATTTGTAGGAAAAGACCTTCAAACCTTGTTCCAATATGTTTTGTGGAGATTTGTAGAAAAACTATATATACCATATTCTCATAAACCAATCGAATAAAATCGCTCACTTGCTGGACGCGAGTTACAAACACTTTATTGTGATAGACTACCAATTTGAGAACAAAGCTTTGTTCACTAAAATTAACGATGCACGATTAAATGGCACGGTAATATAATGTGCAAAATAAGAAAGATTTTTATTTCCACAAAGGTCTATTTTCAAAATCGTAGTTTCGTATACATCTTAATTTCAAAGTAAAGAGACAAAAAAACACAATTAATACAAACACAAAAAATAGGATAAATATTAAATACATAATAATATAAAAGGGTTTATATAAAATAAACATAGCTATTTTATCTTATATTTTTTTGTTTCTTGATCATTTGACTTAGTAGTTATCATATGGTTTTTATTATGGATCAAGTAATATTGGTGTTACTGGCTTTCAATTAGTTTACATTAAACTTTGAAGAATATAGAACTTAAGTAGAATTTTTATATTTTGGCTTCTTTCATTGGCTTTATTGTTTATTTGTACATCTGCTGACAAAATTGTCACATAAGTTGTTGAGATAACTGATTCTTATTAGAATTTCGTCATTACATCAAACCTCTTCTTCAGTTCTGCGAATATATTTTGTAATCCATATATCAGCTTTGGTAAATTCTACCTAGAGGAGGATATGTGAACAGAAGTTGCAAAACAATATGTTTCTCCTTCTGCTTATCTAACCTCCTAGATTCTACCCATATGGTTCAGTGTTGTACTTTTAGAACACTTTATAATGCGTATTTGTCTAATTAAAAGCTATCAAATGTATTTAAAAAGGGTACCATGCTAAAAAATAGCTGATTCATTCTGTTGTTGTTATGGACAACGCACATTAGAAGGGATAATCTTTGTTGATGTAACTGTCGTTTAATTTAGGACAGATGTATCTTTAACTAAAAATAACTTGGTTTTGAAAGAAGCCCACGACATCGATAGTTGCCATATAACTAACTTTCCTCCATGACTCCTTGAGTCGCCACACAAAAAATATCCTTATTGCATGCCCTTTTATCCGGCATATAGTAGAGTGGAAAATATAAACAGAACAGAATGGTGTATGATGTTATTTTATTATAGCGGGGAATATAAGCGTATTATGACAGAAGATTTGTTGTGGGCTCTCATAAATCATCTGAATCTATCAAATTAAGACGAGAGATTAACAAGCATTTTAATGTATAGATATTTTAGGCCAATGAATAGTCTCTAGCAATTACAATAACAGTAGATTGCTAAATAAGCCTCATTAACTGTTTACTTGTCTATGTATATCCAACCAAACTTTTCTGAACGATAAACGTCTCTAAGTACGAAAGTGTATGTTAATTTCACTCCAAATCAGAAAAAAAAACTCTTTTAGCCAAACACATTTTGTGCCTTAATTTGTCTACCCCTATGATTTTAAAATTCTGTTGCACCTGTCAACTAGTAAAACATCAATTTATGAAAATTTTCAATCTTGGATATGATCTATTTCTATTCTAATTTTCATCTACAACCGCATTCTGAGACCCACTAATTCGATACAAATGCTAATTTGTGAAAAAACAGATAAGAATTGATCCGATGATTTTCTTCGCTTGTTATCAGCTCTTCCTGAAGATTAAAATGCAGCTAATAAATGTCGTCCCACATAATGTTTGTTTGTTTATTGCACGTTTTAATTATGTTGCATCGTTATTTCTTTGTCTCTAATTAAATTTACAAGTAAATAGAAATACCAGTTTAAAGGTAGCATTATATTCCATGTCCGTTTATTGTTGAGACAGGTACATAAATAGCTCACGTAAAAACAAACTCGAAAAATATAATTACAAGGAACTAGACTTATAATCTGAATATAAAAAAAAATTTATTCTTAATTTTCAAATGAATTAAAAAAAAAAACTTATCTGAAACCAATCTCTAAGTTAAGCAGGGATTAAGGAATGTAATGTGAGGTACGTTAATTAATTTAGTAAAGGAAAACGAGATGTTTATTTTTAGCTACCTTACTCTCCATGGCACAATTGGTTCAAAAGGTATGGCAATTCGCCCATACCGTTACTTTCAACGTATTGTGCCTTTGACTTTCTATGTTATCAAAGATATTTACAATGCTTACTAAAACCCATTCTCTACAGAAGCAAAAATAATTGACCAAAAGTCGAGATAACAACATATACAGCTTTAGGGTATTTATATATTATATTGCTGACGTAGTATGAGTAAGTCTTTCGTCATAACAAAGATAAATACTTGAATAAAAAAATAGATTAGGAAAAACAAAAAGAAGAAGGAATGAATAGAAAGGAATGAATTGGTCAAATGTCGTGATTACTTATTAACATTAATTTGAATTTAGATGTTATATAATCGGGTCAGTGTCGTGGTTCTATCATCAAATAGATGTGGGACCACACGTAAATGTTTTTCTATTTTGTTCTGTCTTTCTGTTTACAAACATTCTTGAAAGTGAAGCAAACATTACCCAGCAGGCACACGACGTCGTACAGACGGATGTTGCTAGTCGCTGCTACGGTCGCGACGTCGGCCACGTCGTTACAACGTCGCTTCGACGTCGTATTTTGACCATAAACCGACCGTCGACCCAACGTCAGGATTTCCGACGTCGCATATCGAACCATAAAACGACGTCGATCCGACGTTAGGTTTATCAGACGTCGGATTTATACTTCAACACGACGTTGTACCAACGTCGCATCAACGTAAGATTCGATAACTCTTTCAGGGAAAATTATTCTTAAAATTTTCTTAGAAAAATAAAAAACGGTTTTTATAAATGCAACAACTGACTGACCTTTGGAGATTGTACGAGGGATACGTGTTTATTATAATTTTATTTTTAAGAGAGAAAGCGCAAAACCTTCCAGTTCAAATTTGTATAGATGTGACCAAACCATGTGATAAAAAAATATGCAATTTGATTTGTTAAAACATCGCACTTTCGAACAAGGAAATATTCTAACGGAAAAAAAAGTCGCTTCGAATTTAAAAATAAACACAACGTTTTTCTCTTTACCATAGAAAGTTGAAGTTGCAAACGTTTTGAAATTTATTTGTTGAAACGACGTTATATATGTGTCAGTTTCTTTCGCGCTAAAATCGTTGTGTGTTAATTTCAAGCATTTGTTTTGGTAAAGTAATGTAGATTCTATTTTTACGAAACATATAGAAGAAAAGAAAGAAAGTGGAAATATTTCAAAATATATTGAGAAGGTCTGACAAGCAGTAAGTTTTTTAAATTCCCTGTGTTACCCTGATATTTATATGAATACAATGTATACATTTTCAAGTTTATTTGGTGTCATTATTTCGCATATGCTATAGAAAAATTTCTTGATTTTAGGTTGATGAAAAAAGCGACAAAAAGGAATTGAGAAGATTCCCGTTTAGAAGAAACAGTAAGTAATTCTAGTTACTTTATAACTAACATTGTAGGCACATCAATTGGAACTGTAGAATCTGTTAAATATATATTTCCTTGAACACCTAGCTTTACAATTACGCATCTTGTCATTTCCGAAAATGTTCTTAATAAAAGCGTGTATCTTCGCTCTGTGAAAATTCTCCTTGCAATTTTACATCACTAGTTAGATCATATTTTTATACCTTTATTTTCTTTCTATAGCAAATAAAAGAAAAAGTCGATGAAAATCGTTTCGATACTGAAGACGCACGTGAAAATGCAGAGGTGATGAAAAATGTTTATGCTTGGGAACATAAAGTTATTGTAAATAAATAAATATGAGTTATCAAGTGTTTCTAATACTAGTGTAATTTAACGAATGTGAATACTAGTTGATTATAAAAGAACATAATTTTAAAAATCACTTTTAGTTTTAAAGAGTGTCTTTGTTACGTCTGTTAACATCGCAGCTAAGTCGCTGTAACGTCGGTTAACTTCGCAGTTATACGTCTGTAAAAAGTCACGACGTTGATAGGACGTTGTGCTCTGACGTTGAGCGGACGTCAGCACAGACGTTAAAACTCGACGTATCTGCGACGTTGGTGTGCCGGCTGGAGAGTTATGCTTAAGTAACTACCAATATACATATATATCGAGTCGGGATTCAACAGAATGCATGGAAGGAGAACAAAAATAAACAAACTAAGCAATGATAGAACACTCAAAGTGTGAGGCATGTTGTCGAGAAACTGCAATTATATTTCATTATCTTGTTCATTTTTTAAATTTGCATCGGCTATAAATTTTTGTCAATGCCAAATTTAAGAAATTTTTTCGTACTCGTTTGCATTTGGGGTTGGCAATAATAGGAAGTGCTTCAGCCTTCCTTTATTTTTATGAAGGCAGGCTTGTAGTATAAAGTATGGAAATAAGTTAGGTCAAACAGCGCTTTACTTAAGTACTGAATCTTTCTTGGCAGACATCTATTATTCAAACATTGCTAATAGATTATAATCTTTATTGTTGCTGGTAGAAATGCCGCGACATTTCCTGTTTTTTGAAGCTGCCTCCTACTTCCTTTCTACATATAGATAAACAAAGGTTAGTTAAAAAATGACTCAAAAGGTGGACAAAAATTATCGTCACGTTCTGTGTGATTAAAATCTAACCGAACTTTCTGTCCGTTTTATTATTTGGACCTTTGTTTACTTTAATTTCCATTATTACCGATTTTCTCCTGTTAACATCTGTCTACATTACACCAGTCTACGTCATTGCTACTATTGCAATGATCACAGTCAGTCCTTCAGAGAGCACATAACATTGACAATTCTTTCCCATACGTTGAACAAAATATTACCCGACACAGAATTATCCCTTGTAGTGACAGTCTTAGCCTTGTGACTTTTATGCAAACAACTTTCAACATTTCTTTGTAACGTAAGTTATCTTTTGATTGCTAATCCAAATTGAAGAATCATATCGCGTTAACTCAGCACATTCCAATTACATATCTGCAACCCTTTCATGTAATCATGTCATTCAATTATAGATTAACAAATCTCATACCGTTTTTCATAATGCATTTAGTTTTAGCAATACCGTTGCAAAGATTTTATCCTTACCATCGCTTGATAATATTTTGTCATTGTCGCCTTCGAATAAAATATATTTTTGATTATCAGAATTATGAAAGATATATAAATTGACGATAGAAAGTAAACAAACATTATTTCATGCTAAGCAGTACGCACGATAGTGCTAGAATTGAAAAATATACCTAACAATATATCCACTTTCATCTGGATTTAAACAAACGCGACCAGTATAATGGTATGATTTTAAGTTTTCACTTTTACAAATAGTTCTTGCTGTCTTGTGTCCTAAGAATTAGCACAACTCTATTAGGTCTGGATTAGTTCTAGATTTGATGCGATCTAAGATTAATGAAAAAATGAAGGGAAGATGATGATGTTTTGTGTTTAGTGTGCAAGAAACTTCCTCACACTTTTCTGAAAACGTCTTACATCTTACTATGTTTAAAAATTCACCTGAAATATATGAAATTTTTTATTTTCCTTGTTTTCTTGCAGTGAATTTATTTCAATTTTTCTTTTAGAACACTTATTTGTTATATGCTATGTTGACTTGTATTTTGATGCAATGGCATTTTATCGAAGCTTTACCTAGTGGCAACATTCAAATTTCTGCAATTAGTTTTCAAAAGAATACTCCTTCAAACAACGAAGTTAATGGGCTAGATAACAAACAATCGAAGAAAAAATATAAAAAGAAGAAACCATCCACGGAGCAATGCACGGATCGACCAACGGAACAACGCACAGAAAAACCCACGGAACAAACCACAGAACGACACACACAAGGACCTTTGTCATCTCCATTAATATTTCGTGATTGTGATGAATGCTGCAGTTATGCTGTCTTTATTGCTGCAGGCTATCCGCGTGAAATTGCTTGTGTTTATTCATGTTGCACGGCTGTATGTCAACAATACTGAACTTAATAACGATATTTTTCAACACAAATATTGAAAACTATGTAAAATAATTAAATTTTTCCTGTCTATATTCTAAACTTGACTTGAAGGGTTGGATTGAACGAACTGCTTGAGCTGCGTGTGTAAATAACGACAAGTAAAACAAAATGAATAAATCTTTCGATAATTTTTGGATTAGATTTCATGGACAACCCGTTCCACCTTTTTTAAATACTATAAAATATTCCAATATGTATGTACATTTATAGTAGGGCGCCTAATTGGATATTTGGTTAGGCTAAAGAGCAAAGATATGATATGCATCGGTCTAATGTGGTTAATATACTTCACTTCATTATTAACGTCCTTAAAATCTGAGTTTTTCTCGTTATCCTTCAGGAAATATTACGCAGAATTTCTGAAATTTTGCATCATTGAAATTCTCGCTAATTACTTTTGGTTCTGTCGGGAATAATAGCATTGCTATTCAAATAACGTTTAAGAACATTCTTTGAATTTTATGCTGATGTTTTGTTGAAAATAAAAGGATTTGTAACATCTTTAATGTCTTTTTGAATTAAAAACAAAATCTGGAACAACCGTTATGTTTTTCATAAAGTAATTGGTAGTATATTTTGACGAGCATAAATCAAATAGTTCTCTTAAGAGTTTGGTTTAACCCTATGCATTCCGAGGGTATATAACTGAATGATGACGGTCGGCATGAAACTTTCTGACGTTTGCTTTCTTAGTAAAATGCCAGTTTTTAAAGATCTATTTTTGGAAATACTTGTAGCGAAGATCTTTGAAATTCACCACCTTATATGTTGTGAAGAGTTTTAAACAAACTATATATACCATATTCTTAAATCATATAAGATACAAGGTACACAACAATAGGTCTATTGTTTAGAACTGTAGAGAAATAAGAATAATGATCAGTCTGGATAGAATTTTGATATTCTTATCTTTTAAAGAATGTGTGTATTAACGTAAGGTAAGATGAAGAAAATCCCTAGCTTGTTGGACGTGAGTTACAAAACACTTTATCGTGATAGGCTACAGTTTAAAAACTAACATTGACGACGCACAATTAGATGAAACGGTGATATAATTAGCAAAATAAAAAAGATTTTTATTTCGACAAAGGTGTATTTTCACAATCGTAGTTTAGCATAAATCTTAATTTTCAAAGTAAGGAGACAAAAAAACAACAATTAATACAAACGCAAAAAACTATGAGAAATATTAAAATACACAATAATATACAGTGTTTAATGTAAATCCCTTATATTTTTTGTTTCTTAAACATTTGATTTAATAGTTATCATACGTTTTTCGTTATGGATCAAATAATATCAGTATTATTAGCTCTAAATTTATTACATTAAGGCCAGAAGTGTATAACTTATCATTCGGCTTCTTTTATTGGCTTAATTGTTCAGTTTTCATTTGAACATCTGTTGGCAAGATAAATATTGTCACATAAATGTGATTAAACTACCGTCTTCATAAGTTGTTTAGATAAGTGACTATTATTAGTATTTTGTCCTTACATCCAACCTCGTTTCCAGCTCTACAAATATGTTTTGTAATCCATATCAACTTTGGTACCTAATAGGATAGATAAACAGGAGTTGCAAAACAAGATGGTTTCTCCTTCTGTTTAGTTATCCTACTAGATTCTACACATATACTTTAGCGTTGTACTTTCAGAACACTTTCTTGATGCGTATTTGTCTAATTGAAAGCTATCAAATGTATTTAGAAATACAATAATTTATTTAGCAATATAGATTTACTTCTAACTAGTATCTCTTAGAGAACTTGGACGTAATGTAACATGCTAAAAATGGCTGATTCATTCTGTTGTTGTTATGGACAACGCACATTAGAAGGGATAATCTTTGTTGATGAAACTTTGGTTTTGTTCAAACAGATGTATTTTGAAAGAAGCCACGACGTCAATAGCTGCAGTCTAACTAAATTTTCTTCATTATTCCTTGATTCGACACACAAAGATATCCCTATTGCATGGCCTTTTTTCCGACATGTAGTAGAGTGGAAAATATAAACAGAATAGAATGGTGCATGTGAAATATTAACCCTATAATTACTGTTTATGAGGGCAATACCGGAGAATATTGACCGACGTCAAAGTATTGCCCGAGCTTGTGAGGGCAATACGTGACAGAGGTCAATATTCGAAGGTATTGCCCGAAATAAACAGTTATTATAGGATTATTATCCGGGTACTGCATTTTACGACAAAAAAATATAACATTATAAAAGCAGGATGTAGAAACCACGTCTTATAGAAACTATTCCCATATGGAACGTACATTCGAACAAAAATATATTTTTTTAAAATCGAATATCGTGTAAACATAGCAGGCTTTCATTGCAGCCACAACATTGAATTCTTTAAAAGATAAAAGTAAGTTTCACTTCTGTTTCACTTCTGTTTCACTTACTTCTGCTTCGCGTTTTGTTTACTTTTTTCCGTGTTTATTTACATTTAATGCTACCATATTTAAACTTTAAACACGGTTGCTATGGTAGCGGGCAATACCGTGGAATATTGCCCGCTATGACGTAAGTTCTAACCAATCACATTGCACGATTTTCGAAAATATCGATGCCGCCCTTTTATCCGGGTAATAAAAAAGTATTATGACAGACGATTTGTTGTGGGCGCTCATAAATCATCTGAAGCTGTCAAATTAAGACGAGAGATTAACAAGCATTTTAATGTATAGATGTTTTAGACCAATGAATTGTGTCTAGCAATTACATTAAAGTAGATTGCTTAATAAGCCTCATTAACTGTTTTACTTGTCTATGTGATTCCACCCAAACTTTCTTAAACAATAAACTTCTCTAAGTACGAAAGTGTATGTTAATCTAATATAAGAAAATTATCGCCCATATCGCCCATATCGCCCATATCGCCCATATCGCCCATATCGCCCAAAAGTTTTTGGACAAAAAAAATCTCTGTCTTAATTGGTCTACTCCTATTATTTTAAATATCTGTTGCACCTGTCAACTAGTAAACATTTTTAATCTTGGATATAATCTATTTCGTTCTAATTTTTATCTACCAAACCGCATTCTGAGGCGCACTTCTTAACTTCAAAACTTTAATTTTTAAAAAAATAGATAAGAGTGATCCGATGATTTTCTTGCTTTGTATTAAAATCTGTCTTCCTGAAGATTTAAAACGCAGCTAATAAATGTCGTTCCACATATTGTTGGGTTTTTATTGTACGTTTTAATTATAGTTATTTCTTTGTCTCTAATTAAATTTACAAGTAAGTAGACCGAGTTTTACAATAGGTAGTATGATATTCCATGTCCGTTTATTGTTGATATCGGTACATCAATAACTCACGTCAAAAACAACCCGGAAAAATATAATACAAGGGAACTGGACTTATAATCTGAATGTAAAGAATATTTTAGTCGTAATTTTCAAATGAATTAAAAAATTTTTTCATCATAACAACCAATCTCCGTGTTAAGCAGGGATTAAGTAATGTAATTTGAAGTACGTTAATTAATTTAGTAAAGAAAAATGAGATGTTTATTTTTAATTACTTTATTTTCCATGGTACAATGGGTTTCAAAACTATTATATTCAACGTATTGTGCCTTTGAAATATCTTTGATAAGAGAGAAAGCCAAAGGCACAATACGTTGAATAACAACAACAGAATGAATCAGCCATTTTTAGCATGTTACATTACGTCCAAGTTCTCTAAGAGATACTAGTTAGAAGTAAATCTATATTGCTAAATAAATTATTGTATTTCTAAATACATTTGATAGCTTTCAATTAGACAAATACGCATCATGAAAGTGTTCTGAAAGTACAACGCTAAAGTATATGTGTAGAATCTAGTAGGATAACTAAACAGAAGGAGAAACCATCTTGTTTTGCAACTCCTGTTTATCTATCCTATTAGGTACCAAAGTTGATATGGATTACAAAACATATTTGTAGAGCTGGAAACGAGATTGGATGTAAGGACAAAATACTAATAATAGTCACTTATCTAAACAACTTATGAAGACGGTAGTTTAATCACATTTATGTGACAATATTTATCTTGCCAACAGATGTTCAAATGAAAACTGAACAATTAAGCCAATAAAAGAAGCCGAATGATAAGTTATACACTTCTGGCCTTAATGTAATAAATTTAGAGCTAATAATACTGATATTATTTGATCCATAACGAAAAGCGTATGATAACTATTAAATCAAATGTTTAAGAAACAAAAAATATAAGGGATTTACATTAAACACTGTATATTATTGTGTATTTTAATATTTCTCATAGTTTTTTGCGTTTGTATTAATTGTTGTTTTCTTGTCTCCTTACTTTGAAAATTAAGATTTATGCTAAGCTACGATTGTGAAAATACACCTTTGTCGAAATAAAAATCTTTTTTATTTTGCTAATTATATCACCGTTTCATCTAATTGTGCGTCGTCAATGTTAGTTTTTAAACTGTAGTCTATCACGATAAAGTGTTTTGTAACTCACGTCCAACAAGCTAGGGATTTTCTTCATCTTACCTTACGTTAATACACACATTCTTTAAAAGATAAGAATATCAAAATTCTATCCAGGCTGATCATTATTCTTATTTCTCTACAGTTCTAAACAATAGACCTATTGTTGTGTACCTTGTATCTTATATGATTTAAGAATATGGTATATATAGTTTGTTTACAACTCTTCACAACATATAAGGTGGTGAATTTCAAAGATCTTCGCTACAAGTATTTCCAAAAATAGATCTTTAAAAACTGGCATTTTACTAAGAAAGCAAACGTCAGAAAGTTTCATGCCGACCGTCATCATTCAGTTATATACCCTCGGAATGCATAGGGTTAAACCAAACTCTTAAGAGAACTATTTGATTTATGCTCGTCAAAATATACTACCAATTACTTTATGAAAAACATAACGGTTGTTCCAGATTTTGTTTTTAATTCAAAAAGACATTAAAGATGTTACAAATCCTTTTATTTTCAACAAAACATCAGTATAAAATTCAAAGAATGTTCTTAAACGTTATTTGAATAGCAATGCTATTATTCCCGACAGAACCAAAAGTAACAAGAAAACCGTCCGGTTTGATCACACATTCGTATTGTACACATACTTTATACTTAATTATTGTATTGATTATGTTTACATATCTTGTATCTATGGCAACGTTCTTGTTTATATAGACCTGTTGTATAATTTTTATTTTACTTGAAAATGGGTGTATGACACCCGAAACGTCGTTTTAATTTGTACACATACACATGGATGTACAAGTTTTAACATAAAATATTGTCAATCGAATTTCTAATGTCTGATGTAAAAACAACAAGAACTGAAGCGGTTTGAACACTCACACAACACTATGATGATAAATAATTAAAATGTATTTATTAAAATATAAAATATACAATGATAAAATTTGGTATAAAAATATTAAGGCACAAACTTAGAGAAAGAGATGATGATAAATTGAATCATATTAAAAGTTGTGACTATTTTTCGATAACTGAGATATGGCTGGAGAGCACACAACTCGAGTCAATTTCGAACATTATAACATTGTCAACATACAGTAAATCAAAACAATCATTTCAAGACAATGAACACCGTCATTTGATGCGAGATTTTTCGAAATTCGAATAGAATATATATATCTACTGGTTTCATTATTTTGTGTATACTATATAAAGCTACACGATAATAAGAAAACAACAAAAAATCGCGCAAAAAAACAATACATAAACAAACTTTTGGTCAATATAGCGCGCTATTTGTGGTGGCTTTGATTTTGATACTATTCGCACCCCTTTCAACTTTTCGTTACCACCATGACAGAACGCAGCCCATACCAAATCACACATTTCTACGAATGTGTGAAATTAGCGAGAATTTCAATGATGCAAAATTTCAGAAATTCTGCGTAATATTTCCTGAAGGATAACGAGAAAAACTCAGATTTTAAGGACGTTAATAATGAAGTGAAGTATATTAACCACATTAGACCGATGCATATCATATCTTTGCTCTTTAGCCTAACCAAATATCCAATTAGGCGCCCTACTATAAATGTACATACATATTGGAATATTTTATAGTATTTAAAAAAGGTGGAACGGGTTGTCCATGAAATCTAATCCAAAAATTATCGAAAGATTTATTCATTTTGTTTTACTTGTCGTTACTTACACACGCAGCTCAAGCAGTTCGTTCAATCCAACCCTTCAAGTCAAGTTTAGAATATAGACAGGAAAAATTTAATTATTTTACATAGTTTTCAATATTTGTGTTGAAAAATATCGTTATTAAGTTTCAGTATTGTTGACATACAGCCGTGCAACATGAATAAACACAAGCAATTTCACGCGGATAGCCTGCAGCAATAAAGACAGCATAACTGCAGCATTCATCACAATCACGAAATATTAATGGAGATGACAAAGGTCCTTGTGTGTGTCGTTCTGTGGTTTGTTCCGTGGGTTTTTCTGTGCGTTGTTCCGTTGGTCGATCCGTGCATTGCTCCGTGGATGGTTTCTTCTTTTTATATTTTTTCTTCGATTGTTTGTTATCTAGCCCATTAACTTCGTTGTTTGAAGGAGTATTCTTTTGAAAACTAATTGCAGAAATTTGAATGTTGCCACTAGGTAAAGCTTCGATAAAATGCCATTGCATCAAAATACAAGTCAACATAGCATATAACAAATAAGTGTTCTAAAAGAAAAATTGAAATAAATTCACTGCAAGAAAACAAGGAAAATAAAAAATTTCATATATTTCAGGTGAATTTTTAAACATAGTAAGATGTAAGACGTTTTCAGAAAAGTGTGAGGAAGTTTCTTGCACACTAAACACAAAACATCATCATCTTCCCTTCATTTTTTCATTAATCTTAGATCGCATCAAATCTAGAACTAATCCAGACCTAATAGAGTTGTGCTAATTCTTAGGACACAAGACAGCAAGAACTATTTGTAAAAGTGAAAACTTAAAATCATACCATTATACTGGTCGCGTTTGTTTAAATCCAGATGAAAGTGGATATATTGTTAGGTATATTTTTCAATTCTAGCACTATCGTGCGTACTGCTTAGCATGAAATAATGTTTGTTTACTTTCTATCGTCAATTTATATATCTTTCATAATTCTGATAATCAAAAATATATTTTATTCGAAGGCGACAATGACAAAATATTATCAAGCGATGGTAAGGATAAAATCTTTGCAACGGTATTGCTAAAACTAAATGCATTATGAAAAACGGTATGAGATTTGTTAATCTATAATTGAATGACATGATTACATGAAAGGGTTGCAGATATGTAATTGGAATGTGCTGAGTTAACGCGATATGATTCTTCAATTTGGATTAGCAATCAAAAGATAACTTACGTTACAAAGAAATGTTGAAAGTTGTTTGCATAAAAGTCACAAGGCTAAGACTGTCACTACAAGGGATAATTCTGTGTCGGGTAATATTTTGTTCAACGTATGGGAAAGAATTGTCAATGTTATGTGCTCTCTGAAGGACTGACTGTGATCATTGCAATAGTAGCAATGACGTAGACTGGTGTAATGTAGACAGATGTTAACAGGAGAAAATCGGTAATAATGGAAAAAAGTAAAAAAGGTCCAAAAATAAACGGACAGAAAGTTCGGTTAGATTTAATCACACAGAACGTGACGATATTTTTGTCCACCTTTTGAGTCATTTTTAACTAACCTTTGTTTATCTAAATGTAGAAAGGAAGTAGGAGGCAGCTTCAAAAAACAGGAAATGTTGCGGCATTTCTACCAGCAACAATAAAGATTATAATCTATTAGCAATGTTTGAATAATAGATGTCTGCCAAGAAAAGATTCAGTACTTAAGTAAAGCGCTGTTTGACCTAACTTATTTCCATACTTTATAACTACAAGCCTGCCTTCATAAAAATAAAGGAAGGCTGAAGCACTTCCTATTATTGCCACCAAATGCAAACGAGTACGAAAAAATTCTTAAATTTTGCATTGACAAAATTTTATAGCCGATGAAATTTTAAAAAATGAACAAGATAATGAAATATAATTGCAGTTTCTCGACAACATGCTCACACTTTGAGTGTTCTACATTGCTTAGTTTGTTTATTTTTGTTCTCCTTCCATGCATTCTGTTGAATCCCGACTCGATATATATGTATATTTGGTAGTTATCTTAAGCATAACTCCCAGCCGGCACACCAACGTCGCAGAGACGTCGAGTTTTACGTCTGTGCGACGTCCGCTCAACGTCAGAGCACAACGTCCTATCAACGTCGTGACTTTTTACAGACGTATAACTGCGAAGTTAACCGACGTTACAGCGACTTAGCTGCGATGTTAACAGACGTAACAAAGACACTCTTTAAAACTAAAAGTGATTTTTAAAATTATTTTCTTTTATAATCAACTAGTATTCACATTCGTTAAATTACACTAGTATTAGAAGACACTTGATAACTCATATTTATTTATTTACAATAACTTTATGTTCCCAAGCATAAACATTTTTCATCACCTCTGCATTTTTCACGTGCGTCTTCAGTATCGAAACGATTTTTCATCGACTTTTTCTTTTATTTGCTATAGAAAGAAATAAAGGTATAAAAAATGATCTAACTAGTGATGCAAGGAGAATTTTTCACAGAGCGAAGATACACGCTTTTTATATAAGAACATTTTTCGGAAATGACAAGATGCGTAATTGTAAAGCTAGGTGTTCAAGGAAATATATATTTTAACAGATTCTACAGTTTCAATTGATGTGCCTACAATGTAAGTTATAAAGTAACTAGAATTACTTACTGTTTCTTCTAAACGGGAATCTTCTCAATTCCTTTTTGTCGCTTTTTTCATCAACCTAAAATAAAGAAATTTTTCTATAGCATATGCGAAATAATGACACCAAATAAACTTGAAAATGTATACATTGTATTTCATATAAATATTCAGGGTAACACAGGGAATTTAAAAAACTTACTGCTTGTCAGACCTTCTCAATATATTTTGAAACATTTCCACTTTCTTTCTTTTCTTTTATATGTTCGTAAAAATAGAATCTACATTACTTTACCAAAACAAATGCTTGAAATTAACACACAACGATTTTAGCGCGAAAGAAACTGACACATATATAACGTCGTTTCAACAAATAAATTTCAAAACGTTTGCAACTTCAACTTTCTATGGTAAAGAGAAAAACGTTGTGTTTATTTTTAAATTCGAAGCGACTTTTTTTTCCGTTAGAATATTTCCTCGTTCGAAAGTGCGATGTTTTAACAAATCAAATTGCATATTTTTTATCACATGGTTTGGTCACATCTATTACAAATTTGAACTGGAAGGTTTTGCGCTTTCTCTCTTAAAAATAAAATTATAATAAACACGTATCCCTCGTACAATCTCCAAAGGTCAGTCAGTTGTTGCATTTATAAAAACCGTTTTTTATTTTTCTAAGAAAATTTTAAGAATAATTTTTCCCTGAAAGAGTTATCGAATCTTACGTTGATGCGACGTTGGTACAACGTCGTGTTGAAGTATAAATCCGACGTCTGATAACCTAACGTCGGATCGACGTCGTTTTATGGTCGATATGCGACGTCGGAAATCCTGACGTTGGGTCGACGTCGGTTTATGGTCAAAATACGACGTCGAAGCGACGTTGTAACGACGTGGCCGACGTCGCGACGTAGCAGCGACTAGCAACATCCGTCTGTACGACGTCGTGTGCCTGCTGGGTAATGTTTGCTTCACTTTCAAGAATGTTTGTAAACAGAAAGACAGAACAAAATAGAAAAACATTTACGTGTGGTCCCACATCTATTTGATGATAGAACCACGACACTGACCCGATTATATAACATCTAAATTCAAATTAATGTTAATAAGTAATCACGACATTTGACCAATTCATTCCTTTCTATTCATTCCTTTCTTCTTTTTTGTTTTTCCTAATCTATGTTTTTTATTCAAGTATTTATCTTTGTTATGACGAAAGACTTACTCATACTACGTCAGCATATAATATATAAATACCCTAAAGCTGTATATGTGTTATCTCGACTTTTGGTCAATTATTTTTGCTTCTGTAGAGAATGGGTTTTAGTAAGCATTGTAAATATCTTTGATAACATAGAAAGTCAAAGGCACAATACGTTGAAAGTAACGGTATGGGCGAATTGCCATACCTTTTGAACCAATTGTGCCATGGAGAGTAAGGTAGCTAAAAATAAACATCTCGTTTTCCTTTACTAAATTAATTAACGTACCTCACATTACATTCCTTAATCCCTGCTTAACTTAGAGATTGGTTTTCATGATAAGTTTTTTTTTTAATTCATTTGAAAATTAAGAATAAATTTTTTTTTATATTCAGATTATAAGTCTAGTTCCCTTGTAATTATATTTTTTGAGTTTGTTTTTACGTGAGCTATTTATGTACCTGTCTCAACAATAAACGGACATGGAATATAATGCTACCTTAAACTGGTATTTCTATTTACTTGTAAATTTAATTAGAGACAAAGAAATAACGATGCAACTATAATTAAAACGTGCAATAAACAAACAAACATTATGTGGGACGACATTTATTAGCTGCATTTTAAATGTTCAGGAAGAGCTGATAACAAGCGAGAAAATCATCGGATCAATCTTATCTGTTTTTTCACAAATTAGCATTTTGTATCGAATTAGTGGGTCTCAGAATGCGGTTGTAGATGAAAATTACAATAGAAATAGATCATATCCAAGATTGAAAATTTCATAAATTGATGTTTACTAGTTGACAGGTGCAACAGATTTTTAAAATCATAGGGGTAGCCAAATTAAGGCACAAAATGTGTTTGGCTAAAAGAGTTTTTGTCATTTTAATAATGAACGTTGCATTATAAATTTTTTTTCTGATTTGGAGTGAAATTAACATACACTTTCGTACTTAGAGACGTTTATCGTTCAGAAAAGTTTGGTTGGATATACATAGACAAGTAAAACAGTTAATGAGGCTTATTTAGCAATCTACTTTATTGTAATTGCTAGAGACTATTCATTGGCCTAAAATATCTATACATTAAAATGCTTGTTAATCTCTCGTCTTAATTTGATAGATTCAGATGATTTATGAGAGCCCACAACAAATCTTCTGTCATAATACGCTTATATTCCCCCGCTATAAAATAAACATCAGATACACCATTCTGTTCTGTTTATATTGTTCCACTCTACTATATGCCGGATAAAAGGGCATGCAATAAGGATATTTTGTGTGGCGACTCAAGAGTCATGGAGGAAAGTTAGTTATATGGCAACTATCGATGTCGTGGCTTCTTTCAAAAACCAAGTTATTTTTAGTTAAAGATACATCTATCTAAATTAAAACGACAGTTACAATCAACAAAGATTATCCCTTCTAATGTGCGTTGTCCATAACAACAACAGAAATGAATCAGCTATTTTTTAGCATGGTACCCTTTTTAAATACATTTGATAGCATTTAATTAGACAAATACGCATTATAAAGTGTTCTAAAAGTACAACACTGAACCATATGGGTAGAGGTTAGATAAGCAGAAGGAGAAACATATTGTTTTGCAACTTCTGTTCACATATCCTCCTCTAGGTAGAATTTACGCAAAGCTGATATATGGATTACAAAAAATATTCGCAGAACTGAAGAAGAGGTTGATGTAATGACGAAATTCTAAATAAGAATCAGTTATCTCAACAACTTATTGACAATTTTGTCAGCAGATGTACAATAATAATAAAATAACAATAAAGCCAATGAAAGAAGCCAAAATATAAAAAATTCTACATAAGTTCTATATTCTTCAAAGTTTAATGTAACTAATTGAAAGCCAGTAACACCAATATTACTTGATCCATAATAAAAACCATATGATAACTACTAAGTCAAATGATCAAGAAACAAAAAAATATAAGATAAAATAGCTATGTTTATTTATATAAACCCTTTTATATTATTATGTATTTTAATATTTATCCTATTTTTTGTGTTTGTATTAATTGTGTTTTTTTGTCTCTTTACTTTGAAAATTAAGATTTATACGAAACTACGATTTTGAAAATAGACCTTTGTGGAAATAAAAATCTTTCTTATTTTGCACATTATATTACCGTGCCATTTAATCGTGCATCGTTAATTTAGTGAACAAAACTTTGTTCTAAAACTTGTAGTCTATCACAATAAGGTGTTTTGTAACTCGCGTCCAGCAAGTGAGCGATTTTATTCGATTGGTTTATGAGAATATGGTATATATAGTTTTTCTACAAATCTCCACAAAACATATTGGAACAAGGTTTGAAGGTCTTTCCTACAAATAATTATTTCGAAGAAATTGAACTTCGCGAGCGAAGCGAAATTGTGGACCTCGTTTGCTACGCGAAGTATAACCAAAGAAATTACTACACCCAATTGCGGAGTAACTATTTTCCAAAGCTGAATCTTTAATAATATTACGTGAAGATGCCTCAAATGGAAAAACGGCAACCGTTGTTTCGGCCGAAAACAAAAGATTTATTTTAAAACCCTGTTATTACAAATAAAAAATTCATTATATATTTGAGCTATGCTGTAGATATTTATAAGTTCAGATGATGTATATTCTTAATCTGAATACGAAAGTTAAAGTACTCGTTTCATTTTAGGCTGTTGTTCAGTTATTTCTGGTTCTTGACAATTTTTTGTTTTCCTTTACGAAAACCAACCTCATAACAAAGACGAACACATTAGGAATGTTACAGATGTTGTCAGAAAATCTTGACGAAACAACGATGTTGGTATGTTTGAGGTTCTTTTCTGCTTTTCTACATAGCTAAAACAACTAATAAGGAATACTTCCCTGTTGCCAGAACTATAAAAAAGTATTGCTAAAAATAGATATTTGAAAACTGGCATTTTACTACTGGCATTTTTTTAAATATACAGAATGTGCCGGTATTTGTTCATTTTTAATGCAAAAAGACATAGAGATGTTATAAATTCTTTTATTTTCAACAGGAAATTATAATAAAATGTTCTTAAACGTAATTTAAATAGTATTGCTATTATTTCCCGACAGAAGCAAAAGTTCAACTGATTAAAGAGAATTACAATGATACAAATTTGCAGAAATTTTGCGTCACATTTCTTGAAGGATAACGAGAAAAACTCAAATTTTAAGGACGTTAACAATTGTGTGAAATATATTAACCCCATTAGATTGATGCTTGTCAAATTAAACTGTACACAAATACCAAAAACATATAGCCTGTTAACCATCTTTGCACTTCACACTAACCAAATAGCCAACTAGGCGCCGTAGTATAAATCTACATACGTATTAAAATATTTGAAAATATTTGAAATAAGTGGAACGACGAATCTATGCAATTTAGACCAAAATTTATCGAAAGATTTCTTCATTTTGTTTTACTTTTCGTTATTTACACACGCAGCTCAAGCAGTTCGTTCAATCCAACCCTTTAAAATAAGCTTAGAATATAGACAGGAAAAATTTAATTATTTTTCATAGTTTTCAATACTTGTGTTGAAAATATTTTTAAAAGTTTAGCATTGTTGGCATACAGCCGTGCAACATGAATAAACACAAGCAATGTCACGCGGATAACCTGCAGCAATAAGGACAGCATAACTGCAGCATTCATCACAATCACGAAATATCAATGGGGATGACGAAGGGCGTTTTGTTGATATGCGTTTTATTTTGGGTCCTTGCGTGTGTCGTTCTGTGGGTTGTTCCGTGTTTTTTTCTGTGCGTTGTTCCGTTGGTCGCTCCGTCTGTTGTTCCGTGGGTGGTTCCTTCTTTTTATCTTTTTTCATCGATTGTTTGATATTTCGCCCATTAACTTCGTTGTTTGAAGGATTATTCTTTGGAAAACCAATTGCAGAAATTTGAATATTGCCACTAGGTAGAGCTTCGATAAAATACAATTGCATCAAAATACAAATCAACATAGCATATAACGAATAAGTGTTCTAAAAGAAAAATTGAATTAAATTGACTACAAGAAATTAGGGAGAAAAAAATTCATATATTACTGGTCAATTTTTAAATATAGTGAGATGTCAGGCGTTTTCAGAAAAGTGTGACGAAGCTTCTTGCACAATAAACACAAAACATCATCTTCCCTTCAATTTTTCATTGATGTCAGGATCGCATCAAATCCAGACCTAAAAGACTTGTGGCAATTCTTAGAACAAAAGACAACAAGTGCTATTTGTAAAAGAGGAAACTTAAAACCATACCATGGTACCGTTTCGCGTTTGCTTAAATCCAGATGAAAGTGGATATATTGTTAGTTATATCTTTTACTCTAGTGCTATCGTGCGTAGTGCTTAACGTGAAATAATGTTTGTTTACTTTCTATCGTCATTTTATATATCTTCCTGATAATCAAAAATACCTTTTATCTGAGGGCGACAATAAGAAAATATTATCAAGTAATGGCACTGATAAAATCTTTGCAACGGTATTGCTAAAACTGAATGCATCATAAAAAATGGCATAAGATTTGTTAATCTACAATTGAATGACATGATTACTTGAAAGGGTTGCAGATATGTAATTGGAATGTTCTGAGTTCACGCGATGATTCTTCAATTTGAATTAGCAATCAAAAGATGTCTTACGTTACAAAGAAATATTGAAAGTTGGTTGAATGGACAGTCACTACAACGTACAGCTAGATTTAATCTCAAGGAAGATGAATTTGTTTTATCTATGTGTGGAAAGGATGTAGGAGGCAGCTTAAAAAAGAGTGACATTTCTACCAGCAACAATAAAGATTATAATCTATTAACAATGTTTAGATGAAAAATGTCGAACAAGAAAAGATTCAGTGGTTAAGGAGCCGCTGTTTGACTTAACGTATTTACATACTTTATTCTACAAAGCTGCTTTCATAAAAGTAAAAGAAGGCTGCAGTACTAGTTAGTTATTTCTATCCCTTACTTTACTAAAAAATGCTGTTGAAATAATTTGCTCGGTCACGTGGTTAAATTACATATATGCTGATTACAGGAACAGTCTGCTTAACGTTTTTATATTTTGAGACTCCTTGCAAAAATCACTTTTATTTAGCAGTCAGTTTAAGTTTGTCTGTTATGGCGCATTTTCTAAAATGGTATTAGAATTTCTTGAATTATTTGGTGGGATTAACAATGTTAAGCACTACTGGTTATTGACAATGGCAATGCTGTCGAGTACAAAAGAAACATATATTGCGTTTGGTAGAGAGGACCTTCCGCAACTAACTTTTTAAAAGTAACAGATGCGAAAAATATTTGCAGATTTAGCACCACGTGCTTACAATTTGTGTGTTTCACGTTCTTTATTTTGTTTATCTTTATTTATTTTTTTAGTTGCATCCACCTACTGGGTCACTATGTGTGTTTCGTTTTTATCTTAAATATAACTTATGTACTCCTTCACTTTCAAAAAATATTTCTAAGGACACAAAGAAAAAACAGATTGGAGAATCTATTACGTGTGGTCCCACAACTTCTTGATCATAGAACCACGACTTTGATTCCATTACATGAGAGTTAAATTCAAATTAATCATAAAATAGCAACGGAATTCGATCAATTCATTCTTGAAGGAATTGCTATTACCACGTTAATCAAATAGAGATACATCGTAGTAAAGTTTAACATACCAGTTATTAAACAAAATTAAATCTAATGAAATTAGTAGAAATGCTGAATTCTAAATCAAAGGATATAATTCTGCAAGTAAAAACATTAAACTTAAGTCTTTACGAACTCTATTTTTTAAGACTACGAAGTTGCATCTTTATAAAACGAAATATATCCAGTTCATCGATTAGGAGGCGTTGAAATAAAGCTTTCTGTATTTATAAAGTTCATGAAGTCTTTAACAAACTATCATATTTGTTATGACGAAAGACTAACTCATACCACGTCAGCAAGTTACGCATAAACAACATAAAACTATATATATATTGTATCTTTCATTATTTTTGTTCATGTGGAGGATGGGTTGTAACTTTGATAATAAAGGCAGCCGAAGGCACAATACGAGGAAGGAATACAACAGTGTGACACGAAATGTCATAGTTTCGAAACCAATTGTACCATGGAAAATATAATAACTAAAAATAAACATCTTTTTTCCTTTACTAAATTAATTAACGCACTTTAAATTGCATTCCTTAATCCCTGCTTAACCTAGAGATTGGTTGTTTTTTTTAATTCATTTGAAAAATAAGAAACAAAAATGTTCATATTCGAATTGTTAGTCGGGTTTCCTCGTAATTATATTTTTTTTCCTGCGTGTTTGTATAAGCTCTTTCCGTGCCGTGGCATTTAATAAGACCTTTTGTGAAACTAGTAGATACAGATGTGATTATGCCCACATTTTTGTTTTTCACGGTCAAATTCCTGCTTCCCATCCGCTCCACAGCACATTTTCGATCTATCGTCGAACTCCCCGCTTCCGACCTCCTCCGCGGCTACCCCTTCTAAAAAAAGGGAAATTCCTGAGAATCTGCAGTGATTCTCAAAAAAATTACGCATGCGCCAAAAGGTCTCTTCTCAAATCCGATGACATCATGCAGACATGCAGAAGTTGAGCAGAGAAGGGAAAGTCCCTACTCAAAAGTTTTGTCGACTTTGGTAAAAATCTTAAAGTAAAAACTGTGTATATAATAAAGGGAGGTGAGCTGGTTCATAAATGCAATGATCAGACTATACAGCGCTATATCAGCGCCAGTAGCAGATACTTGCAACGCTTTTGCTGATCGACTGGGGAGTGTGTGGAAAATTAGCTGTAAGTGGGGTATATCTTTACTGGAAGAGTAAAGGCACTAAAGGATCTCTCCCAAATCTCACCGAAATTAAAGCCTTTATAGAGCAATGCGTGATGAAGCATCTTTATCTTAAAAATGCAGATCAAGACCCCAGGGTCATACGAGGGGAAGATAGTCTTCAAGCATGTGCCTGGTAGCGCATGTCTTGCGTCATTCATTTATCTGAAACACTCATTTCTCTTTAATATATACAGATTCTCAACCAGCATCGGCTTTTTTAGTGGGGACTTTTCACTTTCTACTTAACTTCTGGATGATGTCTTTGGATTTAAGAAAATACCTTTTGACGCATGCTTCAATTTTTTCATTGATGTTAACAGATTCTCATAAATTTCCCTTTTTTACACGGGAAGGAGGTCGAAGTGAGGAGTTCGACGATAGATCGATAAAGTGCTGCGGAACAGCTCAGAAGCAGGAATTTGATCGTTAAAAACAAAAATGTAGGCATAATCACATCTATATCTACTACACTTGTATTTCTTTTTAATTGTAAATTAATTAAAAAAAAAGGACTAATGATGCAGCAATAAATAAAACGTTTAGTACACAATCCAACAATATGTGGGGGCGACATTTATTAGCTTCGTTAAAGGCCTTTAGCAAGACAGCTTTTAATTCAAAGCAAGGAAATCATCGGACCACTCTTATCTGATTGACTATAAATTAACAGATATCCTTTGTAAGTGCTTTAAAGTTTAGAAGCGCGCCATTGAATGTGATTTTTTTAAATAAAAGCGGTAGATTAGATCCGAGATAAAAAATTCCATGAATTAAGGTATGCTAGTTGACACGTGCAACAGATGTTATAATGCCAACAACACTCCTGTTGGCCGTAGTAAGACTACTATAATTACGTAGTAAGATTACAACAAATAAATAAGGAGAATTGAGATAACCAATTTTAGTTCTCTATCTTTAATGTTACATACTATGTTCTATGATCAGAAAATATATATATTATACAAATATATATACATATAAATTATGCCCTGAAAGATAGAAAATATAGGATTTCAGGTAACAGAGAAATATGTCTTATTTTACTGGTGATGAACAATCCATGAACACATTTCCAAAAAAGTTACGATCAGAAAAAATAAGAAATAAGGAGAAATTAAGGAGAATAGCTAAAATTTCAATTTTTTTAAGTATATTTAAGTACTTTTAAGATTTTCTTTTTCTAAGGTTATTTAAGGAATATAAGGAGGAGTGGTCACCCTGGAATATGTAAATAGGCTTTATTTGTATTATTAGATCAAAGTAACAACAACATAAACAACAACAGATAAATACAATAAAATAAAAATGGCAAGATTACATAGCTAATTAAATATAACATTACAACACAATAACCTAAAAAAACGAAAGAATGAACACTGATTTAGCACAACATTCAGTCAAAAAATATTTAGCCCTATTAGCCTAATAGCAAGAAGAACACTGATTTTATTTTTCGGTAACCATTTCTTCTGTAACCAAAAAATCTAAACATGTGAACATATGATGTAACCAAAAAAGGCACGTGTAAACAATTACCGCAATTTTGACCACAAATGTTCAAACGAAATATGAACACTAAATAAAAAAAGTTGAATGCTAGAAATTTTTGTATTAATTCTATGAGAAATTAGATGCAAAGGTTAAACTGACCCATTCTGTTAATTGCTGTTGATGTATGTGTGTGATATCAATTTGTTATTCCCTCCATTTTTTTCCATCGTATATTCAATAATTAAATTGGTTTATTGATTGATGCTTTAATATGTTTTCAAGTTCTAGATTTAGTTTCAGTTTGTTTGAGCGAACTTGTTAGTTCGCTCTCTTTATCCACCCATATCTAGGTGTTGATATTTTTTTTAACTAATTGAATAATGAGATCATCGGTCGATTGCTATCTTCATCCGTTTAGTTCTGTTCAGAAATACTTATTTTTGCTAAAATTACAAGACTTTAAAAGAAGTCACGGCGTCTTTATCTGCTGTTTCACCACTTCTTTCATACTTTCTTTAGTTAGCATATAAAAATACACCATTTGCATAGCAATTTATCTGCTGTGGATAGAATGAAACATTGCAATAAACAGAATGAAATGGTGTATTATGTTATCATATAGTGGGAATTACAAAAGTATATAACAAATCGTTTATTGTGGGCGCCCACAAATCATTTAAGCCTGCCAAATTGAGACCATGGAAAAACAAACATTTTAATGTATAGATATTTTAAGCGAATGATTAATGTCTAGCAATGAAATTAGATTAATATTGCTTAATAAACCTCACTAACTGCTTTTACTTTTCATACACAGTTAATGAGGTAAACTTTTAACCCATTCATTCCGACGAAACTTTCCTGAAAATTAAATTTCGTGGCCGATTCCAGATAAACTTCTGTACCTACGAAAGTGTATGTTACTTTTACTCCAAATCAGGAAAAATCTTTTTGTAATACAATGTTCGTTATGAAAATGACAATAATTGGGCTCTACCCACGTGATCTAATATAGGAGAATTATCGGCCCAAACTTTTTGGGCCGATAATCCATCTGATTCGCAAATCCGCCTAAGGAGAAAAAATCCTGTATTGTTAGTTATATCTTTTACTCTAGTGCTATCGTGCGTACTGCTTAACATGAAATAATGTTTGTTTACTTTCTATCGTCATTTTATATATCTTTCTGATAATCATAAATACCTCTCTAAAGAACTGACTGTGATCATTGCATTAGTTTACCATGACGTAGACTGGTGTAAGATAACAGAGAAAAATTGGTAATAGAGGAGATTAAAGTGAACAATAGTCCAAAAAATAAACGGACGTAAAGTTCGGCTAGATTTAATTAAACAAGACATGACGATAATTTTTGTTCACAATTTAAGTCATTTTTTACTAACTTTTGTTTTATCTATGTGTAGAAAGGAAGTAGGAAATGGAAATGTCGTGGCATTTCTACCAGCAACAATAAAGATTATAATCTATTAACAATGTTTAGATGAAAAATGTCAACCAAGAAAAGATTCAGTGGTTAAGGAACAGCTGTTTGACTTCACGTATTTACATAATTTATTCTACAAGGCTGCTTTCATAAAAGTAAAAGAAGGCTGAAGCACTTATTAGCTACTTGATTCCTTACTCTCTTAATAAATGTTGTGGAGATAATTCACTCGGTCACGTGGTTAAAAATACATATATGCTGATTACAGGAACAGTCTGCTTGACGTTTTTATATTTTGAGGCTCCTTGCTAAAATCCCTTTAATTGAGATACTAGTAGCATTTAGTAAAATTAAGTTTGTCTCTTATGGCCCATTGTTGATGGTATTAGGTCTCCCTGGATTATATATTGGGATTCTCAATCTGAAGCACTTCCTATTATTGCCAACGCAAATGAAAACGAATACGAAAAATTTTTATTAAAATTGGTATTGAACAAATATATATAGCTTTAGGGTATTTATATGTTATTTGCTGACGTAGTATGAGTAAGTCTTTCGTCATAACAAACATGTTGATGGAAGACTTTATAAATTTCATGAATATAGAAAACTTTTTTTCACGGCTTTCCAATCGACGAACTGGATATATTATGTGATCTGTTTAGTTCTTCTTTTCATTTTAAAAATTGTCTTATCTGTTCATGTGTACTCGATATTCTCATATGTTTAAAAACATACAACTACGATTTGTTTGAAAATAGGCTTTGTTAAGACTAAGATTAATGTGTTTATTTTTAACATGATATTTTCGGATTTCGAATACGACAGCTATACTTATTTCATTATATTTAATTTGTCTAAAAAATGGTACCCAAATTTCTGACATTGAAAGTAAAACTCTTTTAATCTACAATATCAGTTAAAAATAAATACTCGAATAAAAAAGATAAATTAGGAAAAACAAAATTTCATAGACAGGAATGAATTGGTCAAATGGCATTGTTACTTTATGATTAATTTGAATTTAAATGTCATATAATCGGATCAATGTCGTGGTTCTATCATCAAACAGATGTGGGACCACATGTAAATCTATTTTGTTCTGTCTTTCTGTTTAGAAACATTCTTGAAAAAAACATTAATTATACTTAAGATAAAACCAAATATACATATCTATCGAGTCGGGATTCAACAGAATGCATGGGGAACAGAAATAAACAATCTAAGCAATGTAGAACACTGAAAGTGTAAGCATGTGGTCGAGAAACTACAATTATATTTCACTATCCTGGTAATTTTCAAAAATTTGATCGGTTATAAATTTGTTCAATACCAATTTTAATAAAAATTTTTCGTATTCGTTTTCATTTGCGTTGGCAATAATAGGAAGTGCTTCAGATTGAGAATCCCAATATATAATCCAGGGAGACCTAATACCATCAACAATGGGCCATAAGAGACAAACTTAATTTTACTAAATGCTACTAGTATCTCAATTAAAGGGATTTTAGCAAGGAGCCTCAAAATATAAAAACGTCAAGCAGACTGTTTCTGTAATCAGCATATATGTATTTTTAACCACGTGACCGAGTGAATTATCTCCACAACATTTATTAAGAGAGTAAGGAATTAAGTAGCTAATAAGTGCTTCAGCCTTCTTTTACTTTTATGAAAGCAGCTTTGTAGAATAAATTATGTAAATACGTGAAGTCAAACAGCTGTTCCTTAACCACTGAATCTTTTCTTGGTTGACATTTTTCATCTGAACATTGTTAATAGATTATAATCTTTATTGTTGCTGGTAGAAATGCCACGACATTTCCATTTCCTACTTCTTTTCTACACATAGATAAAACAAAAGTTAGTAAAAAATGACTCAAATTGTGAACAAAAATTATCGTCATGTCCTGTTTAATTAAATCTAGCCGAACTTTACGTCCGTTTATTTTTTGGACTATTGTTCACTTTAATCTCCTCTATTACCAATTTTTCTCTGTTATCTTACACCAGTCTACGTCATGGTAAACTAATGCAATGATCACAGTCAGTTCTTTAGAGAGGTATTTATGATTATCAGGAAGATATATAAAATGACGATAGAAAGTAAACAAACATTATTTCATGTTAAGCAGTACGCACGATAGCACTAGAGTAAAAGATATAACTAACAATACAGGATTTTTTCTCCTTAGGCGGATTTGCGAATCAGATGGAGGTCTTGGGGGGCGCTGTACGCCCCCCAAGTGGGGTCTGGGGCGAAGTCCCAGAAGCTTTAGCTTATTTACCTATTTCAGCACTCCAAAATGCAGCAGACAGGACCTTTACAAGTCCATTTCTTACATGTCATTTGAAAAAAAACAATCATAAAATTCTTAAATGAAAGCCAAATAATATTTTCAGAAGAATTAAGGCTAAAATTGGCCAGCGAAACTTCTTCTTTCTTTCACATCCAGAAATTTTATTTGCAAGTTATGGGTGAATATAATAGCTTTTGAGGCTACCAATTTTTGGAAACTAGATTCAGTAAAAAAGACATATATAATTCTTGTAATTCGGTAATGCAAAACAGTATATATTACTAATAAAAAAATCTATTCAAAGCATTTAATAACATGAAAAAGGAGCCCTGAAAGAAAAATAAGCAAAAAACAACAACACAAAAATGCATACAGGGTGACCACTAATAAAATGAGAACAAAAGTAAGGATATTAAGGAGAATTGAGGAGAAAAATTGACATTTTTTTAAGGATATTTTGCTGCGAACGAGAATAAAAAAATAAAAAAATAAGGAGAATTGAGATAACTAATTTTAGTTCTCTATCTTTAATGTTACATACTATGTTCTATGATAAGAAAATTATACATATTATACAAATATATATACATATAAATTATGCCCTGAAAGATAGAAAATATAGGATTTCAGGTAACAGAGAAATATGTCTTATTTTACTGGTGATGAACAATCCATGAACACATTTCCAAAAAAGTTACGATCAGAAAAAATAAGAAATAAGGAGAAATTAAGGAGAATAGCTAAAATTTCAATTTTTTTAAGTATATTTAAGTACTTTTAAGATTTTCTTTTTCTAAGGTTATTTAAGGAATTTAAGGAGAAGTGGTCACCCTGGAATATGTAAATAGGCTTTATTTGTATTATTAGATCAAAGTAACAACAACATAAACAACAACAGATAAATACAATAAACTAAAAATGGCAAGATTATATAGCTAATTAAATATAACATTACAACACAATAACCTAAAAAAACGAAAGAATGAACACTGATTTAGCACAACATTCAGTCAAAAAATATTTAGCCCTATTAGCCTAATAGCAAGAAGAACACTGATTTTATTTTTCGGTAACCATTTCTGGCTCAGACTCTTGTTGAATCAAACTTGAAAATACCTTTTAGCTGTTATGCGATAATTACTATAAATACTTGAAATTTTTAACAAAACAAAATCATTCAAGAACAGATATTGTTAACTACATTATTACACGTTTTTGTCCATCTGGATAGGGTTGTAATAAGTAAATATATATGCTAAGTCATGTTCGCCATGTTGGTAAAACCACAAACATTTTTCAAGTCTATCAGCATGACAACTTCTTTATTGAAAATGTGAAAAACGTTTGTCATTTCACCCATTAAATAAAGCCATGCCTTTTTCTTATTCGAATTGTATATAATTAGCACCATTTCCAGGAGTTATTTCGATAAGAGGGTCGAGATTTTACACCAAAACATCATAAAGTCTTGTCAAAGTCTTCCTCCCAAAACTAGTGTTCTCTTCCTTGTCCTTGTGGCATGTTAAAAAATCGTTTGGAAAGTGTCTACTGCCAGAATCTTTGAATCTACAAAAGTAAACATACAAAGTTGTTACGAAGTCAACAAATTGTTATATACATTACAGAGATAGATAAATGTTCCTTCTAGCGCAACGCACACGCGCACACGCACATCACACTCCCATAAATAGCATCACACTCCCATAAATAGCATCACACTCCCATAAATAACATCACACTCCCATAAATAGCATCACACTCCCATAAATAGCATCACACTCCCATAAATAGCATCACACTGCCATAAATAGCATCACACTCCCATAAATAGCATCACACTCCCATAAATAGCATCACACTCCCATAAATAGCATCACACTCCCATAAATAGCATCACACTCCCATAAATAGCATCACACTCCCATAAATAGCATCACACTCCCATAAATAGCATCACACTCCCATAAATAGCATCACACCCCATCCCCACAAAAATCGGCTGACCATCAGCAAAAAATCAACGCATGCGCAAAACCAACACGGTGCTATCATGCGCAAGTGGAGTAGGGGGGAAGTCCCAATAGACGCTGGCAATTCTCGGATGTTGTTAGAATTCGTATAATAAATGAATGCGTCAGAAACAAGAACTGTACGAGAATTACGTGATATTGCGAAAAGCCGTGGGTTGAGTGGCTACTACAGGCTACGCAAGAGTGAACTGGTTGCTTTGTTGAAGGATTTGCCACAGAGACCACCCAGAAGGGCTGGGCAACGAAAACCAGTCAGGCCTGTGACAAAACTACCAACACCGGAGGCCATGGAGATGTCAAAAAATCGTTCGATCGTGAAAACCAAGATGAGAGGATGGTATAACTGGCTAGTGGACGCTGTTCCCAAGCCTATAAAGGAGGGAGTCGGGAGAACCTACGCGGCCTTCAAACGTGAAGTTATGAATCTCTATGATAGCGTGACTAATATCGTCGCGAGACCTAAGCTTCATGACGAGGTCGAACAGGAGGCACGGGAAGACTGCCTCGAAGATATTCAAAATCTATATGATCAGCCAGGGCAAGATTTTACGCCCCGGGAACATAAGCACGCGCTGCACAAGACATTTCGAAGTTTTCGCATTTCTGGTATAGAAAAGGCCGACGTCGACAGGTATATAAAGATGGTGAGACCTAACGTGAAAATTTTGGTTGAAGAGCAGGTAACAGATATGGACTCAGCAAAGGTACAGCTGTCCCTGTGGATCATGTGGAAGAAGAAAATCGTGCCAAGCTCGGAGGACCCCGAGGAGGCCGATGACGAGTATATCAGGGTAGAAAAAGCTTTTAACAGCCAGATGATCAGTATCTTCCAAGGTAGTAATATAGATTATATATTAGACGGTATGTTTAGCAAAATCAAGACTCAGATTGAAAATCCAGCATTACCCCAGAGCGGCTTTACTATTGATAGAATTCTACACCTAGATGTAGATTTCCATATCCTGCCGCTAACACGGGGTTCCTCGTACATAGAACTACCTAAATGGATAGCCTCAAAAAAGGCCATCATCAACCCAAAAAGTGAGGACGAAGCATGTTTCAAGTCGGGCGTTATAGCATCCCTACACCATGCAGAGATTGGAAAAGATATGCAAAGGATATCTAAGCTGAGGCCCTACGTAGATCTCTACAATTGGCAAGATATATCGCGACTATTAGGCGAAGAATAGGAATGCGATGCATTTCTGTCTGAACTGCCTGCAGGCCTTCAATACGGTTGAATCGAGGGACAAGCATTATGGATACTGCAGGGATCACGAGGCGGTTAAAATCAAAATTCCGAAGGAAGGTGAAAATTGGTTAAAATACAGGGATGGTCAGATGCAATTCAAAGTACCTTTTGCTATATACGCGGACTTTGAAAGCCTGCTAATCCCGGTAGAAGATGCCAGGGGGACGAAGACAAAAAAGCTGAACAAGCATGTACCATCCGGATGGTGCACATATTCAAAATTTGCATATGGAAATGTACCGGATCCGTTAACGGTTTATCGTGGTAGGGAATGTGTCACGCGATTCGTGAACCACCTGGAAGATGAGGTGAAGCGGCTATATAAGACATTCCCGCAACAACCAATGTTAGAACTGACAGAGGCATTAAAAAGGGAACATAATGAGGCCACGGAATGTCACATCTGTATGAAACCCTTTAACGACGTGAATAACGGCAAGGTTCGGGACCATTGTCATTATACGGGGCTGTATAGGGGCGCGGCGCATAACAACTGTAACCTCAAATACAAGATACCTAGTCATATACCTATCATCTTCCATAATCTTTCTGGATACGACGCGCACTTATTTATTCGTGAGCTTGGTGAAAAATACAACACGCAAAACATACAGTGTGTTGCGGAGAATACCGAAAAATATATCTCATTTTCGGTAAAGATCAAGGTACCGCTTGGAGGTATGGTGTATGGTGATGGAGAGGTGTATAAAAATATAGAGATGAGGTTTATCGACAGTTGCAGATTCATGCCATCATCCTTGTACAAGTTGGCTAGTAATTTAATTGGAACAAATGCCGCTGATATGAAATGTCAACATTGTAAGGATAACTGTCTAAAATTTAGAAGTATAGATGCTGATTATATCGCGAAATTTGAATGTACAAACTGCCATTTGAATATAGGTAAGAGGTTGAACCGGGAAGAATTAAAAAAAAATGTATCATCAATGGCAAAATTCATCGACAAAGACGATATTTTTCGACTAATGTTGCGAAAAGGCGTTTACCCGTACGAGTACATGGATAGTTGGCAAAGATTTGAAGAGTTAGAATTACCTCCCAAGGAAAAATTTTATAGTAAGTTGAACATGAAGGGTATTAGTGATGAGGACCATAGGTATGCACAAAAGGTATGGAATTGTATAACTCCAAAGGATGATATAGTTAGTCTAGGTGACTACCACGATGTGTATCTCACCACAGATGTTCTGCTATTAGCAGACGTATTCGAGACGTTTAGGGAGGTATGCTTGACAAACTACAAGCTTGATCCCGCCCATTTTTATACCGTCCCCGGCTTGGCATAGAGGGCAGCGCTCAAGTATACCGGAATTAAGATAGAGCTCCTCACGGATCCCAACATGCTACTGATGTTTGAGAAGGGTATCCGGGGAGGTATAACCCAAGCGGTACACCGATATGCAAAGGCAAATAATCCATACATGGGAGAGCTGTACAACTTAATTAAGGAGAGCTCGTATTTGCAATATCTTGACGCCAACAACCTCTATGGAGGTGCTATGTGCCGGGACCTACCAACGGATAGTTTCAAGTGGATCTCCAAGGTCGGGGAATTTACCGAAAGGCAAATCGCGAAACTTGTCAAAAAGAACAAATATGGGTATCTACTCGAGGTCGATATAGACTACCCCAAGAGCCTTCATGATAGTCAAAATGACTTACCATTTCTACCTGAACGCATGATGGTTGGAAACGTGGAAAAATTGGTACCAAATCTAAACAACAAGACCGAGTATGTGGTTCATATCAAAGCTCTCCACGAGGTCATAAAACATGGGCTTGAGTTGAAGAAGGTTCATCGAGTGATTCAATTCAAGCAGTCACCTTGGCGGAAGGAATACATCGATCACAACACGAGGTTGAGAACGGCTGCCAAAAATGACTTCGAGAAGGATTTTTACAAGCTCATCAACCTCTCGGTGTGCGGCAAGACTATGGAGAACATTCGACGCCATAGAAGTATCAAGCTCGTGACTAACGAGGGGAAGTATATGATGCTCGTGATGAAGCCCAAATTTAAGACCGCTAGAAGATTCAGTAAAAGTCTTATGGCTGTTGAAATGGGTAAGACTGAAGTTCGAATGCTGAAGCCTGTTTTTATAGGACAGGCTATACTCGACTTATCGAAAAATACAATGTACGAGTTTCACTCTGATTATATGCTACCGAAATACGGTACCAATGTCCAGTTGTGTTATATAGATACAGACTCCTTTGTATACCATATTCGCACGAGAGACTTTTACATGGATATCGCGCTGGATGTCGAGAAACGTTTCGATACCAGCGGTTATATAGAAGAAGATAATAGGCCTCTTCCTATAGGCCTGAATAAAAAAGTCGTTGATCTCATGAAAGACGTGCTAGGGGGGAAAATTGAAACACTGAGGGCAAAGCTATATGCCTATCTCTGCCTTATGAAGCAAGTTGGTGATAGAAAGGCAAAGGGTATCAAAAAATGTGTTACCGAAAAGTCTATCACCCTCGACGATTATAAACGATGCCTGGAGGAGGGTATCAATATATATAAAGATCAGGTGTTAATTAAGCATAAAAATCATCAACTTTATACCGAGAAGGAGAATAAATTGGCACTTAACAGAGACGACGACAAAAGACTCGTGCAACGGGACCAGATTACGACGCTAGCTCGTGGACACCATACGACGAAGAAATAAATGGAAGTCTGTTTGTATATAGCTGTGGTGCTACCCTATACCTTGATTGCGTTTTGTTTTATTCGATATCGTCGTACAATAAATAGAATGTCAGAGCTCGTGACTATATTTGACAAGGTAGACTCCGCAGAATCCTTTGAACATATCAAAACACCCATCGATAACCGCCAAGCTTTGAAGGAAGCCCTGCGCAAGGGCAAGGGGCATCTTTTACCGAAAAAATGTAACGAAGATTTTAATGACAAGGCCCCCGATGAAGTACTTGAGAAAGTATATGCTGAGTACACACACCGAGATCTCCACGAGAAGTGAGAAAAGACGGCCAAAGCGTTAACTACTCATGTGGTCAACCTTTACGCAAACATGATTGGGAACTTTGTGGACATTGATAGCGTTGAGGACCTGCGAAAAGACATTGAAGAAGACCCGATAACTAGAGACGCCATGGCAGACCACGGGATCCTCCTGTACTGTACAATTGGCAGGTGTTTAGCGCCTATCTTGGTGGTGGGGCATACAGCTAGACATATGAGCAAAAAAGAGGATGGGGCGAAGACTAACGAGAAAGATCCTTGAGGATCAGGGCCTACATTAAAATTTCTTATAAGTCTTGGGTTATAAGAAATGAATTAAGAACCGAGACAAATCATAGTCAAGAAGAACGAAGGTCGTGTTGCTGTTGGCAAGAGACTTGCGGAATGAAATCGTAGGAACAAGGAAAACATACAGTAGAACGTAGGCAAAAGTTCTTCATCAGATGATCATGAACCTGCATCAAGTCCGCACAAGTCGAGGGACAACGTCTACATCTACGGTGTGGGTACACTTGCCGTCCTCGCAATAGGAGTAGGGGTCTGTTATACGTTTGGAGGAAAAAATGGTGGAGAACCTCACAAGCCCGCCCCCGAGCCTCAACAGGGCAAAGCTCAACCCAAAATTGATATTTTCAAAATGCATTAAATAAATGGCAAGCAACAAAGTAACTCCCAAAGAGAAGGAAATTTTAGATATGCTCTATGAGACTGTGGTAGATCTTAGTTTTACCTTTGCCTATGCTCTTGCAGGTAAGAAATTCCTGGGCATTACGAGACCTTCTGCAAAAATGGATACAAGTGACGCTTTAAAAATGACGGCTTATTTCGCAGCAGGCAGGGCCAGTCGCGAGATGGCTGTATCAAAAGGGTGGATCCCAGCAAGTATCGTTCCGAAACAATAAAATTATAGATATTGTCGGAATGGATAGGAAAGTTAGAGGGTCTCAACAAGACGAAAATTACCTGCGTCTCTATACCTTGTTTTCCCACGACCTTGTACCTCGGTACATTACACTATTAAAAACACCCATCAAGATGCCCCTTTTCAACCGTGGGCCCTACCCTTTCTCTGCGGAAAAGGCGCGCCTCGTTGAAAGATATAGCAAGGTACTCCGGTACCTAGAGGGTAAGCTATCGTTTGATCCTCTACCCATCGTCTACAAAACCCACGCGCTCGCGATGGCGTTCTGCCAAGCCTGCAAAGATTTTTACGTGCCGGTCAACAACCACGATGGCGTGTGGAGTTGTTCCAGCTGCTTTTCCACATACTCGAAAATACATAAAAAAACCTGCTCTAGAACAATTACAAGCGACACTACTACAACATAGTCATATTATGTCCGACTATACAATGGAATAAAACATATCTTGAAAGAGCCTCATTGTGGCAAGACGACTATGTGTTCCTAATCAACCCCAAGGATCAACTCTTTGAAGTAATTCAACAATTATCATCCTTACTGGCGGGCGAAGAGACATTATTTATTATCGACGACTGTATAACTTACGAGAGCCTTGATAAACGGAGGAAGCCCTTGCTTGAGCTTGCCATCAATGGTAGGCATAGCAAGCATAGTTTGTGGCTACTAACCCAGTCCTTATACAGCCCTTCCGAAAAATACGAGAAGACAAAAAAAACAGCTCTTCATGTGGTACCCACATGAAAGGTCCGATATGAGGGTAATCGACGAAGAGACGAACATGATTGAAAATTGGGAGGAAATCAAGACTAAATTGAAAAAGTCCAAGCATGCATGCCTGTATGTAAGATTGGAACACCCTAGGACTTGGAAAATTCTCGAGTGACCATACAATTTTACTACTCTTGTGGATAGTAAAATTACCACTTAGGGGTGAAAACCTCTGACTGAACATGGGTATATAAGAAATGTCGCAACTTTCACTCTTCAACGCAGTGCCAGCCGGAGCCATTGAGACTCTGTTCGACGGGCAAAATCAACCTCTTTTTAAACGTGCTGACCTGGGGAGGTTTTTAGGAATTGAAAAAATTGCAGAGTCCTACAGGGATATTACTACCCTTCCACATCATGAGATAGGGTTGGTTACAAACCAACCCCTAAAACGAGACCAAAATCCGCATGATGCTTTCGTCACACTTGACGGTGCCTTAGAGATTGTGCACCGTTCCAGAAAACCCAAGGCCGTAGAGCTTACCGGATGGCTAGCTCGAAAAGGCGTCGAAAAATTGCAGGATGAACTTAAGGAGCAGCGTCAAGCCCTCGAGGAAAGGGATCAGCAACTTGCAATACAAGATCAAGAAATTTTAGAACTCCAACAAAGACATGTACCACATCGGCCTCCTATCGATACCGTCTTGTGTGTCTTAAGCAAAAATGACCCACAGAATCGTGGAAGACCTGGAAGGCACCCACACTATGTGATCCGATGCCAAAGGAAGCAGCTCACCGTGAGAATCAACACCCTGAGAGTGAGGTATCCGGACATGGCGCTAAGAGAGCCTGAGTGCGATGAACCTAACACCGTGCATGCTTGGTGTAGGTTCAAAGATGATGTCCTTACCAAGGACAATTTCTACAAGAACCATTTCACATTACCTGACGATGATACGCAGGAGCTATTTGAAGAGATGTTTGATATTGATATGTTGTAAGCAGACGCTAATTTTACTACTCTTGTGAGTAGTAAAATTACCAGTTAGGGGTGACTTAGGGAGGTATATCGGGTGTAGTCAGCGACTACAAGCGATCAGGTCGTCACATTAGATGGCGCCCTTGATCGGATTGCAGAAAGGGCCTCAACAGATCCGGCATGCCATGCCGCCACCTATGGAATTTCAAAATTAGCATGATATCGGGGCGCCCTACCCCAATAGAGGTAGACATTTTTAGACCGGTTCTATACCCTATAGAAGAATACATACAACAACAACTACAAAATATGGAGGACTATGTAAAGCAAAGACAACTGAAAAATCTGTACAATATCCAGGTACTTGTGCTGCGATCTTGTGTCAAGGCAGCGTCAGTGACTGGGTATTGCCCACGCTGCTTGGAAAATTTTAGGTTCAGAAATGGATTTTTCTATGAAGGTTTCCAGGACCCTGATGACGAGGAGCTTTTAATCAGGGTAGTTCAAGGGGAAAAAGCATAGGCAACATTTCCGAGACGCGAGATCTACAAAGATCTGGAGAATGATGTTCAACGCCTGGGGCTGCATATCGTTGATGTCAAAAAGAACAAGTATGGTATGATCTGTTACGAGGTTATTAAGGATAAGGGTTTGAAGTTATAAGATTTTGCTGACTTGGGAAGAATAGGCGATACCCTTAACTTTTCGATAGAAGATAGATATTTGGTTGACATTAATCTTGACAGTGAACCTGATGTTATAAAAGGTGTCGTTTATGGGTACCCGTTCTACACCATGCATCCTTTTCTTTATCTAAAGAATATGGATGACGGGTATGAAGATGTGGATTTAGGTACACTCATCAAAATCTATTACCAATCTTTGACATGTTCCGGTGGTATCTGAATATCTTCAGGGATCAACATTAATTCTTCTGACACGAAGCTTCTTTCGGGACCGTCTTTCCAATAGTACAAAACACGGCTACCTGTTACAATACGATCCAGCCTATACGTTTTGCTGCTCCAGACAGCATCAGTTGCGTGTCTCCTCGCGTCACCATGCTCCTCTCCCGGTTGTAGCAGATAGAGGTACAACCCATCCTCGGGTAAGGGCTTCTCTTCGGGATAGTGTTCACCCTTTACAAGTGGTACGTCCTCAAGCTTGATTCCCCTTGAGGGTTTTATGCCAATCATGGCAGTCTTAGTATTGTTTAGACTTTTAACGATGCTGTACAAGTGACCCACGTACTATTAGTCTGCGAAGAAACCAACTCTTGCGCATCTTGAGGCTTGAATAGTCTCTCAGCGAGTACCTTGTTGTACGACTCTACAAAATCCGTGAATGTATGGTGGTATTTGGTGGTAGCCCTCTTAATTTCCACACCCTTGCCTTCTAACAATTTCGTTTCATCTGACTTGAATTCGCTACCATTGTCACATTGCAAAATTTGGGGATACTTTAAAAGACCAGTTTTGTAAATGTTTTTGATCATCTCCGCAACCTCGCTGGCTTTCTTGGTACGTAGAGGCCTCGTTACCTTGTACCTCGAGGCCACGTTGATACCTGTGAGGATGTATTTGTAGGTACTACGATACAGCTTGTAATGAGGCATATACAAAAGGTCCCACTGATGCATCTCCTGGGGTCTTGTAATGGTGAAATGGGGGTGATCGATACGTCTCGGACCCCGGATATGCCGGAACCAGAGCAGTTGACGAGAAAGCCAGTGCGTGACCTTTTTTTTGGATAGGCCACTCTGCTTGGAGAGCAATTTCATGGCTTTTCGCCCAGTTCAGAGATGTTTCGGGGTATAGTAAATTTGGGAGAACTTTTCCGCCTCCTTCTTGGTAACAGTTTCTTTTGAAATGTTTATTACATGTCAAAAAACGTTCTACAAAAACCTGTATACCGCGAACCGCAGAAGAGTCAGGGAGCCAAGAACGAAGGTCAATTCACCGTCTTGTTGATGTTTAGAGGGTACATAGTAATCCGACAATTTTGGTTTACTCTCTTCCGTTGCGATGTAGTATTTGTACATATCGTCTTCGAACTCTCTCAAGCTCTTCCCAGCCTGTATTTGCATTCCCCTCTGCTTATTGAACCAATCGATTTTTCTCTGCCGGTCCTTCACCCACTCGGCCTGGGCGGTTTGTATTTTCTCTACCGCCTCATTATGTCTCTTGCGCTCTGCCTCGCCATGCCCCGAAAGCTTACTAAATAGGAAGTTTGATCCGCTGAAAGCCAAAGCATTAATTGCGGCACCCGCTACAAGGACACCGATAGTAGCCATTTATTCAATACTCCACGCTGTGAAAACGGCCATCTAAGATATTGAGCTGGGCATCTTGTAGCAGGTACACAAAACAGCGTATATCACCGGTTCCGTCAGCCGTCTTAGTCATTTGCAACGTAATGCCGTCACTCAGGCGTTGTAGAGGTCTTCCCGAACCATGTAGAGTAGGGTCAGGAGAGGCTCGGAAATCGATAAACAGGGCGTATCGTTTTGTTAGGAACTGCCCAATGGTTACATTGGAATCGTGACTGCCAAAAAGATTCACAATCTGTTCGAGATGGTCCTTGGGTAACATGAAATGTGAGTACAAGTCGTTGGGTTCACCCTCGACAGTGATGCTTATTTTTTCAATCTTAGGGTTGTAGAAAATCTCGTTTTTACCAGAATAGGCCTTCACATCTGAAGGGTAACAGTAGGGTAACTGAACAGTAACAAAATACTTTTTAAACTTTTTGAGGGAGTATCAATCTGGAAATTTAAACTAGTATCCTCTTTTTTCATAGTTATTACCTTACTACGAAGTATCCGTTCGTAGGGTAAGGCTAGACGGCTGTACCGCAAAATCATGGCACTCGCGAGACCTTCATGGTTGACTTTGTCAAATTCAAGCGAGATGTTGGTGATTTTATAAGCGGCATCCGCTGCCTTGGCTGCGGTAGACCCTGAGGCCGCAGTACCTCCGTCTTTTATAACGTCGCTATGTGGGGCAAAATGTAGGACAAACTGGAGCCTATCGTATAAACCGTGTTGATAAAAATCAAAGTCTCTCGTCAGTTCGAACATCTTGCCTAGGGGTACACTGAATGTATATCCATACGCCGCCGCGATCGCCTTCTCCTTGTCGGTACCCACGTGATCGCTAGCTTTCACCTGCAGAGCTCGGATTGTCCCGTCATTAGGGTTCAACCCCAGGATTAGATTGTTCTCCCGATCGAACTTTGGCAACCAGAGGTCTCTGTAGACCGCCAGCGTGTTGTAGTCGGCGATATTCTGTACTTCGTTTCCGTTCAAGGTGATATGAAGGTCCCGCACCAGGCTTTTGCCGATGTTGCTGACGATCGTGCGTTTCGTGTTTGTTCCTATAAGTTCAAGATCGAATAACACTTTAATACTCCCTGGAAAGATTATATCGTTTTGCCCTAGGTTTGGGATATCCACGTACAAGTCTTCATTTTGATTTATAGTCGACGGTACGTGACTCACTTTGACGCGCTGCTTCTTTCCCTTGATACCCAGCATCGTTTTAAGTTCTACGTAGGGATTAAGTTTATCTCCAAAAGCATTCATTTATTTAATATTAGAAATAAAATGGATAATCCAGGTTTTGAACACAATTTCACACCAGAGGGGGACCTTCCAGATTCCGAGGATACCCCGGCAACGCCAAGGCCTCCAGCAACGCCAACCCGGCGAGAACAACAGGGTGTTCCGGGAGACACCCTGTCAAGTCTGAGGGTAGATGCATTAAAGAGCAGGGTCAATCGTCTGTACGAAAATCTTAAGGAGGAGCTGGGGCCTCTTAATGCCATACCTTACGATGAGTTTAGAATGGAAGGGAATCGTCTTTTTTTCAAAGGTGTAGATATTGAGGAAGCTATTATGAGGAAGGATGGTAGGGATTTCCTATCCCCAAAAACCATTATAAAAATTTTGAAGGTAGAAACCGTGCGAGCCCTGGGTTTCCCCGACTATACTACTACACCCAATAAAGGCAGTAAAGTGGCAGCCCAGAATCTCATGCAGAAGATTGATCACATCGAGGAGAAGGGTGATGATCTTGAAATGCTGGAATTCGTTGGGAATGTCTTAGACGAGACGGAGAGTCTTATCGAAGATACTTCTTTTGGCGGTATCACCGAGCGTGAGAGAAGGGGGCTTAACCAGGAAGCACAAACGATAAGGGGTAACTTGAAATACTTGAAAAGCAAGATGATCCTCTACGATAGCGAACTTGACAAGGCGGAGGCCAAGGTGAAAAGGCTTGAGACGAAGAAAGCTGAACCTGGAGTATCTGAGGAACAGCAAACTATCTGGAATGAAGACATTGAAAAGGTTAAGGAAGAGATTGAAAACTTGAAGGATCAAAAAAAGAACGCACAAGAAGCACACGGACTGTTATCCTCGGGGATCCACAGCCAGCTAAAGGCCATTAAGGAAACGCTGATGAAAATCGACGGAGATGACACATCACTGGTTGAAAAACTGAAAATCCTCTTCAAAGAGCAGGGTCTGACTATCGCGAGTATCGTCTCGGCTGTTGGTCTACTGATTTCCACCATTGTACGGGCAGTGACAGGGGCAGGAGGAAGTGCCGCAGGGAAGGGTTTTGTGGAGAAGCAGCTGGAAAGATTGGGAAAATTCCTGAAATACTTGGCAGGTAAGGCAGGTGCTGCCCTTCCCGGTATCATTGGTACGTTTGTCTCGTTCTTTCTTAGGGTAGCAGCAAAAATTGTCGAATACGCAGCCAAGCACCTGTATATGACAATCGTCGCTGCTGTCGGGTTTGTTGTGGTATATGTTGGTAGGAAGAAATAGGTCTAATATGTCGATGAAACACATAAGACCTATTTTTTAAGCCAGATGTAGGCAATGATGAGCCCTACTCCGATGGTAATCAACACTGCCTTCGTATCCTCATGTTGTTCACCCTGTGGGGCTTCCTGTTCAGGGGTGTTTTGATAGCTGCAGCATGTTTGATGGCCCGCTCCGTATGCTTATTAGGTGGTTTGATGGGCTTCACACTATTCTCATCAACCTCGACCCCAACATTGACGTTGGCAGGGGCGATCAGGATATTGTTGTTATAACCCTCAATTTTACCAATACGCAGGGTCATGTCTGAGGGTAACATGTACACGCTGGGCATGACGGCAAAATTTACCGGGGTTCTGGCATATTGCAGCACTTTTTGGAATGATGTTATGTCCTCCCCTACATTCTCTTCCGCCGCACCATACTTTCAAAGTTTTGCAACAGGATTTGCCGGGCCGTGTAGTTATCAGCACCGGACCCGAGTAGGGATACTTTGGCCCCCGCCTGCGACTCCAGCAACAAGACCACGTAGACGCGAATACTTTCGCTTAGCTTGGTAAGACCTTCCGACTTCAGACCCTAGCTTGTTGGTATGCTGAATTTTGCATAGTCCCCAGCAACCTGAGGCCACCACGAACCGTTGGTGAGTGAAGCACCGACATCCTTAAATTTATACAGACCGTTGGGCTCGGCACCATATTCGCTACATACTTGTGATGGGGTATTTGCTAAACTCAGGGAAGACCACGGAAATGTGTGATTCTGTAGACACGTACAGGTCCTGGTGTTCCAGGTTTGTTATACCAAGATGCCATTCTCCCCTGTTGGATTTTTACTTTGCCTTGGGGTTGTATGAATATATGTTCATCCTTTTCTTTAAAAAGAAAAGGATGAAGCAGCTCTACATTACCGATATTGAAAAACCCACACTATTTGAGGATCACCTAGGTCAGGATACGAGAATTGCCTTAAAGTCCATCAGTATTCGGCCCATGTGGCTGAACATTTATACCGACAATGATTTCACCATCCGTAAGACAGGGCCTGATCAGAGGGTTACAAGAATTGAAATTATGAATGGTTTATACAAGATCGAGGATCTGGCAACTATCGTCAACAGTCAGGCACAGGACAAGATCAAACTGTTTGTCCTGAAAAACGGACTCTGCAGGCTACGTCAATGAGGGGTACACGGTGGTGATTAATAGACCACTGCAAGAGCTCTTGGGCCTACCTGCTCCAGCTGGTGGTAAGTATTACACAAAGGGGGACTATGATTCCTTCTACAAGACTGATGTTTACCAAAGATTGAGACTTATTTGCCCTCAGCTGAATGAAAAGGACTGCCTGCTTGATGGTAAAAGGTCAAAAATTCTCGCTTTGCTCCCCGCCAAGGAGTTGAATGCCTGGGGGGGACATGCTTACATGGAGTTTTGACACTCCGATATACTTTCCTTTGAAGGGTTCTACAGATCGCCTCGAGTTTATGCTGACAGATGAATTTCACCACGACAAAAATGTTTCGTTTACGGGAATTACAATGTGTTTGCTTATTGAATAAACGATGAACGATGTAACAAAATTGTACCCAAATTTACCAAGTGCTCCCGAGGAAGATACTATGCAGGATGAAAGCCAGAATTATAGAATTGACAAGATTGGAGAGATTGAAAAGTATCTACGAAGTGAAAGTAAAGAGCGGGACAAACTTGCAAAGAAATTCAAGATGCATGGGACCTGGGTAATATATTGACCATGGATTATTGGGTATTACAATCATCACCTCAGGTGTTGGAATCGGAGCCTTGGCCTCGGGCCTTGGTGCTCCGCTGTGCATCGCGATGGGTGGGATTACGATTGCCGTAGGTATCGGGCAGGCTGGGTTGAGGAACGCTTCAAAGAAGCTTGCTGTAAAGTCTAAAAAGCATGAAAATATAAGGCTCCTAGCAGAGTCTAAATTGAACTCTATCATCGATTTAATATCAAAAGCCATTGAAAATGGGGTTATTAGCGACTACGAATTCAGTCTTATTATGCAAGAAAAGCAAAAGTATATGTTATTGAAGGAACAGCTGAGACAAAAATCCAAACGTATTGTTGAATCCCTTAATGAAAGTGAGAGAGCGCAGTTAGTTGCTAAAAGTCGACAAGAGGGGCGTGATGATGTTTTTAAAAAACTTCAATCTGTACAGTATGCAAGCAATACCTAGAATCTCCACCTGTTTACAGGCCTTAGTATGTTTTATAACCCTTGTGGGGGTTATAAAACATTTAATCATTACTTACCAACCATTCGACTTTAAAGTCCTTGTACCTACCTTCCACGACGTGTACCTGCGGGTAGTAGTTTTTACCCTGGATATACACGGAAGATATAGCTATGGTGGCACTGACTTGACAGGGTTCATCGTAGGGTACCCGCATACCATGAAATTTGGTTACTATCGCGTCCTTGTAGTACTTGAGCTTGGCGTTGACGTAGCGATCTTTTTTGACTGGCTCCGTCGTCAATTTTTGAGATATCAACTCTTCGATCTTGTTCCAAATTTGTCGATACCTCAGGATTGCTTCTATTGTTCCTCGCACATGAGCAACTACCTCCGTCCACAGCCACACCTGTCGTATTCATCGAGTATACACTCGCAGTCATTGCACTGTTCTTCCATTTATCTTATACCATCAAGGGGGTATAAGATAACCTTTCGAGATCTTCCTTTTCATCCTCTAACCCTACCTGATTGCCAGCGTCTATTGGGACTTTCCCCCCTACTCCACTTGCGCATGATAGCACCGTGTTGGTTTTGCGCATGCGTTGATTTTTTGCTGATGGTCAGCGGAATTTTTGCAGAGATGGGGTGTGATGCTATTTATGGGAGTGTGATGCTATTTATGGGAGTGTGATGCTATTTATGGGAGTGTGATGCTATTTATGGGAGTGTGATGCTATTTATGGGAGTGTGATGCTATTTATGGGAGAGTGATGCTATTTATGGAAGTGTGATGCTATTTATGGGAGTGTGATGTGCGTGTGCGCGTGTGCGTTGCGCTAGAAAGAACATTTATCTATCTCTATTACACCTTTACCAGCTACAAAAAGTAACCAGCTGACTAGCTATTCGATTTATTGTGATGTTATAAAATGTCTTGTTACTTAAATAAATAAGAAACCCAAGACAACATAAGGCTCATTTGAATTTGACACAAAGCTTTTTCAAATTTGTTGAAAGTGAAACTATAAACAGTTTCATGTTCACACTTGCTAGCACAGCAATAGAAAGATTGTGTATCTTACTCTAAGATCAATGGAATTAAAAATAAATAGATGTACCTGAAAGCGTAGTCATCGAGTTAATGCTATTATTTTTGTAAAGTCAAAGCCTGCTTTTCTGCCAAACTGCTTTTCTTCTGCAATCACAGGCGACACAGAGAATAAATGTTTTCCAGTAATGTTTCTTCTTTTTCGCGTGCAAAATTTCAACATTTGAATTTATTGCTTCTTACAGCAGACTCTACGCGTTCCCTCATGTTCATTGCTGAAGCCATGATGAACGGAAAGAATTGAAATAGGGAAATCTCAGCCTATCTTGCCGAGATTGTCATATGCTACGGTCAACGGTTAAAATAAACAATTGTCCTTGTAAGGTGGACTTTCTGTCGGCCTATAGAAAACTGCCGTAAATTTACCTAAAGTCGGCGAAAAGCACTCCACAGTCGCCGACTTTACCAAATTTTACGGTAGCCTTTGGAGTCACTTGGATAGGCCTGAAGTATGAAATAGGACAAATATTAAATCGGTACCGTAGCACTAGGAAAAATCTTACAGACTCGGCAAAGCACCGTGAAGGAGATACTGCTACAACATAATATAAAAAAAGCGAAGTGAAAACGGAACCTAATTGTAACGATTCTAGAAAGCGCGGGGAGGCTAAATTTCTCCTTAGGCGAGTGCCGAGTTCGCCAATGTGTGAATCCGCCCCTGCTAGAGTAAAAGATATAACTAACAATATAACCACTTTCATCTGGATTTAAGCAAACGCGAGACAGTATGATGGTATGATTTTAATTTTTTACAAACAGCACATGTTGTCTTGTTAGCACACAACTCATTATTAGTTCTGGATTAGTTCTGGATTTGCTGCGATCATGACATAAATAAGAAATTGAATGGAAGATGATGTTTTGTGTTGATGGTGCGAGTAACGTCGTCACACTTTTCAAAAAACGTCTGAAATCTTACTATGTTTAAAAATCGACCTGTAATCTATGAAATTTTTTATTTTCCTTGTTTTCTTGTAGTGAATTTATTTCAATTTTTCTTTTAGAATACTTATTTGTTATATGCTATGTTGACTTGTATTTTGATTCAAAGGAAATTCATGGAAGCTTTACCTAGTGGCAACATTCAAATTTCCGCAATTGGTTTTCCGAAGAATAATCCTGCAAACAACGAAGTTAATGGGTCAGATAACAAACAATTGAAGAAAAAATACCAGAAGAAAGAACGACCCACTGAACAACAGACGTAACCACCCACGGAACGACCCACAGAACGACCCACGGAACAACAACCCACGCAAGGACCCAAAGCAAAACGCCTATCAACTAAACGTACTTCGTCATCTCCATTGATATTTCGTGATTGTGATGAATGCGGCAATTATGCTATCAATATTTCTTCAGGCTTCCCGCATGAAATTGCTTGTGTTTATTCATGTTGCACGGCTGTCTGCCAACAATGCTAAACTTCATAAAGATATTTTTCAATACAAGTGTTGAAAGTTATGTGAAATAATTAAATTATTTTTAGCTTGTTTTGAAGGATTGGATTGAACCCTCTGTGTGTAAATAACTGCAAGAAAGACAATGAATGAATTTTTTTATATCTTTCGGATTAAATTGGAGAGATAATTCGTTCCAGCAATTTCAAATATTATAAAATGTTTTAATATGTATGTACACTTAGTCTATTGTACATTGATAGTAGAGAGTCCATTTGGTTTACTTTAAAGTGCGGTGGTTAACAGGCTATATGTTCTTTGTATTTGTGTGTTTTTTTTGACAAGCACCAATTTATTGATGTTAATATATTTCACTCAATTGTTTACATTTATATTGTCTTTTTCCCGTCATCCTTTAGTAAACGCTACACTGAATTTCTACAATTTTGCTTCATTGTAATTCCCTCTAAATAAATAGACTTTTGGTTTTATCGTGGAAATGAGCGTTTTTATTCGAATTGCGTTTCCGAAGGGTATTTGCATAGTATTTTGATTTTTCTGTTGGAAATAGAAATGATTTATAACATATCTTAAGCCTTTTTGTTTAAAAGACAAAAAGTACTGGCATAATCACGAAAAGATATTTCACATATCGGATTAGTATCGTAAAAACGCGGGGAAAATAGAATTGAGAAGTGGCTAAACCTGACCAATGTACTTTCAACTGCAATTTTTAACTTTAATGTCAGTTAAAAAATACAATAAATGTCTATCTCTTCTTAACATTTTTTTTCTTAGTAGCCTAAGCGTATCGGGTTTAATTTTTCTGTTCTTTGGATTGATTAATAGCATGTTTTGACGACAGGAATTTCACTTGAGAGTTTAGATTAACTCTCTGCATGCCAGGATATACTGGGGGCGACTAGATGACAGGACCAACTGGGTTCATAAGTAAGTTGAAGAAAAATATTAATTTATTTATTTACTCGAATAAATGTTTTAACACTTCCTCTCACTGTGTACTTTTTCATCTCAAATTGCATGAACAACATTTTTACTTGAAATGTTTCTTGGTTACTTCTGTAATTTCCTAGACTAGATCACACAGTATCTTTGACGTTTTTCAAAATCCATCTTCTTGCCTTAAGGAAATATGTTGATACTCAGCCGGACTAAAGAAAAGTTTTTCTTTTCCCTTAAAATTTCATTCACGACTTGAAATTGGTTCGTCAGCGGATCATTTGATTTGAGTTCGAGGTGGCAGAAATAATACAGTGCAGTATATACACGGCAACTCTTCTAAAAACAAATTTTATGCTTGCAAGACATCTGATACCAACATTATTTTGAGAGATGTATTTCAAGCTTTTGGTGCCACGCTAACGCTTCCAATATTACAGCAGTAATCGAAGATGCTTGCTTCACTTACCATAATGGAGAAGGTATATTTTCCCTCCTTTTTAGGGCGTCTCACATGCAACATAAACATAAACAAAGCATAAAGCATAAAGCGGGAGAGACACGATCCATTTTGTCGAATTTACTTTGTCAAATTGGTACCTTGCGTTTTAAAGTAATGGGGGATACGCAATGTATCGAGTTTGAAAATTTTGATTTGACCTTTTATTGCATCAATTTATCGATTTGGAATTTTATTTTAAAATGTGTGATTAGTTGCAATTTTTTGAAGCAATTTTAAAAGAAATCAATTGCTGGACTTTTCTTCGGCAAACCTAAATAGGTGAACATAATTTTAAAAATCTCGAAGCGGACAAATTGAATCAAAAATGGTGTTATACGACCACGACCAAAAAGTATATGCATGTAAAGTATTAAAAGTTGCTGCCTCTAATGTTTGTTATGATGATGCATTTTGTGCATTTTTGGACGTAAAAACATTTCCCATTCATTTCCATGATTACAACTTACCTTAGGGCAAATTTTAAACAGCAAAAAAGCGCGGGAAACTGTTGGCGGGAAATTTTATTTTTAATCTGTAAATAAAGACGAAGAATGTGTTATTGTTCGAACCCAGAAACAGTGTATAATAATTCGTGAACAGGCACAAGTAAGTACTGTTCAAATAATAAGAATGATAAAACGCAGAACAGGCTTAAATATTCTTGAATTTTATCAATTTGTAGGCTGACATTATTTGTAGCATATCCCTATATGTGCGATGTTGATCTGGACACGACAACAGCATAGTAATTAAAGAATGCGACACGTTTGATATTGATGTTTTCTTGTTTAGATACGCAGCTGAAAAAAAATTGCTAATAAATAGAAGTTTTAATCTCTTTTCTATGATAAAACACAATACAGTATATTTATGGAGACTCGTCCAAGGATAAATTTTACGCTTGCAAGAAGTCTGATTCGAAAGTCCTACTGCGAGATGTATTCAAGTCTTTTAATTCTAGACTAAGACTGGAATTTTTACGTACAGCAGTAATCAATGATGCTTCTACCATAATGGACAAGGTATATTATTAGATCTGCAATAAACTTTAAAGATATTTTCGATTACCTTTACCTTTTGATTATCTTTTTTATTAGCTGTATAAACCACATTGAGTTTCAATACATTAGCCTGACTTCTAAAAAAGCTGAAAATGTTTTAAAAAATTTTCGGCGGAAAAACTTTCGGACACAATTTTTTATTTCAGCGGAAAAATTTTCGGACAAGATTTATAAAGTCAAAAAATGTATGGGTAAGTCTTTTGAACGAATTTTAACCAAATTTTAAAAGTGATGATTACGGGAAATGCCACAAAAAGAAGGCTAGAAGCATTTATAGTGTACATATATTCAATCAAGATCTAAAAAAGGGTCTTCAGGATCCAACTTTATAGATAGAGCCAAATGTGAAAATAACGAAAATAATAAGTTCAAAAACTGCAGTTTTTATTGATTTTATGATTACCCTATATATAATTTCTATACACTGGTCCTTTTTTAAAAAAATTATAAAAACCAAAATTTTCGGACAAAAAAACTTCCGGCAGACACAAATTTCGGACGGAAAAATTTTCGGACAAAAAAAAATCCGAAAGTTTTTCCGTCCGGAAATTTTCGTTCCTAATGTATGTCACATCGTCATATTAATATTTTTAATTCGAAGGACAAGCGAGTTTATTCTAAAATGCGTTTCCACAGTTCAAACTGTGTCATGATATGACATGATATTTTCCAATGGCAATGACTAAGGAGATAAGCTGTAATATTATTAAAGAAAAAGAACAGTTGGAAAAGATGCATTGATCTACCCATAAAAACATGTTTAAAGTGTTGTGTTTTCCTCTAATAAACTGCTTTACTATTCTGATATTTGGAGGTAAATCATTTTATCTCTTTTTTTTAATCTATGTCAGGAAAAGCTTTTCGTCACCAATTGCTTACTTTATACTTTTTCTAACATGCTTTCTAACCAGTATTTCAGTTTGTGGGATAATTTTTAGGAAAGTACCAAATCGTGATATTGTAGCTGAGAGGGGATTAAAACTTTATGGAAAGTTAAACAAAGCAGATCTTGGCAACAACATTCCACTGCCAGATTTTTTTGAAAATAACGCTGTCGAAATGATTGTTGAATTACAACCTATTCGATGGAGTGGTACTGAAGAAGAAGTTGACGGAAAAACTCCTCGGGGAACAACAATGAAAAGTACCATAAGGACTTAAACAGCTCAATAATTAAGTTTGCAATAATTTTCTTTTCGTATTTTTTGTTCTATTTTTTTACTTGTTTTTTTTTCTTTCCGTTTAAATGGTGTTGACAAGGTCAGATGGAAAAATATGCTGATGTATTTTTTTTTATCGCAATTAGACAATCTGTGAAAACCAATAAAAAATGTCTAGAAAAGGTATAAATTAGAAGAATTAGAAGTAGAAAAATATATTCCCCCGAAACTGTCTTACAGTAAAGAAAAAAGTATCTCGTATTCATGTGACGGTGAATAAAGATGAAGAAATGCTTGGACCGAAATTATATATTAAGTATCAGAATGGTGCCTTTACTGAGGGATATATTGATGGATATATTCGGACAGTTGGTTATGTTGGAATGGAAAAAATAAAAATGATGAAGGATAAAAGTGGAAAGCTTAATAAATATGAGTTTCTACACAAAAGACTGATTTATGGAGTTGTTCAAGGGCCACTAAAATTGACAGCTAGTTACAATGGCAAAGAAATTACTCACATTAATTTCCGGTTAAGGAAATACTGTATTTTACGGTTAACAAAATTGTCTTTCAGGCGATTTAAGAGGGTTTTTTTAGGTTTAATCTTAATCACTTCCACTTTGGCTATAAAAAACCTGCAGATATCTTTTTACGAAGTATTATGGCGCTTAAGATTTCTTATGTGACTTGGCGGACCTTTTTTGATTTTGATAGTTTGACAGGTCTGTAAAATACACCTTCTATTTTCGATTGAAACAACTGTCATCGCTTTGCATTTTAGGCATTTTCACCCGATGTTACCAAAGATGTTACCAGGGATTCAGCTTCTTCAAATAATTACCACCACCCGCATTGCGGTGTATTAATTAATTTCTTTGAGATGGACCAAAAAGTAATTATCATTCTGAAATTTTAGTGGCCGTTGATGGGCATGACAAAAAATTCGTGTTTGATACCGTGACGAAACCCAATTCATCCAATTTTTAAAACATGGGGGCACTTTTCATAACAACCTATTCCCCCGAATTTATGGCGGTCAAACTGCAGGGCTGTTTTTTGCCTGACTTCCGACCATATATCTATGTGTTTTGTGCTCTAAGCATTGAAACTAGTATTTTTGGTTCTTTTCTTTACCAAATTTTGAGCATTTTTTTGAAAAAATTGTGTTCATTTATCCTAATTTTTTCTCCGCAATAATACGATCCATATTATAAGACTTGCTGTCCTTCACTAAAAGGCGGGGAGTTTTGTATTCGAGACTTATAACCTATAATCGCACCTATACATAGTAATACCCTTTCGTCCAAAATTTCATTACTTCATGCTAACAGGCGGAAAATGAAATATATATATGACGGGTGATCTCATATTTTACAGAAAAGCTTGGTTACACAACAACAAAAAATATATACAAAAAATGTTTTTAACATAAAATGATTTTCTGCATAAAGAAAACAAATCAACACGCCCTTGCGTTGCGTCAAAGATGAACAAATTATTTACAAATTCAGTCGATATATAAATTAAACTTTGTCAGCAGCATTATAGTACAACGATCTCTCCATGCAGCCGCCATTTTACATTCGCAGATACAGTTACCTTGATACGTCACTATTTGTTTCTTTGTATTTATCAAATTAACAAATTTTTCTCTTCATCATCACAAAGGACGTCAAGCACGCAAAATATTAATTGTTTAACGTCATCTTTTTCACTGTTCGACGCAAGTCCTTGTAGAAAATCAGGTACACCAGTGGCATAATTAACGCAGAAAACTGACCAATCACTGTTGTTGTTACTTCAACATACTCATTTGCCGTGCTTTCACTGAATATTTCGCCAGTCAAAGATAAATCATACGGCAACCAAGTAATAACAAATGTTATTGTGGTCGCCAGAACCAAGAAAGACTGTTCCTTATCTTCAGTTACAAAGGCGAATTCGCCGCTGATTGCAGTCACTCGGCTAGTTTTTGACGTGCACGAAATCTTATTGGACTTCACGCGTTTTATTATCTTTGCAGCCACGAAGGTTGCAAACGCTGTAGGAAATAAATACATAAGCAGCAGAACCAGTCCCATATAAATCTTACTATATCCATCTTCACTCGAAATCAATCCACATTTAACGTTACCACTTTGTAGTCCATATTTTCCTAAACCCAAAACTGGTAAAAGAGCCCAAGCAAATGCATATAGATATATGCTGCATAAACTTAATGGAACATAGCTTTTGCGTAGATACAACTCCAAGGCGTATTTTTGCTTCATACTGCAGAGATATCTATCTAAAGCCAGAACGATAATGTGACAGATTGAAGAAAATTCGAAAAAGCGAATTGAACATGCTTCCAAAACGCAAATCTCATAGCTACTTTCAAACCGATGCTTTAACAGTCCATTTGCTATCAGACTTCCTGAGATCAGCATTCTTATCAAATCACATGAGCAAGCTGACAAGAGGACATAATCTCGGTATTTTCGCTGATGGTAATTTCTTGATAAAGCAACAATGATCAGGATGTTTGGTATTGCCGAAGTAACTATGATGAATATAATAACGGCACCCATTGCGTTTTCAAAATCAATAACATCCATGCTAATTGGCTGTTAATTGGGGAATTATAATTTTGGTTTGCCTAAGAAATAAACACGTAAGTGTATAATAACAAGTTAAAATCTACTCTGTTGTCAACTTTCCCTCTCTAAGTTTCCTAACTTTTTAAGGTTGGTTTTGTTGAGCTTGCATTGACCACTTGTAAAGAGAAGAAGAAAATGCATTGAACTTCCCTTTTTTTGTATAAGTGGCTTTATTTTGGTCCAAATTCAACTTAACAGAAACTATTGTAAACTGAAAAACTAAAACAGCAACAGAGATAACAAGTAACAACGATCAGAATGAAAAACAGCTTTTCGAATTAACCTCAGAATGCTAATTCGGAGGGATGCGAATTGGCGTCAGAGCGAAAGCGAAATAACGACATGTCATCACGTAATTATTCAACTTTTAGATACCAAAATTGGAGCCCATATGAAAGAGAATTAAATATTCCACCCGGCGGTGGTCAAATTCACCATCGTTAAGGTAGCAAGTTACGAGGTATCAAAAAGTTAAGCTGCAATAGGTTCAAAGACGAAAAGTTGTCCGCGAAAAAAAAATTAAATTTTAAATTTTTTTAAAAAAAACGACTGCAGAGTCTGAGGGTGGGATAGAAGTTTACAATTGCATAAATAATATAAATAAATAAAACAAAGCAAAATAAAAGACAAACCAAACGGAAAGAGATATCAGATTATTTTTGAACATCCTCTGCTGTTGCAATTTAAAACATTAAAAATTACCAACGACAAATTATAGTTTACCTTTACTAAAGATTCATTGGAACTGTTTTGATTCTTGGCTTCATTGCCTTTATCTGCTGGAGATTCATTTTATAATTAAAATTGTCGCTGTTTTTGTAAAGAAAAAAACATCTGTGCAGCTTTTGCCATCCAAAAAAGAAATGTTTGTATTGTTGTTTTAACTGTTCTTTTAAATTTTAATATCATTGCAATAAGAAACGTAAAGGTGACATAATATTTTATCGACATTTTTTTTGGTTGGCTGAATATTGTTTCATAGAAAGTGTTTAAAAAACAGTGAAATGGGCGTTTTTGGACACCCGGAAATGATATCAGGCTGGCCATCTTCAACCTTCTATATTCCAACTGAAACATTTAGGAGAGAAAAAAGAACCTTTTTAGGAAAATATTCAATTTTTTCTTTTTTTCTTTCAATGTTGATAAAGTTATTTTGTTTTGCGGTATTTCTATAAATGTCGTGTACATTCTTCGTATTTTTTTTTACACAACAACAACCGCAAAATACAACGTCGAGTTGATTATACCAGAAAGAGATATGCAATTTCAGCAGAGGATCAATCGGCTTATTTTTTCTACGATGGCTAGAAATTGTCACAGCAAAACAAATTATTTCCACGTACACAGGACAGCGTGTGACATCACGCAATTTCAGTACATACATGAAAAAAGGGATTTGAAAGATCTGCTCGCTATTAACATCTTTCAACTAAGGCCACCAATAACACAATGTATATTGCAATAGCTGAAGTTTTAGCCTCGTCATAATGAAGACATTGAGTTTCGACCCTGGTTCAGTTCAGCTTTGAAGCAAGCTACTTCACAAGTTGAATATTAAGACATAATATTTCTTTCAGCTTCAGAAGAAGATTCGCCAGATTCACCTGCCTCCATTGTAACATCGGTATTACTGACGCAATCTTTTTCAGAGATTCAGAACATTTGCAAATTGTGTAAATTTTCACAATCTTCACTATTCGCAAATCTCCTAAATAAGACGTCATTCACCATATATTGCTTTCTTGAGAGATGTAGATTTTTTACTTGATTGAATTACTACATTTAAATCTGTTTCTAATCTTCGCAAAAAATTCACGCACTACTCATTCGCGAAAATTAGAATTCGTGAAATCACAAAACATTTCATCGCAAAACTTAATCGCGTTCAGGTAGACTTATTCTTAGTTGTCCTAAATTAGTTTCAACCGATCGCAAAGCTCTACTATTTTGTACACGCAACATGGCAAGCCATTATAAACGTTTGGCGTGAAAAGTAAGCTGAAACTATTAAAGAAATGGAAATGTTTACCTTGCTGTGAAAAAGGTTCTTTTGTCGTAGTTGTTAATTTCTCGTGGGAAGTTTGATTTTCTGTGAAGTATTTAATTTGCCGTGTCACTTGGTGGCCGTTTGTTATTTTTCATTTAACAAGGTAAAGAAAAAAATATTGCTGTTCATTTTTTAACACTTCCCTCTTCTCATCAAGGAATTACGGTGGCTTGTTTGTGCCATATTAAAAATCACTTCAAAATATTTTTGTAAAGTGTACTTTTAACAAAAATAATAGTTTTACGTTTTTAACTAAGTATAAAGTGCATTTTTAAAATAAAAAAACGCCACTTGATATTAAATTAAATATGAAGAGTGCATTTTTAAAATAAACAAGAAACCGGGGCGGTTTGAACACTCACACGCTTTTGACCCTGACATTCTAGCCTACTCATCGACCCGGACTTACTGCGTTCCTCTGGGTCTATTGTCTAATTTTCCTTCTATAAGATTCTGAAGATGTTAAGGATCGACGCATGCGCATAAGAACGTATATATATGGGCATGGCTGCTGGCGCTCTCTCAATGTTTTCATTCTCTATTCAAAGCGCGGTTCGTACAAGGGTTTGCTATCAGACTTAGTAGACCACGAGAACGCAGAGAAATGGTTTACGGGTAGACTATGACATTCTGGCAGTTGAAAGAGGACTTTTTTTAGATTTTTCTGAGCTTAGTGAGAGTTTTATCGTAAGGGGGCAGCAACAGTGCTTGCATTTAGAGGGCAATAGACTGAATGGAAATAAAAGACTATAAAACAACTTCAACATTTTCTTTTGTCTTTCGACAAACTAAAACCATAAATAACAGAAGAATACCCAAATCGAGTATAATAATACTAATACTAATATAAAAACACAGATTGAGCGAAAAAATGGAATACTGAAAAAAAAAATAGTAATAAAAAAAAACGATACTAAAGTCCATCATGTGTTCATTATGCGTGCGAATCGATCAATCTATCAATCTGATGTAGATTTTATATGGATAGGAGAAGGGTCAGCAGATAGGGAAGTTGCCATAATAGAGCATAAAATATTTTGTTTACAAAGTTTACCATGGAAGGCTGACAAAGTTTATCATAGAAGGCTGAATAAAGCTGAACGGTGCTGAGGGACCAGCTTGAAAAGACAGATGATGTCAATTTTCAAACGCTAGCCAAAGTCAAAAATGATGATTTTTGTTCGAAAGCTGATAAAATATAATAAAATGATGTAATCAAAATGTTTTAAGCTCCAAAATGACGTGATAATCAATCTGAAACCATAGTTGAAAGACTAATACATACCAAAAATCCACAACAAAGTATATAAAAACCAAACCAACTTCAACAACGTGCAATGAGTTTCAAAATGGCAGAGCTTACCAGCCAAACTTTTGGCAGATCCAACATGTGCGGAGGTCTGGACCTGTGGGCGCGATAGAAGCGCGCATTGCGCAAAAATGTAAAAACGGCGCGCCATCTAAAAACTTTTCGTTCCCGAAGTTGCCTTTGAAACACTCACCAACCTGAAGGTGTGAGTGAAAAACGCCACTTGATATCTAATTAAATATGAAGTGTATTTTTAAGGAATAAAAATTTCACTTAGCAATTAAGTATGAAGTATATATTTTAAAATCAAAAATAGAGCACGTGTAAGCCGCCCAGGCGAACAAACATGGCGGATGACATAACTAAGCGTAACTTTTCTAAGAGTATTCTTATACTTTAATAAATAATTTGAATGTCACGGATGTGTGTATTTTCTTAAAAGATGTAATAGGAAATGAATTTATCATCCATTATTTCAATTTGGGGTACACGAACAAGGAAATTAGAGCCTGTCTGTTGGGTACTCATGGCCTGAGATCTGTCGTATTCTCCGCCATCTTTCATAGTTGTTTACATTCGTGAAAATCAGAACTTTCGTTTCTATTCAATCATTTTTTTTTGAGCATTACCTAACAATAAACAATGACGTCAATCTAATAACGCGCCACTTTTTTTATCACTTAGCAAATATTTTTTATCAAGTGACATTTTTTATCGACAAAAACTACACTTAGCAAATATTTTTTATCAAGTGGTTTTTTTTATCGACAAAAACAACACTTAGCAAATATTTTTTATCAAGTGGTTTTTTTATCGACTAAAATACGCTTTATAAAATTTTTGCGAAGTGATTTTTGATATGGCACAAACAAGCCACCGTAAGGAATAGCTACATTGATAGCTATCAAAGGGAAGCAAATCACCTTCTGCATCTCCCATTAATTTTAATTTCAAACTGTCAAAGCTTTCTTATTGTTTTCCCACTGTTATTTTTGCGGGAAAAAAATTGAGAAAGCTTTTATCTTGCGGCATGAATCATAAAGGGGAATTCCACGTAGCTACTTACAAATCGTATTTCAAATAGATTACATTATGTGTAGTTTTAATTGCTCCGAATCATGGATGTCCGAATAGACGCAAAATATCGTGTAATAGATGCTTGTATCGATTTAAAACCGCTAAATTCAGATTCCGATTAGCCTTCCTACAAAAGCTTTGAGGGTTTGAATCCGCCAGTCTCGTGAAATTAGCTTTTCCCGCAAGATAATAATTGTCAGTCGTGTTTATTGTTGTTTGTGTTAGCGAATGTTTATAATTAGTTTTCTTCCTTTTAAGGTCATTTAAAGTGAGACAAAGGAGACAATGTTTTGACTTGTCCTTATCCTTATGTTCGAAAGGGCTTTAGCAGACGAACCTTAGCACAGAGACTCATCAAGGCCGGGGGGGGTGGGCTTTATCTGGCTTTCAGAAAATTCAAACAGAATGTAAAAATTCGCTCTAGAACAACAGTAATAGAATTTTAAGCAGATAGTGGTATATTAGACAAATTTCAAGCTTTTGATGACGTCACAGAGAATGTGCTGACATAAGCCAAAATTTATTGCTGCCATTTTGTTTCTTTCGTGACGTACTATAAGTGTGTCAAGTTTGATTTAATTTGGACAAGACTGTGTAAAGTTATGAAGGGGGGAATCCCTCCGGTCATAATATGTTCGAAATACCCCGGACCGAATAGGGTTAATTAAATTGAATTAACTGCTTGATTGACCAATAATTTTGCAACCTTTAACGGTATTATAGCTCTGACAGGGTAACAATCCGATTTACCTAGGAAAATCCAGCTATTATATCATTAGGATTGAAGTGTTTGTTTAATCGATCAATTACATGTACTTTTTAAAAAAAACAAGCTCAGCCTAAAATTGTTCTTAGAAACATTAAAAATACATTAAAAATTTTTGCGCCTCAAAATCGTTCTGCGCCCTCAAAATGACATGAATGAAAATAGTGAAGATGTGTCTTGTTAGAAATAAGTAAAATTCCAGTCTTGTCAATGCTTCCATTTTGGGTTTTTTCCAGCAATTTCCGGCCTGGTTGTTTTTATATAAAAAAAGAAAAGAAAAGAAGAGTACTAGGTATAAAATAACTCTGGACAAGTTGACCTTTATAAACCTAAACATGAAAGTTCAGGTTGAGAAAACAGAAGACAAAAGGAGCATTAGGGTGGTTTGAAAATGCGATTTTTTTTAAGTAAAATTGAACTTAAACCTGACATTCTTAGCTATTTCTAACCGAAAATTTATTATATTTGGTCTTGCGGCCTTTCAGAACAAGTTTAAGACTTCGGTTATGAAGACATTTCGCAGTAGAAATCTAAATTTATACTCTTGTCATGACGTTTCAAGCCTAGCGAATTAACGCGATTGCAAATACGCTTGACGTTTTCTTTGTTTTTATTTTCAACATATCGGAAGTAAAAAACTGAGAGGAATTTAATAAATTCTAACCTGTCATCGGCAGACTATAATTCCATTTTTTTATTTATTAGCGAACCTCCCTTGTCTGAGGTCTACTGCTAGAATATTTTTTCTCTTTTTTTCAACTTAACCCTATTGTCCGAGGTTTTTCGAACATATAATGACGGGGAGGGGGGGTTATTCAGGGGCGCCCCCCCCCCCCTGAATAACTTTTCATAGGCTTGTCCAAATTGATTTAATATATTTTCGGGTTTTAACATAGTTCGCATGAATAGAGGCCAACAATTGCCCGAAAATCCGTTTTTTCCTGATTTTCGGGTAAAATGCGAAAAAATCAGGTAATCGGGTAAATCATGTCATCAAAATTCACAGAACGATTTCCCTTGACGAAATAAAGTTGTCTTGAAAGTTTCAAGTCCTAAGGGTAATCCTAACGAAAGTTATTATATAGTTATTATAAGGATTTCATAGGGATTTTTAGGGGTAGTTTCGAGTAATTTATGTTTTTTTTATCAGATGACCGACGAAATTAACAGTAATTTTGTAATTTGACAGGCAAAGTTTGCATGTCTAATATGTTAAATTTTCTGACATTACGGCGCGACGTCAATAACACTACTTTAACGTCAATAATACAATAATAACCGATTACCCCGGGCTGTACCGCAAAATATCGCCCGAGGTCTAAGTGCCGATCGAGCTTGCGAGGTCGGTGCAATGACTGTATTTGTTAACCGTCTAAGTTATATAAAAATATAAAATAAGAATTTTAGTTTAGTGTTCTTATAATAATATAATTCACTACTTTTGTTACACTACTTTTGTTAACACTCGGGGTCAAAATTCGAAACAGTCCTGTCTAAAAACAAACATTCTATTTAGAATTCGAAAGTCCCTATAGAATAAAACTTTGTAAACAAAACATTAGCATGTTCGACACGTACGGAATAACGTGTAAAGTTGAATGCGCAGCTCAAATATAGTTACAACGAATATTGAAGTAATTTTTTTAACTAGCTAGCTAGCCAAGAATAACATGGGCTTCAACGAGTTTTATATTGACTCGGTAACCACAAAGCTGAAGGAACGAATCTGCAAATGAGAGGAGATGTATTTTTTATGATTCCGTCGCCTGTATTTAGTATTTTTGATAAAACTGGATATCAGATCATCGTTTTTTTTATGGACAATGTAGCTAGTTAACCAGCCATGTTGAAGAAGCATCCAGACGAAATGTTGGTGAATCTGGTTATTTTAACTGTTAAACTTGACATTGTTTTGTTTCTATCCTATGAAAATGTTTTTATCGATAAATGTATTGTAGGAGTTAGATATATAATCATTTCCAACGCTTCTTAAATATTTTTTTTCGTGCTTGTTTACATTTCAAGCTACCATTTTTCTTGACGACGGGCAATACCACAAAATATCGGCCCGTCGTCAAGAGCGTTAAGCCAATCAGAATGCCTAAAAACCCGTATTGCCCGCTTGAAAAATCCAGACGGTTAACAATAAGCAGATATTGCAGAACCGTTCGTTGAATATCAAGATTTATCCACTCGAGGTGAGCAATATTCCACGAGGCGCAGCCGAGTGGAATATTACCTTACCAAGAGTGAATAAATCTTGATATTCGACGAACGGGCATGCAATATATGCTTTATTATATACCTAACATCTCTTTTTTTGTCAGACATTTTTTATTTTTCTATTGCATTTTTGCCAAATAGAAGGCCCATGAAAGGGAGTAACGATATCTCTATTTCGTTTTTGTTTACGGAAGTCATTGCATTTTACGGAAGTCATTGCATTGTAAATTGAAAATACCAAAACAAGCGTGGAATATCGCGTCAGTTATTGCACGGTTGTACGGAACATTTAAATTTATTATATATAAAAGGAGTTGACAGGTATATAATAATATCCTATATTAAATTAATGAAGCCATTACAGTGCACCTAAAACTTTGAGGTCAAATAACTTGGAAACGAGGTGGTGACGTCAATGATTTTTCACCGCGTGGGTAACTAGGGACCACCTAGGACCAATTTGGGTAATTTTCCCAAACCTGGATCCCCGAATCCGTTTCGGAATGGACGGGTTAATGACGTCATCAAAAAACCTTCAAACCCTAATATCTCTGCAACCGTTTGTCAAAAGTACATGATCCTATACATTTTCTTGATCAGCGTTTCAAGATCTATACGATGAAGGCAACAGGTATACAAATTTATTAAAAATTTTTTTGGGGGTTTTGACGGGCGATTGCTGACGTCAGCAAAATTTTTTAAACCTTATATCTTCTTAGGCGTTTGTCGAAAACATATGATCCTATACATTATTTTGATCAGCGTTTTAACCTCTACACATTACAGGCAACGAATAAACTAAACTTCGCCAAATTTTTTTTGTATCTGCAGTGCTGACGTCAGCAAAAATTCTAAAACAACCTATTTTTTTATTGTCCTTCTGCCTAAGTGGATTTCTCCACCGGCTTTATCGACTAATTAATTAATTAGCAAAGTAACTACATTGCGATTTTCTTATATATATAATATTCAACTAAAAAACAAACATGTACGATTATAAAGTTTTTGTTAAACGAAAATAAAGATAATCAATCAGTCGGAGGCTATACGAAAAACATTTGGTACAGCGTAACTCATAAAATTACAATAAAAAGCAAATATATACAAATTGAGAATCCGTAAAAAGACTTCAGTGTAATTGCACGTAAGCATGCCTATAATCTTGATAAGCAAATTCTAATTAAATGTCGCATATAAAGAGCTGCTGAAAGCTTATAAAGAGAATCAAAGCTGAGTATATTGATCAACAAACTTGTGCTAAAAAGATTTCCTAAAAGAAAGTAAGAACTTAGTATAGCAAGGAGGCAATTATTCGAAGCATTTGTACCAACTAAGTGCGCCAATAGTCTTTGAATTAGTAAGTAAATGTTTTGATTGTAAAGGAAGAAGTTGCGATAAGTGGACAAGTGGAAAGTTGGAAACTTACATTTGTTCCCACAAAACGGATCCAACCTACGTGCATTCACATCTCTTACAATAAAACGCTAATTGTTACCCCATGTCTGTGACAGGTAAAGTTGAATGCTTATTTGTCAATTTTTGACGTTACGACACAACGTCAGTGCATTAGACTGACGTCAATGTATCAAATAAGATTGGTGAAGCCATTGCATTGCATTTTTGTCTCCAGACCCTTTTGAGACAAAACGCCGAAAGGAGCTCTGGATCCGTCTTGTCACGTGATTAAAATATCCCACTATATGTAGGTTATTTTATTTTTGTGACACGATTCCCTGATGCGTTGTTTCTAAACCAGCTGTTTTAAGTTTGACTTTTCGTTTGCGGGGATCTAATCAGGTTCATAATTTACTACAACTCGGGTGATAACTGATAAGGTCTGGAAGGACCTGGAAAAAAATTTATGTGATGATGCTACATGTAAACCTAAAAGTTACTTACTTAACCAGTCAGGTAGCTACTGTTTTATCTTACAAATACCACACATAGCTTAGCTAGTCTTAGTCTTCTATTCAAATTCAAGTCTAGCTAGCACATTATTTAGCTATCTATTATATCGCCGTTTTGTTATTGGCCACTACTCCTGAAAATATAAAAGACATAAAAAATGGGAAAACAATTTTTATTATCTGTTTTTTATTTTTTCGGCTATGAAAGCTGGGTTTTTAACTATAGCTTAGTACTCCTAGAAAAAAATCACTTTTTGTAAATGAGTACTATTTTTGGATTATATAGGTAATAAGCAGAGTTTATAGTCTGCATTTTTATTTGCATTGAAACCATAAACCTTTTTCAGAAAATCTTTTTGGATATTTTACAGAATCCATTTATATTGAATCTCAAATCCAATATTCCAAGGTGAGAAATTTTTGCGGGACGTATTTCTGCCATTGTGTGAGGCCTGATTATTTTATTTTTTATTTTTTGCAGAACATATTTTTGCAGTTGGAAGCTATCATCAAGAAATTACAATATTATTGTTTGCGATTGGAAGGATTTTTGCATATTTTCTAAAGAAAAGTGATGATAGAAAATGTTTTTAAATTTATTTTTTCTACAGTAACGTATATATCAAAAGAAACCAACGGCAAAGTAAAGTCTGCGACAATTCATCGTTTTCCGAATTCATTCTTGCGATTATGCTCTAGACGTCATTTTGCGAAGGGTTACAAAAAAGTTCCCCAAAAATTTAATTTCTTAATAAGTTATAAATTATTCACAATAAGTTTAGTATTATGTGGGGCACAAATTTTTTTTAGAAAAAAGTCAATAATCAATAAAACTCAAATGCACTCTTCCTGTATCAGGCCCAAATTTGTATGTTTAAGGAATATTAGGATGACAGAATTTGATTGTCAAAATTGGTTAGTCGAATTTATTTCTTGCCAAAGTTTTTTAATTTTCTTGTTTTTTGATCCTTTTATTTCAAAAAAATTCATATAATAAATGGTTGCGAACACCTCTGCAACAGCAACAGAATGATTGTATGATTGTAAAGTCATAAAAAAGCGACTTGTCAAAGAATCCTTTAACAGATTTATTAAAACGCCTAGGGCAATCCCGCCACAGTTCCTTGTCCAACTTCCACTTGTGTTCACACGGAACTTTGTATTCCACACTAATGCAATCAGCTAGATAATCGGATAGACATAAAAAGGCAGACAATACCTGATCACACAAACTTTGCTTGGCAACATAATGAATAATAAAGTTTTCCTGCATGTGTTTTTAAACTTAAAGAAACTGTGATGTAATCTGAAATTCAGCTTTCTTAAATATATATTATTTGTGCCATACCTTTTCCACCATTTTTTTGTTTTTTTGGAGCTATAATTCTTGGTTCTTACATTAACGAGCTTCTTGTGTGCTTCTTGTGTGCAAATAACGTAAAATATTTCACATAAAGAAACTGTGTGATAAGCAAAGTGGACATATTTTAGCAAATCAGAAATACTATTTCGATTTCAACAAAATAAAACGGATTAACGTCAATAACAGTTTTAAATTACTCCTAATAAGGCTGGCGCTTTAAGTCTAGGGTCAAGCGACACGTCTTGAAACCGACGAGTTGATTAAGCTATCAAAAAAACTTTAAACACTATTATCCCATTAAATGTTCGTCATAAGTACAGAATACTAAACATTATTTTGATCACAACTTGAGGCTCTGCGCAATAGCGGAAACGAGTAAAAAAGATTTAAAAAAAGGTTTTCAAGTACATGAACGGGCCAGTGATGATCTCATTGACACCTTTATTAAGATCATTGGTTCTTTTATTTTCATTATTAAAATCGCTGTTCTTTCATTAGGTTTTTTATCTTTTTTCTTCTGTTCTGCCTAAGTGAACTTTTCCACGGGCCTTGCAAGTATCAAGCTATTAATTGTGATTGTCTTCTTTTAATAAATTCGACATTCCATACTGTATGCAAATTAGCTTTTAGCGATTTTAATAATGAAATCCATTAGCTGTCAGGAATGTTAATATTTATTTACTTTAGCAGTGCGTGTAATTTATAACTTATTTCCAAATGACCATCAAAAAGGTTGCATATATAATATATAATAAATCAAGGATGTGCCTACATGTCCATATTTCCTTAATACAGATAATAAAATCTCCAGTCTCTCATCAACACTTAATTTACCGTCTGATAGCCTTGTGGTAGAGCGTTCGCTTCCAGTGCGGGAGGTCTTGGGTTCAAACCCCAGCCGAGTCATGCCAGAGACTATAAAATTTTGAATCTATCCTTTCTGCTTAGCGTTCAGCATGAGAATAAGATTGATATCTTAGGCGGTTGTCTAGTTCAGCGATTGCTGTGCTTGCACGACTTTCGTAGCTCAAATGGGAGCTTTAAATGCGCCAGGACCCCCTTCGCAGGACCCTCGTTGATAGCAGTACCAATAGGAACTGAAGAGGCTATCCTGGCTAAATAATTTCAATAATAATAATAATAATGATGAACGGTACAGTTAACATTTCAACCGCACCACCTTCACTAGATTACCAAAAGCAACATACAATGTTGTTAAGTCGTTGATAAACTCTTTAAAGTCTAGCTAGCCATAAGAAACTCTACAAAGAGAAAGAAATATTACGTATTGTAACATAAAAACACTTTAAACATAGCGTCCTTTCAAGTCATCCTAAAATTGTTGATTTTTGATTGTAAAAATATTTTTTCACTTTATTTCATTTTTACTTGCAAAAAAACTCATAGATAACATAGCAATAACAGCTTCTTTCTCCATCTTAACTAAGGGCCATGCTTGAATAAAAACAGCTAAAGATAAAGATTTTTTTCCTTAACTTTATATCAGAAAAGCACAACAACATCAGCTTTTCGTGTACACGAGAAAATAGTAGAGAATTTTTAATCCAGTGAAATGAGCAATAACACTGATTCGAATCCAATGTGATAGAAATGTCCTGAACTTCGCCGCCGCGATGAAAGAGTAAACCAACATATCACACTGCTCCGTACGTATGATTTAATTACTCTTCTCAAAGTGTAGTTAGTTGAGCTAGCTAACTGCATCTTCCAATTTTTGACAACTGATGTGACTACTACTAAAATTTTGTTAATGTGTTATGGATAGCTAGCAGATACATCAGAATCAATGCAAAATTTAGCCACACTGGTCACATGACACATGTGTTTTCAAATATATCTAGGACAAAAAAACTCTGATGTAATTTGAAATTCAGCTTTCTAAAATATATATCTTTACTTTCTCACTTTTTTGTTTCTTTGCTTTTTTTAGCTAAATTCATCACAAAAAGGATTTACAACTGAAATAAAATTATCTGAAACATATTTTGTTAAAGATCCTAAAAACGTACGAACCAAAGAAAAATGTATGTAGCTATACAACATATGACATATTTAAGTGATAAACATTTAAATATATTCCAACCTTTTTTGGTCCGGCATTGGATTGCTAAGCAGTGCCGTAACCACAATTTTAATATTGGGGGTGGGGGCTATATAGAAAAATTACATAGATGAATTTCGCTTTATATAGTGGCTCCCAAGGCGCCCCATGGTGGGCGCCGAGTGGGAAATTTTTAAATTTTTTATCTCTAGATTGGCGGAAAATGCCCTTCCAGACGTCAACGATCTCATGGTTCAATGTTAAAAAACACGATGAATGTTTCGATATCTTTGTAATTTAGAAAAGCTGCATTGTTTAATTGGCATCAAAGTTTAGATAAAAATTTCCATCAGAAACCAAAAGATACAAAGAGATACATATTTACATTCACGACTACAATAATATAAAAAATGATAAGAACACTAGAAATTTTAAGGGTGCTGGCAATTTTTAGAAAATTTACATCGCATTTGGACTTTTTAAAATGTGCTGCCAGCCACCTTAAAAAACATTCAGTGATTTTGACCATGAGTAGAACAACTGTTTTATGTTTTTCATTTCTTTGTCTCTATAGCTCTCTCTCTCTCTCTCTCTCTCTCTCTTTCTCTTTCTCTCTTTCTCTCTTCCTTCTAATTCTTTTATTTATTTATTTCTTTCTTTCTCTCTTTCTTTTTCTCTTTTTTTTTAGTAGGAAAATTATTTGGGGGCCTGTGCCCCCTGCCCCCCCCCCCACCCTGCGGTTACGGCACTGCTAAGGCCTGTCTTGATCATAAGTTTCTTAGTTCGTTGTTTTTACCAACACAGTTCTGAAAATGTGAACCAGACCTTAACCCTTTGGATCGTCTTCACCAGGAGTGAATTTATCACGCTAAAGCACACTATATTGCTATTTAGAGACGCAGTATATGTTGCTTCTGGAAGACTTTCCCATAGTTCAAATGGGGAAGCTAAGGGAAGGGAAGGGATTGTAGTATAAATATACGAAAACATTATATTATATACTTAGCTCTCATACCCTTGGATATTGGCCATTACCCAGCGGATTCCACCCTGCCTTCTCCTGCCTAACTTTCGAAAAGGTTTTCCAAATTGAATTAAACTTGGCCCACTTTACGACTTTGTTTTTTTGTTTGTGTCAGCACTTTTCCTGTATTGTCATCGGAAGGTTGAACTTTGTCAAAAATACAACTATCGGCTTAAAATTCAATTACTTTATTTCTAGAACAAATTTTAGCATTCTGTTAACGTTTCTGATAGCCAAATAAAAGTTATTTAATATAATTACCGATGATTAAAAAATTCGCATGAAAAAACGTCAAAACTCTGTTACCTGTATTGCGTAGAGGGTCAAAAATTTGTTACCTGTGTTGTGTAGAACTTGAAACGCTGATCAAAATAATGTATAGGATAGCGCGGTTTTCATCAGCTTTTTAAGGAGAGATAAAAGAGTTCATTACTTTGCTGACGTCAGCTACAAAAAAAAATATAAGTGATGTTTTATAGACTTTGGTAAATCAAATTATGAAAAATATAATCCACTTTGCAAAAGTCAATTAAGAGAAAAGCTAGAGTGTCCCGCGTAGATGAGACCTAGGGATGAGGTTGATCTGCCTAAGACATATTCTTCTCATAGAGAAATCTGATACTTGTTTGTTTGTTTAAAGCTCGACTGTATTAAAGGTAAATAATAATTATTTGTTTTTTCTTTTATTTGCCTACATCACTCAGGTGTCATTGCGAGGGTTTTGGTGTAATGAAGTTTCGTATCGTGGAAAATGGCAGCGAGAAAATTTTTCATAACACTTTGCATTTATTTGATGTGCTGTTCAACATCATGTGAGTAAACATTGAAACATATCTATACTATAATACCCGTATACGTCTGTCTATCTGTCACGCACAATGGTACCACAAGTGGCAAGACGCACGTAATGAGGTATTAAATGAACAGGCGAACCCGTTGATTTTTCCACGGGCCACCGACTAGTATTAATGATTTGACTTAACCCTATTCGGTCCGCGGGAAGGTTTTTTTTTAATATCTCCTTTATGGTATGTTGTATGGGTATGATACTTACTGAGTTTCAACATTTATCTATAAGACACCTGATCGCTAAAATTTTAGGCCCCCATACCTTCAGAGGCGGAATAATATGTTCGAAAACCCCCGGAACGAATAGGGTTAAGTAAGGCATTTATTATAGCCAGTTTCTAGGCTACTTCATTGATGCGTTGACCTTGCTACAGTTTAGCAGAAATGCTTGAAGAAGGTAACATGAACCATTTGCGATGCCTACACTGCTTTCCAGTCAATGGTTTGGGTGTTAATAAACTGTAACTTGCGATATTTTTAAGGACTTTTATTGAGGAACACACAATTCATTTCCGTTAACTCCCCCATTCCACTGAGAATTCATCTCAATAACAAAAGGTGGCAGGGTATAATAAAAGATGTACATTTTTTTCATATGCAGGGAGGGGGTGGTATGGGCGGGTGTATGAACTATTGATGGATGGACGAGGTGGGTGAGCGGTGGTCTCAACTATTTAAACTGAATATTTTCCGCTTTTTGTCCACGTTTTACCTCTTTCAATAAGTTTAAATCATTATTTTTTTCTTAAATTTTCCATTTAACAGGGGTTCTAGGTGAGGATTGCTACGAAGATGTAGACGGCAATGTAGAATGCACAAAAGACGGTAAAACTTTTTTTATAACTACCTTTCATTTATCTACCTTTAACACAATGAAATAACAGGAAAAATTCAACTTAAAGTTAAACTTAAACTTACAGTTTCTGACAGCAAAATAAAAAGTTATATAACGTATTCTTAGGGTTGTTCATCATTCGCAGGGGCGGATCCAACAATTTTAACATGTCAGTCACATTTTTTTCGAAGCAAAAAAAAGCGCAGCAATTTGCTGCGCCCAAAACAGCTGGGGGCATGGGGGGCGCTGTAAGCCTCCCATGGCGGGTCCGGGGCACAGCCCCGGAAACTTTCGCTATTTTAAGCCTCTACGCATTATAAACGGCCTAAATAATGTCCAAATTATTAGCTTTGTTAGAGACGTTTTTTGCTCTAAAGATTGGAATGGACAAGAAAATAACAAACCATCTTTTAAAGGGTTGCAAAAAAGTGTATGAAAATTAAAAACAACAGTTTAAATTCAAATATTTTAAGACTGTTTCGCCCAATATCAGGGCTCGTCAGCATGTCTAGGAAATGCCTAATAACGTAATGTTAGCTATTCCAGACATGGACAGTCTGCTATATGCTAAAGTAGGCTTAACTAGGGGAAGCAGGGAATAAAATAGATTGATATAACATAAAGAAAGAAAAAAGACATTTATGCGCATTAAGCTTATTCAAAAAAAGGTGTTTTGCATTTACTTTTTTGAATTGTTTTCACCAGAATTACAAAAATGATTGGCTTTAAAATTATCATCACATCCTTCATCAACACCTTGCAGACAAAACAGAATATAACCCTGAGCATAAGTATTTTTAGCATTTAATGATGTAAATACAGGTTCAACTTTGCACTTTGCACCACAGTTAGGAAAATAGGAAATTTGGTTTTTGGTTTTTGATGTATCTGTACAGTCTGGAGACAGAGCATAATTTTTCTTACCACTGGGAAATTAAAGTATTTGGCGAAAGGTGGCAAAAATTTTCTGTGTTCAGAGTATTAACCATGCTACCGCAACTAGTCTACCAAAACAAACTAAACCAAGCCTGATAGTACAAGTAAAAACAGCTTCATTCCCCACAAATTCTATTGTGTTACACCAGTTTAATTGTACAAAGCGGCGTCATCATATGTAAGATGGAATAAATAAATGACTTACCTTGATGTTCTTCTTAGCAAGAAAGTAAAACAGAATTCTTACTATATATACACCTCAGGGTAAAGGAAAAACCCTAATGATTGAATGTTGCAGCACGTCAACCAGTGTATTGTCACCAACATGTAGCTAGGAGATGTAGCTGTACAAACAAATCTCCAGTGACTTTAAGAGCTAAAAATAATTATCGTAGGAAATAAGTAAATTGTCGAAACTAACTTCTGTATTATACAACATGTCGGATGTAGCACTACAGAATAAAACATATATGCACCCTTTTGGTTGGTCACTGCCTATTCTGCAAAATGCGTTTGCTCAAATATTATTCAATTGATAACATAATAAATAAAAGACAAACAAAAATTTTATCCCTTAAACCGTAGTCGTAATCATGATTAAGCCTTTGTACCAACATAATTTAAGTTGAACATTTTGGTACTTTACAATTTCTTTGGACTGGTTAAAAAATTTGGGCTTAAACTAGTTTTATCAATTCCTATCTGACTTATTTCAACCAGAAAAATTGCTTTTAATGGTTTTTGCACGTGTATCTGTGTTAAAACAGATATGCTGTAAAAAATGCCTTATCGGCGTCCCCGAAAATGCCTAAATTAAAAAACTTAAGAACTACAATGATAGGTCAATGTATATTGGGCTCTCTTTCATCGATCTGGTCTAAAACAATACCATATCAAGTTTTAAGCGATTGTTTTAATTTTTGCACAAGTTATTGGACTCTTACCATTAGCGAAAAGTATGCTTTTTTATACTACCCACATAAAATTGACACTTTGACTATAATTGGTTAGGAATTATTAATTTTTTTTAAAAATTCACAGACTTGTACTAATATCAAAATTCCTAAGATGCAATGTCCTAGTAGTAAGCTATTAACATCTGCAGGAAGTTATTATCAGGACGTGTGCTCTGGGCCTATTTCGTGAAAATTAAAAATTAAGTATAAAAAGGATTTTTCATATGAAAGTTAGGTGGTGCTTTTATTAGCTATTACAAGTGTTTAAGATAACAAGAATAATAAAGCATTATCTTCTTAAAATAAAGCAATTGCAGAACTCTCTAAGTTTTTGGTCAACAACAACAACTTTAAAAAATAACCCACTCTGCATTGAAATTTCTAGCTCCTAATTGCTTTCGTTTGGTCCGAAATTCAAATTACACGGCATCGGTTACAAAAAAATTCAATGATTATTGAAAAATACATGCTCTGTCACATTTCGAATGCCGTAAATATGGGTTAAAGTCGTCAGTTTTTTGTAAACCAATCAGAATACGTTATTTCGGCCGGCAAGCCAATCACATTGCATGAAAATTCTTCGGATGTCAGTCGCTTTTTGCCGTATCCATCAACTCAGTCACACAAGAGAAAGTTCCGTAAAAAAAAGGTCAACGGTCGCAGGGACTGCAGGATCACGGTACCCTATTATTTTTTACGATTCTTAGTAAAAATTATGTCAGTCGCGTGACGGCGCTGACGTACACTGGATCCGCCCCTCGCATAGAAATTTAAGGGGTAGATTTGAGTGATGATCAATATTTAAGGCTCTTAGAGCAAAAGATAAATATTAACAAAACATAGATGTTTAATAATAATAGGACATGTTTAAATATAAATTTATGAAAATTTAAAAACGAAGCTTTTCAGGCCGGCTCAAATGCATCCAACATTTCATCCAACATCGTAAATTTTTGATGTTGGATGAAATGTTGGATGCATTTGAGTTGAACCAAAATTTCTTGAAAATAAAAAAGAAGAAAAAATTATGTTGGATGATGTTGGATGAAGTTTGATCTCGGTCAAACTTTTCATCCAACATTTTCAGCTTCATCCAACACAATTTTCATGAATTTTCATGTTTGATGCATTTGAGTCAAATTTCATCCAACATTTTACAATTTCCTAAGTATATAACGTACTTTTCGAACACATTTGCGAACGTTTTTTGACAATCGAATGTTTTTTCAATGGAATGCTTGTAAATAAATAAATCGAGAGTGTATGTGGAAAAATCATTTGTGAATTGCGAGAAGAAGCAGAAAAAGTCAGGATGGCAGCTGTGGCCAGTGATTCAGAAGACGATACGTACCAACCAGGCGAAACATTTGAAAAACAATTTCTTCTTTCAGCCAGTTTCGTGTTTTTTCCCTGGTCGGTTTTTCATCATCGGAATCCAGTAACTTGTTTAAAATCATGATAGCTGCATCAAGGTCCTCCATAAGGAAAAGTCAAATGAATGAACACGTCATGTTGGATGAAACGTGTTGGATGAAGCAACTAAAATGCTTGAATGAATTTTTCTTTTCTTTCGAAATTCGAAGAAAATTTTCATCCAACATCATCCAACATTCGAACCAACATGTTGGATGAAATGTTGGATGCATTTGAGCCGGCCTATAAAAACTTAAACTTGTACATACATGTTAAAACATCATGTAGGGCATTCGTTAATACTAAAAAATCTCTAAAGATCTAATGTTGTCGTAAAAATATATAAAAATACTTCAATAATACTTCATTCATTTTTAGTTCTAATAATATCTATCTCCTATGGCAAACAAGAAACCCAAATTTAGCCGGAAAAAATGACCAACTTTAGTGTCAGTGACTAAATGTTCCCGAGACTATTAGTTTTCTGTAAAATCATCTCCCCACATAAGGAAACATTACGCGTTCAATGTCTTCCCTTCGCTTGCATAACATTCATGTTAATTTGTCTAATGAATGAAGTCAATATTTAGTAAGTTAACTACAACAGGAAATTTAAGGTCCTTGACATTATATTCTAACGGTTTTGATCATCTGTAACTATATGTTACATTACCGCCAGACTTATGTGGAGCATTGCTCTAACTTTCTCGTCTGCAACATATCCTGTTTGTTGTCATTAGATGGTTCAAAATGAGCTGACAGCCTTTCTTTTTACAGTTCCAAGAGTGGGGCCCCGTGATACCACTACGCTATCACCGATTAACCTTTGCTGATTTTTTAGGACTGACAACAGTACATTACGTTGGAATAGGCGGAGGGACTGTGGCTTTGATTGTGTTCGCTGTCATATTTCGCCTAGCCTGTCGCTACGGATGTTGCTATATCCTTACGAGACAACAACGAACGCAAAAGCATCGTCAGGCAAATGCTAATGTAGAAGCACCTGCTGTAGTTACAACAGTACCTTATGCGAGACAATTGGATGAAAAGTAAAAAATGCAGATTCCGTTATGGAAAAAAGACATGTCACACAATACACTTTGTTTTTTATAAACACTTGATTTTTTTGCACTTCGCCTTAAACACTGTTTAGCGATTTAGGAAAAAAAACCACCGAAAAATTGTTTAGTGATTGTTTACCAGGATAAGTTTATTAAGCAAATTGCTATTTTTTCAAAGTATTTCTTTCTTTCGTGCTATATCATACTGTTTAGCAATTTTTTAAAGCTCTGGTAATTTTGGAGCAATTTTTTAAATTGGAATTGTTGACTATCGGAATTGTTGTTCATCTATATTATGTCTGTCTTTCTGTCTGTTACGCAAAATGGTATCCCAAGTAACGGGACACACGCAATGCGGTATAAAAAGAACGGGCGAGCCCGTGGATTTTTCCACGGGCCGCCAACTAGTATAAGAAAAGGATACTACACGACACGATTTTTTTTGTTCATGTACTTATTTTTATTTCTTTACATATATGAATGAATAAAGTCAACAAATGTCGTAATCATACGTCACCACATACCGTATCAGCGCAACCTTTTTTGTTTGGCTCAAATTATTCGTCTGCCGTAATTTTCGTAACCTACACAACATTAATTCAAAGTCAACAAAAAATTGATGTTGTTGAGATTTTAACATATTTGTCACCAGTTATCGGAAAACACAGGTTATTTCTGGCATTCTTTAAATAAATACCGAAATTTGGAAATTGATACACACTTTTTCATCAGCTTATATTTTTTCCGCCGGCTCTAATTTTCGCCATCTTCTTAAAATTACGTCACTTAAAGGCAAATTAAGTAGATACGAGAAATTATTAGGAGAGATGTGAGGAAAACTTATTAAAGTGATATGACGAGGTGACGTGTTGCTAAAGCAACCAATTAAAAGCAAAATATAATACGAAGCAAGACCATGCTACATTTGTAGAGAAATAATTTTGACGTTCGGAATTTTTTGCACCTAGAGTTAATGATATTTCGCTTTTACCATTAAATGTATTCGAATATAAAAATATGCATAACTTGTACTTCTTCTCTTAATACGATGATTCAATGTGATTGTGAGAGGCAATTTCGACATGTGTGCATTTTCCTTTGATTTCCAAAAAAGTTATGTCTTAAATGTTATATTTTATTTTCTGACGTTACGGCACGACGTTAATAACATTAATGTAACGTCAATATCTTAATTTGAAATAACGAAACCATTACTACAACCTTAAAATTTTGAGGCCAAATAGCTTGGAAACGGGGTGGTGATGTCAGTCATTTTTCACCGCGTGGGTAATTAGGGACAACCTGGGACCAAATTAGGTAAGTTTCTCAAACCTGGGTGTCCGAATCCGTTTCAGAATGGACAGGTTGATGACGTCATCAAAAAACCCCTAAACCTCGATGCCCCTCAGCAGTTTGTCAAATGTACGATCCTATACATTTTCTTCATCAGCGTTTGAAGCTCTACACAATAAAGGCAACGGGCTAAAAACATTTCTAAAAAAAAATCTTTATTTGTACACTTGTGAGACTTTGCTGACGTCATCGAAATTCAAGTGACGGTTTTCTTTTCCATTGTTACTCTGCCTAAGTGGATTTTTCCACAGGCCTTATCGATTTGTATATAATAATACGAAGTGTCTGTGACTGGCATAGTTAGTGTGACATTTTCCTTTGATGTCGCCAAAAATTTCCTTGAAGTCGCCCTAAAAAAGTATGTCTTATTTGTTAACTGCCTAGACGTTACGGCACGACGTCAATGCATTTAGACTGACGTCAATTCATTAAATAAGAATATTGAAGCCATCGCATTGCACTTTTAAGTTTAAGGCTAAATAACTTGGAAACGGTTTGAAATAACTGAAGTCATCTCCTGCATGGGTAACTAGGGAGCACCAAGATGCGACCAATTTCCTAAGGCTGGGTCAACACACCCGTTTCGGATAAAACGGGTTGATGACGTTAATAAAAACCTTTAAAGTTCAATATCCCTGTAACTGTTCTTCAAAAGTACACGATCATTTTCTTGATCAGCATTTCAAGCTCTATACAATGCAGGTAGTGGCTAAAAAAATTGTGAAAAAAAAAATCTTGACGCCTTGACGGGTCATTGCTGACTTCATCAAAATCCTAACTTGGATTTTTCAATGGGCCTTATCGACTAGTTTAACGATAATAAAGATCTTCGCCAAAGGTTTAAAACGTTTAAAATTTTTACATTTTAAAGTCTAAAAATGACCTTAAAACATTCTGAGTAACAATATAAGTTTGTGCTAAAGTTGTTATAACTGTTTTTTGATTATAAGCCCAAAATGTTCTGCGAAAACAATTCTGGATTAGAAATTACAGAAGTAGGCACAAACTGCCTGGGGAGGAGGGTGATTGGGGGTGTATACATATATTTCCTGCGCAATTTTCATTTTAAATTTTCATTATTTTATCCACCGCTTTTGTTCCCTATTCCTTATAAAAATATGCGTTAGTGCTTTAAATCCACGTGTTGCTCTAATTTCTCACGGTTGGACTAGCACGAAGTGAATGTTATTCTTAATAATTATAAAAGGTCATGGAAAGGAGAACAAATGAATTTCTGCCATTTCTAATTTACTTTCATTTCAATAAATTTACAATAGTATGTTAATGTTACTTCTATATCTATCGAGACAGTATCTGATGTAGAATCAAGTGAATTTCACAAAGTCATAGAGAATAAGTTGTTTCGTCAGCAAGGCATACAGGAGCTGCGTTTGACATAGCCTCATATTTCCACCATTTGATTACAAGGAAGTTGGTAATGCTTGGTCTGTAAACTATTTGCATGCATGCTAACCTCGTCCCCAGGGTATCATGGCCCCTAAGCCGTTATTACGGAGCAGTTAACTTTTCGCTATTATCAAATTCATTAAAAAAGGCAAAATGCCCTGGGAATGTATACCCCATCTAGTTATGCTTATCACCAGTGTGTAAATTTAGAAAGATCGCAACTCTCTGTACATGTACGTAGATTATTGGTGAAGTTATATAACGCTAGATTTCTTTCTTCGTTGACCAATTGTATTTTTTGCAAGAAACCGTAGAAACAAACTCTTTACTTTGCGGTTGTTGCAAGAATAAAGAATAGCGTTTGCGAACGAATTAACAAACAAGAGAAAAAATGTTGAATCGAATTCAACTAAATACACATTCCAATTAGATTCGCACTTTCCTCGTAATGCTCCATACATAGATCGGCTGAATGAGACAACTATGTAAGCTGGGTATGTGAGGCAAAGGCTGGTCAAAATTAAACTTATTGTTCGTGTCAACGTTTTGTCATATACTGGCCGCAATTTCCTCCTCTTCATAACATCCAAAAAATGAGGACTTGTAGCTAGTTTACAAGGTTCGCTTGTTCTTACTTGTGATTTCTTATGCACGTTCCACCATGTCTTTATATAAAATATCAATGTGCTAAATCCAATAAAAAAATCTAAAGACAAAACAACCAGTTGAAAATAACAGGCGACGTGATAAACGGCTGTTATTGCTAATCCTATCGTTATGGTGACTGCGAAACAAATGGCCACTATTATGAACGTGTGGACCTTCATCATTCCAGTGCTCTCACATTCCGCTATTGTGACTCTCATCCGTGAATAACGGTCAAGAGAGATGATAAAAATCAAGAGTGATGATAAATTCAAGAATAAATACGCAGATGTTACAGCATACCATGACAAAAAGCAATTTCCCGGACGAATGTACAAATATAAAAATATCGGCGCCACAAGCAATCCTGTGCAGAAATCTGTAATTGTTAAAATCAAAATATAGCGTGCGAATTTCATTTTATATTCTTTTGTTTTGATTAGGGCGAATATTAGCGCCCCGTTGAATAAAAGTATAGCTGGGGTAACACATCCGTAACATACTGCGAATATCAAGCGTTGGTTCGTAGAAAGTAGTTCCAGCAGCGGTAGTGGGCTTTCACATTCTGATATGTTCGCAGAAGCCATACAAAAGCTGTTTTTCCAGCGATTGGTTATTGGTGGTTTTGTTGAAGTATTGGTAGCTTTCGTTTTGATGTAGTTGATGTTGTTTTACGTGTTGTTTGTGTTGTTGTCTACCTCCGTTTTAAAGAAGATTTATTAATCTTCTATGACTTTCTTATTCATCCTCTTTTGAATTTATTTATTTGCAAATCTGCGAAACATTTTTTACGTTTACTCAACTGATAGAATGATATGTTTTAAAATTTAAATGACGAAATTTATATAATTCGAACTCATTCCCTTTACGCCAGTTTACGCTTATCATTCAATAGGTATCCCTGGTTCAGAAGTTCTACAAAAAAATGTTTTTATTGCAAAAGTTAATTCTAAAGTTTGCGCATATAATTTAGAATTTTGTATGACAAAACGGCTTGTCTTGATGTAACGGTACAACAATGAATCAAGTAGGCGTTTCATAAAAAAGTTTGTGAAAATAATAATTGCAAACAAAACTCTTTATACACAGTGTCGCAGATTTCTAAACTCTGCAACGTGAAAGTGAAGACAGCGAATTGAACTAGTTAAAGAGAGGCTTATTTGGCTTGATCATGTGCGTGAAACTAGGCAGACTATTCATCCTTTGTGAATCTACTTGCCATAGAAAACTTGATTGTAAATGATTTGTTTCAACTTGAAATCAAGTAAACATTTCGACCTCACAATTTGTTAACTATGGGAACAAATAAAAAACTGAACCGAGGTTAAGATAAATGATGAACAACCAGAGTCCCTGATAATTCTTGTGAGTGAATATCAAATGTTTAAATAGATACATAGAAATAGTGAGTAAGAGGGTGGGTTTCACTGCCACAAAGTGGTAAGGTCGTCCACATTTAATTCCACGCGGCTGCTAAGTTGTGGCAACAGCAACACAAAAAAAATCCAACACTTCACCATTCGCGATGGTACATGTACGGCACAGATACTTTGCACCAACGAGCAAGAAATACGGAGACTTCAGTACGTGACAGACACGCTATACCCCAATCTCGTTCTCAGCGCATATCGTCTCTTTTTTATATCGACACGGCGAGTAATTATATAGGTAATCTTAGAAATGCTTTAACTTTATGTTAAGTAACCGTTAAGTGATTTATCCATCAATAATGACCTTTCTTAGAAGTACCAGGTTGAAAGTCAAATTACTTTGTCCAGACGTTTAAATTTGTTTTATTACAGAATTTACTTTTTTAGAATGAGAGTTTAATTGAAAATTAAACATGCTCTTTTTTACACCTATTTCCTTCTAAGAAGAATGAACATATACAATTTTTAAGGAGGGCAAAGTTGCTTTTCAATTTTGAGATCGACGTTAAGATTTCGTCTTGGTGGATTTTTCTCTTTAACCGACAATCTTCATTTATTCGGATATTTTTTAGAGTCGATCTTGCGTTAGACGAGCAAGCATCCACAAGATGAACTAACACAAAAGAAGCTATGAAACAACTTTTTTTTCAATGTAACTATATCGTTATATCAGTTAGAATTTTATGTTAAAATAGTGAAATTTCCGCCAAAAAATGTAGCAAGGTTGTGGGGAATACCATCTCTAGCCAATATCTACAAAGTTGTCCTGAATGAAATTATGTCGGTGGTATCATTGCTGCAACGTGTTATCTCGTGTTATCTCGTGTTATCTCGTGTTATCTCGTGTTATCTCGTGTTGTCATGCGTTACCAGATCGCGAACATAAAAAACATGAAATAGGGTCAGCGAACGATAGTACAACAGTTAAAAAATCAGTTAATTAGCCAAACTTGTTCCTAGGACCTTTCACTTAAGGGCTGTCGAGATGGATTGGGGATATAGATGTTATTTAGAAAAGAAACTTTAGAAGAAAAGAAGATATACTGACTGTTCAGATATAATATCAACAAGAGGTTCGAAATCGACGGCTAAAAGTTAGATGGTATATTTAGTGCCATCTCATAACGCCCTAAGATTTAAATCCTCACAGACTAAAGCATGATTGGTCAAGTACTCAGATGGATGTGGTTTTTTATCCACTAAAATAGCTTGTGGCAAGTCATTACATATTGACCTTTGATGCACTCCATCCCATTTACAATTGATCATTAAATTCGGATATAAAAGATATTAGTGACGTATAAATCTTGAATTATGTAAGTAAAGAAAGATGGAGAGTATATATAACAACAACGGGGGAGATGTCATGTCAATATCACATGGTGTAAATAAGTAAAAACACAACAAAAACATTCCATGACTTGTCATATGTTTTCTACAAAGACGTGACTTGTAGAAAGTGCAGTTTGCAAGTGATAAAAAGGTAAAAATTATGTATTATGTGTTTCTGCTTGTTTTACATAAAGTTTTTTTGTAAAACCAAGCAGATACATAATTTTAGCTATGCCTGTGCAACGAGAAAACGCTAAACTGTTTACTCAAGTTTTTACTTCATAAGCTGTTGCGAATCATTGCTAAAGAAAACTAATTACACCATTGTTATAAGAAGCCAAGCAAACTGCCAACTGGTAAAAGTTTAAATCTACTGAAATCATTTTACTTAAAAATTTTCTTAAGAAGTTTCAATAACGACGGGGTTTATAAGAGTAATATTCAACCAAAACATGTTTTTTATATAACAGAGAGACTTTTATCAACATATGTACAAGAAAAGATGAATTGATGCCTTTTTTAGCGTTTCTTCATCGTCTAAAAATAATATCTGTTCCGGTGAGATTGACAATTGACGGGAGGCATGTGTTAAAAAGTTTCTTCATTAAAAATCTCTCATTTTTACAACTAGCAAAAAGTTTCTAATTTTTTGAAAGGTGACTTGTCCATTTCTTATAACGTGGTTTCTTAAAAAAAATATTGTATAGTGAGATTTATAAGGAAAAGCCATGACGTAAACCGTAGCGAAAAGTAATTAGGGTTCACATGAATTAGCCTAGTGGCTTTGGAATTAAACTTTATCACATAGGTTAAATACATTCGTCGTTGTTGTTGTTTGTTGTTTTTTGTTTATCTGGTTTATTTGATTGATTGCATTGTTATTCACAATGCAGCAATTTAAATTTAACAAGACTGCCTTTCTTTTCTAACACTGCCCTTCATTCCCCTGCTTTTCACTTTCGTTTAGGTCCATCAAAATGAACGTACTATGGGCACTTATCTGGTTTCTCCTGCTTATTTTCATTGGCTGGCCGTTGGGCTTCTTTTGTGCTAGTTGGTATGTGTGTTGCTTACCGTTCGAAGTTTGTATTGATGGACTGAAACAACTGAACGAATTTCTCTACAAAGGAGTGCAGTTGCCATGGGAGATGGCGAAACGAATGAAGGAGGGCAGAGCCGGATGGAACTAAATGAATTTAAAAAACATTATTTCAATGAATCTATTGTTTATAAGTTTTACACGTATTTTATTTTTTATAAAAATATCAAACAATCAATTTACATGTTTATATTGACGAGTTTTATGTTGATATTCAGCGCTTTTGTGATGATGTTTGCTTCCGAATAAAAGAAATTTTAGTTACAAATGTCAACAAATACATAAAGACAATAACAATGCGATATCAAATGTACTATGAACCATGCTGTTAGCTATATGACCAGCAACGTTGAGTTGTTTTCTCCCCTGCACGTTTTTCGTTTGGGGTTTGGTAATGTTTAAGTCAAATGTTCTACGGTTGAGTTGTAACACTTTAATTGAAAATAGAACTAAGGGCTCACAATCTTGTTCCCAGCGCACCGCTATACGCGCTTCAATTTTATTCTCATTTCGACAGTACTCATAAGATTTACGTGGCCATTTTCTAATGCCATTTTGTTAGTTCTGAATTTTAAAATGCACTTTCGAGGAAATGCGGTAAATAATAACCACCATTATAATTAAGGTCATGCGGATTTGCGATGATGTGGGAACGAAGTTGTGCAATGTTGTGTAAATAAGAAGAAATGACTAAATATCGAATTAGTAGCTTGTTGTAAAAAACTGAAATGTCTTACAAGCTCGTTTCCAGTTTTCCTTGCTTAGGGTTGATATAATGAGAGTTTTACACACACCGTTTTAATATATTTATTTCTTGATGCGATAGATATATTCCCACAAAAGGTCAAATGTTAATCCGCCCTGCGGTAGTAAGTAATTAAATTTAAGGAATTGATTATTCAAAGAAAAAAAGGATTGTTCGTAGAAGTTAAATAAGCGCCCAGCACTAAACCTAGGAGTAGGCAGGGGCAGGGGCTTTCTTAGTAGGCAGGGGCTTTCTTAAATAATTTTTTTGAGTATCAACATTTACTCCAGCGGGGCGTTTCGTTGAAGCATTACGGTATGTTGGTGCATTACAACCTCGTGTCCACAGGTCTTGTTAGGCTTTTTATATTTGAACAGCCTGGCTAAAAATAAACATAAAGAGCCTTTGAATGTAGACAAATATCTACAAATTATCTCTACGGGGGAGATGCTACTGGAAATAATGCAATACCGCAATGCACCCAACCTCGTCCCCAGGACTTGTTAGGCTTTTTATATTTATTATTAGTCAGGCCGTTCCTAGGTTAAGTGCCGGTCGCTTATTTAAGTTTTAAAGTAAAAAAATCAGTTTAATATAGGAGATACCTTACCAGTTAAGAACTTTGGTGAAAATTTTGTCACCTAGCAAAAAAATCGTCATTTTTAACCGACGATTTATTTTGACCGGGTATATTTGAGGGGAAGAAAATTCTTAATTTTATCTTTCGTTTTATTTTATCCTTATTCATCTTGATGTTAGTTCGTCATCAACATTTGTTTCAACTGCAGGGTTTTTCCTATGTTAGTCACCACTTCGATGTCAATGTAAAAAATAAACAAAAAAATCGTCGGGTAAAAATTTCCATCGGCCATAACTTTTGATAGGCCAACAATTTCGTCGGTGAAAATTTCCGCCACTTGCCAAAAATTGGTTATTTTTGACGGACGGATTTCTCACCAATAAGGTATCGCTCTTTTTGCCGTCAATTAAATTAGCACCAAATCCCTAGCCAAACGTACGACCATGCAAAATTAGTTTATATTTTGTATTGTTGGTAGTAAAGAAGGAAACAAACGTTTTACAGAAAGCAAGAAATCTAAAACATATCCAAGTCGCACCATCAGGGTGCACAACTCATCTGGAGGGCCAACCAAAGTGGTTCCGAGATCTCAAATTCACCCTGCTGATTAACTATTAGACTCAGAAGTACGCAGATCCATTCATTCTTTGAGTTCAAAGGGTCAGCTACGCTAACGATTACGCTTGCATTTATGGGGCGCCATTTTCCTCTTTCTTAGAATGAAGAAATTGTTTGCATGGAATTGATTGTAAAAATTTGCAACGCTTTGTACCTTGACCGTCTTTCTTTCCAATATCTGAATTGACACAACGAACTGTGTCATTTATTGCGAAGAGAAAAACAATATGACGTCCATTTGTTAAATAAGTTTCCCACAATGCAATTTGTGAAAGGCTTTCGAAACCTGTATCGATTTAGATGGAAGTATGTATATATACCATACAGTAAGTTGCACAATGTCTAATTCACAAGTTTAAGCTTTTTGACTGAAAGATGTTTCCGCTTATAACACTTCCTGTCACAACAAAGAAACATTATGGCAAAAGCGAAGGAGAGTCAATTATGGCAAAAGCGAAGGAGAGTCAATTTACATGGGCTCTTTTCGTACATTGTTTTCCGCTTTGCCTAAATGCTCATTTCCGATTGGCACTTCACCATCCAATGAGAATCCTTCTTTTAGAGGTCAGAAGTTAAGAGTCAACAAGATTCAAACTTTTCCTTTGTTTTAAAGTAATTTTTCTTTTTTCTTCTCGAAAGGTTAAACTTTCCATCAATGGAAAGATTATCAATAATTTACTTATATACAGCATTGAAGCAAGCTAGATAGCTACAACGACTTTTTTCTGAACATAATATAATCGGAGGTATTCAAGACATTACAGTAAGAATCTTATTCTTTTCGTCATTATTTATTGTTACATTTACATGAGGGGCGCATATGATAAGCTCTACAGTTGTTTTTAGAAAGAAACATGTCTTCTGAGTTTAACCTGAATTTTCTTGACTTCTTGACGCTACTATATACCTTTAAAATGCATTCCAGCAAAAACCTTTCAGCTGAAAAGCTTGTGCTCTAATGTGGCACATAAGTTAAAAACTTGCTGTGTATTCGATTGGATGCGCGATACACGTTTGTTACAGAAGCAAACGATATAATATATCGTTTTTAAGCACCAAAAATCTAAACAATGTTAAGAAAGTAGGGAAATAAGTCATAACTTGTTGCTTATAAAAGATTTTTAATGAAAACCGTTTCTGATAACCTACATTGCGCATTAAGTGAAAAAAAACCTTAAAAATGCTGTAAAATGCTGTAACCAACTACAAATTTCGTTTAGATATGAATCCAATGTGGGCACTTATCTGGCTGTTAATTTTGATCTTCGTTGGGTGGGAGATAGCTTTCTTTTGTTGCTCGTGGTACGTATGCTGTTTACCATTCGAAGTCTGTATAGAAGCGCTTAAACCGTTAAACGAAATCTTATTAACTGGAGTGAAACTTCCACGTGCGTTTGCACGCCATATGATGAATGGAGAAAGTGGTTGGAATGCAGATTTGATGAAAGATTAGGAGATAATTTTTTAACAGTTGAACTTGTAATTAGTAGAATTTTAGAAGTTTCCAAGATTTTAAATCTTCTTCCTGTTTCGTCTGTTTTTTCTTCCACTCAAGGGTAGCCTCCTTTCGAAGAATTTTTTGGTGGCTGCTTCGTCGAGTGTCGATTTTTTTTGCAACGCAAAGTCACCAGGTATAGGTGTAGGCCATGGTTCTCTTCTCCCAAATTTACGTTGTGGATATATAAATTCCTGGCCCAATTCTCACAGCAAAAAAAATTACTCAGAAGTCATAGATTAGTCCCTTTTGTTTTTCTTTACGTCATATATCTGCGTGATCTACATAAGGTTTTCAAATATTCACCCGCGTTAAAACCCGCTTTCTACCACCCACAGCACATCTTTTACTTTGCCTACTTTATTATGTGAGGTCAAGCTGTCGTGATATCTCAGGGGACGTAGTGAAATTCTTTTGTGTGGCACAACAATTGTAAATCAAACTTTAAGAAATACTTAGTTCAGGTATCTATCCTTTCGGGTTTCAAGTTCAACAAAAGATATAAAAACGGCATGTTTAACTTCATTAATCTGCTCATCTTATAAATATACATCAATTATGTGCAAAATATATTAAAACCTCACATTACGTGCAAAAAATGTGTTCACGAAAGGTATAAGAAAACCCAGGGTACACTACATGCTTACAACTAATCAAGAAATCAATTCTTTGGTACAATGTACGTATATATATGGAAAGCAAAAACTTGGGATATGAAAATAAAGTAAAAAATTAAAAAATAAATATGTAAATCGATATAAGTAATTCGGCATGATTCCCACGAAGACGTAAACAAACTTTTGGATTAAAAAAAGTAACAAAAGTTGCTAACATTTATTATACCTAATTTGGTCCTTTAGCAATTCGGTACACACAGTATGCGAACGTTCCAATACCCAGAGCGGTTCTAACTCCGTGACGGTAGTTCCACTGCTGCAGTAAATTCCGAATGTGAGCTCCTCCTAAAACAATAACAGATGGAATTTGACGATGTTGCTACACTGTTACTTCTTTCAAAAAAAAAACATCTATATTATAATACCCGTGTGCGTCTGTCTGTCACGCAAAATGGTACCGTAAGTAGCGAGACGCGCTTAAGTGGTATAAAAAGGATGGGCAGACCCGTGGATTCTTCCACGGGCCACCGACTAGTAATAAATAATACACTTCTTAAGTAAAGCAAAAATATATTACAAGAAAAAGGTCTGGCTGAAGTTTTTTGTTGAGCCAAAAATATTATACCATGTATCTTCCGAGAGTGACCAACAGAATTTTGTTTTTAAAAGTTCTTTCAGAATTTAAGAACTTTTTCAGAATATTTCTCCATTTCTGAAGAACATGGGCGACAACAGCAAGCAAACACACAAACAGGACAGGCAAGTATCAAATTTCAATTCTGATTCCAAAAGCAATTCTAAAACAAGCCGCTAGTTATCCACATTGTCGTATGAAATTATCTCTTAAAAAAAATAAACTGTCCGCTCGCCTTAAAAAACCCAGCTCTTCCTTGAAAGCCACACCCCGGCAAGCGTCCAGGAAAAAACAAACGATTCTATAATTTGGGTGTTGAAACCGATAATTCTAGTGAATGTGTTGGTGAAATTAATCAGTGCATCCACTTTTGGTGAATATACATGTTTTGGTGATTGGGCAATTAGACTTCTCGTAAAATCAAACTTCGATTTCTTATACCAAAATTATTACGAATGTCAAATAAAATACAATATAAATTAGTTTGGGTACTCGCATCTCAGAGATTTTTATGCATGCCAGTTGTTCTCCGTACTACATCAAGGTGAAAATGTATTGTAAATTATTCTATGACAAGTCGATAAGGCCCGTGGAGAAATCCACTGAGGCAGGATAAAAATGAAAAAGAAGCGTCATGTGAATTTTGATGACGTGAGCAACCCATCCACAAAAAAAAAATTATACTAATAATAATAATTTTGGTACTACTTCCTACAGAAACCATATTATCTTTGTTTAAATAAATTTTGGGGAAAAAATCAGTTCCAACAGCACTGATTTTAACAAAGCAAAGTTAAAGAATAAAATGCAAGCATGTCACACACCCATAATTATCATTTGATCTTTTACAAGTGTTAAAATTTATAGTTTTAGATATTTTATAATTTTACTTGCAAGGTCTTTTGTTAGTATATTCCCTTAAAGGGAACCCAAGGTATAAAATGACATTGGACTTATATTATAGAGCTTAAAAAGTTGGTTAGCAAGTCTTTTAAATTTTGAAAAAGCTCTTTCGTTCATAAGATATTCGCATTTAAAGAATTTCAGTTTTAATTATGCTGCATAAATTATGATGACATATTAAAGTAATAGCAAATTTTGACATTTTCTGTCATCAGTAATTTTAGACCTGTTATTCAAACTTTATCAATGCATAGATATTATAAAGGTGAATTGATTAACATAATTTTTTTGCTAAAATGACACTCGTTTTCTCGTCCCAGGCCTCTTAATTTTTTGCTGAATTTTGAGAAAATTTTGAGAAAAACTTTTCAGACAAAATCTGTCAGACAAAATCAGATAATGTAAACGCTGCTTTGAATTAAAGAAAAATTCTTGTGTGGTAGATAAAGCTATGTTTTGGAAAAAAAATCCAGACCAACTGCATGATAAAATCCTCACCCGAGCGACAGCAAACATATTTTTAAGTCCAGCCTTACCTTTGCTTTTACAGTCATCCTGATCATTCAGCTGATTATTGACAGGCATAATAATACCAAAAGTTATTGGTAGATTTAATTCGCCAATTAATTGAGATAAGAGGAACGGTAAATCTTCATTGTCAGTTCCACGAGTTAATAAGTAATGTCCAACAGCTGCTAACACTCCTGCTCCATGTACTTTTGGCTACAAAACAACAAGTAACAAAATAAGCTTCATTACTTATATAATATCCTCTTATTAATAATACACATTTTTTTTGTTTTTTTTGCATATGTATTTTCTTATGCACTTTTCAGTTGACTTTTTTTATGCACAAAAAGGAGTAAACATATTTAATAACACAATGTATAGGTCAGGCAATACAGGGCAAACTATAATTGTTAAAATAAACCAGGTCAAAAGCATTCTAAAAAATTATGCTAGAATGCCCTTTATCGGCTTTACCAAGATTCAACAGGAAAAGTGTTCTGTTGGTTGAAAATGCCTGCTGAATGATTTATTGTATAAGTAAAATGGAATTTTCAAACAAATAATGCAAATTTTAGAAATATGTGATGAACTTTTTTATGTGGGTGCTCAAACATGTGTGGGTGGTGGACAAGAGAGATGTAATTCCTCTCTTCCCTAGAGAAAGTCTGTAAAACACAGCAAAATTTATTTGCTGCTGGCCCCTTACACTACTTGGTTGACAACAAGAAGGTCGTGTATATAGTTATATACTTTGCATTGGCTAATGTTTTAAATTGAGTATGGGAACTTTTATAGTCAGAAAGTTAGGTAGTTGGAGAGTTAGTAGTCGGTGAGTTACTACTGCCGTTGACCAATTGAAGATCCCCCTCTCCATCTGTAGACTTATACATATTTGAAAAATTCACGTCAATGCTGAATAGCTAGCTAGCTGTCTGGTATTACGCCATTAACAAAGCATAGGCTTATTTATTTTTTATTTTACTTTCTGCATATATATATATACTTTTTTCTGTCTACATTTTCAACTTTATACTTTTGTGCTGGCAAGATTGCTGTTTATCTCCTTTAGTCAATCGTGGCACAACAAAGTGAAAGTGGTTTCATTTTTGTTTAGCTAGATTTGGGTTAAAATTTCTTGAAAATCTGTACACCAAATGTGTCATAGTTCGACAAGCCAAACTTTTTCTTTTTTTAGACCCACATTTTTATTTTGATATTTAAACAACACTCAGGAGGTTTGAAACAGTTAAAACAGTGAATCAGATTAGATTGTTATATATCTAATTTTTTTGAATAAATAAAAAAATCAGAAATAAATATTTTTTTTTTAGTATCCTGTACATAAAGCGTTCAAACAAACATAAGCTTCTTCGGGTTTACCTTTGTCACTCATTGCTGTCAAATTTAAGTTTGTGGTAAGGTCACGGTTACCCAATAAATCTAATATAATTATTGACATAGTTTGTCTTAAGTTGGCAATTCTTGTCTGTTTTAATTATTATTGACATTCCCGACAAACAGAGCATGCGGATTGTACAATCCGTGAGGTTTTATACAGCGCTGCATATTCTCAAACTTTATTTTTTTTAAGAAACAGATAAGAATCCAGAAAAACCCTGCGTCTCCTAGTTAAAAGTGCCTTTATTAAATGTGTAATTATTATCGTTCCCAGGCCCTTTCTGACGCGATCTCATGCAAAAAAATCTTTGGGAGAAAGTCTTTTTCAATCTCCGTTATGACGACACCTGCATGCACCAGGCTGATATTTTCGTGCTGCGTCATAAATCGTGGGGATTCCCGAAAACAAATAAGGCATTATATTTTGGTAGTTTTCCGGAAATCCTGTATATACCCTTCAATTTAAATAGAAAATTTTCATTAGAAGTGAGTATGATTTAGTGTTGTAGTCACCCCAACGTAATTTCACGCATCACCGGTTAAAATATAAAAAATAATAGGCTAATAATTGTGGCGCCGTAGATTAGTGGCTATAGCTCTCGTACTCTGTGCGGGAGACCGGGGTTCGATTCCTCTTGACGACGATTCAATATGGACGAGTGAATGTTACCATAGTCCCGGGTTAACCCAAGCCATGTGAGGGAAATTGGGCAGATGGCTCACTGTGTGGTCCGTTGGATGTTGCCGGGAATTGTCTAGTAGAGCGCGGGCCCTAATTGGGTTTGCATAGCTCAAAATGAGCATTAAATACTCTAGGACTCTCCATCTAAGCCATGGCCCCTCCTGGAAATAATAGACAGGGTATATCCCTCGATATTTGTGAGGCTAGCCATGTAAAATATGCACATCTATCTATCTATCTAGGCTCTACGGAAAAAAGCAAATACGACTTTCCATTTCGTTACCGTGAAATTTAGCAACTCTCCAGCTCACCCCTCGGCAACTACCTAACTACCCAACTCCATGACTCGAAAATTTACCTATTGTCTTTTAAGTTATAGTCGCAACGTGACGTGATTTTGCATCGAAAAGTAGTAACAATGAACACAATAAAACAAAACTTCTAAATATAAACAACAGACTGCAAAAATCAAAAATATAAGTGAAAAAAAAAGACTGACACTAAAATTGGTAAAGTCTGTTTTTAATAGAGAAGATAATTAGTTGATATTTAAACAATATACTCAAGTATCTACAAATCAACATTATATATATAGCTAATTTCGTTCATGGGTCCTTCTTTTCTTGCCTGTCAGGATGTGTGCGCTGTTACGGAATTTTGTAAACATTCGTAACTCATCTATAGCTAGCTAGCTAGCTATATAATGGACAGCAAAGTGCTTTACCTCCTCCCTCTCACCCCTACTTTCCCAAAAGCAAATTTACCATTGGCAGGAGAAAACCCTTAAACAAGTCAATTTGTACATAATTAAAGCGTCGAACAGTGATTGATTCATACTTACAGCAAAATGGGATGCATGATGAAAATTTCTTTGCCAGTTTTGTAGAGAATGCTCTGGTTCATGATCAAGATTTGCAGGGACTTCTACAGCGTTAATATACAATGACTGGCCAGCATAGAGACCTAATGCAGTCGTTGAAAAAACCTTTAATCCAAAAGCGATGCTTTCTTTGTTTAGTTCTGGAAGACTCATTTTTGTTTTGATGGGTGAAAACAAGAGCGTAAAAAACTTGAACTTTCAACTTTCTAACAACAAAGTCGGAAATCCATATCGGCTTTTCGGACAAGGCAATTTGGACAAACACTAACCTCGTTCACACAGGGCTTTATCGGCGTTTCTCAGAAAGAGAGCTTTCATATAAGCGGAGGTATATAAGACACGTAAAACATGTCCTTTTTTAAAAAAAAATATTTGAATGTTACTTCAGATGTAAGAGAGACAACTGAATGTGAGGCCAATTCCAGAAATTTGGGCGTATTTCTTGTTGCGCTCTTGCTTACTTAAGTCCCCCTGGACTAATACTCTCAGTCCAACTGGCTAGAATAGAGTTTCTATTTCTAACTATTTTCTTCAGAGAAACCATAAGGGTAATGACGTGAGATAAAATCGATTGTTGACGCATAAAGAAGATATATTTTAAATTTTTTAAACTTTGTTTTGCCATCGTTAATGCAGCAGTCAATATTGTTGCATCTTACCGATAAGCGAAGAAAACCTTGTTTTATCCTGACTATTGCAGTTGTAATCGATAAAGCCTATACCTCTGCATTTTTGAAGAGGTCGTCTGAATATATTTTCTGGCGATGATTATTTACGACGCCTAAAGCTACGCTCAATTTGTTCTAAGGGCGGCAGAAATCATTGCCTCGATACGTGAACATACACATGTGGAGTGCACTCTCCACTAATATCCTTCCTTCCTTATCTTATCTCTATAAAACTTGCTATTAAGGGATATGCACTATCCCTCCAAGATAAGTAACCGAGCTTCTGTTCTGGGATTCGATGTGATTACCTGCTAATTGCTGATCGGTTTTCCGGCGGAGGTTTTTCGTGAGATAGACCTTTTCATTTCAATGTCGATTTGGTTGTTTGAGAAAATTTTAGCAAAATAACTGTCTTTCTTCAAACACATGATCGACATTTCTTATTCATTTTTCCACCTTTTTCCCTCCATCTTTATTGTAGTGGTCGGGACATAAATTTAGAAAATATAGAAAGTTAACAAAAACAATAATGTCAAGAATAAAGCTAGTTGCTTCCGTTTTTTCGATTTCCTAGTATAAAACGGGTGTAAGAGGCTTGTGTAATACTATTTGTAACGTACACTCATTATAATAATAATAGGCCTCAAATAGTACACATAGCTTGATCATTACGAGTAAGTAACGCACTCAACGATACTATCGCATCCTGCGAAGCGAAAAACCTTCGTTTGGAATTGATGATCTATAAATCACATAGCGCTTTAAATGTAATCCAAGTGTGATGATTGGTACCTCTGCTCTCTGAGAGATGTGAAGCTGAGCTATTTTCTTCTTTTGTCTTGGGATTCGGTGAATTAGCTGATAATTGGTGATCATTTTTCTTTACAATTCTTTTTTGTTCTCTTTTTTCTTCTCAGGGTTGGCTTGTTTTAAACTGGTCTCTCGATCGTACTGTTGCTTTCAGCGACCATTATTTTTTGCCTTGTTATCGTTGTTGTGATCACACTCCCATACTGTTCAGAACAAGAAAAAACACATTTGTTGATGAAATCGGTATTTTGCCGGACTGTGCATCGCATACTTTATGCGCGCGCGGCGAAGAACTAGTTTCATGCCTGCATGACTAAAAATTACCGTTTTGATTTCAGTAATTTATAGGGAAACGCATTTTTATTGGTTTAGTTACCCCTGAGAATAAAAAAAAAATTATACTGACATTAATACTAAGTAAATAAATGTTTTCGCAAATAGTTATTTTGGCAAATTTTATCTTACAGTGATATCTTTATCATGAGTTATATTTTTATTCGGTTTTTGGCAGTGGATTTTTTTATGGGGCTAGGGTAATCTTTTGTAGTAATATACTATAGAATAGCTGAAAGAATCTGTCAAATTTAATTGACTTTGAAAGGGTCATGTGAAAAAAATGAAGCAAATTCATTGGTGGGTGTTTTATATCACTATGGGTTCCGAAAAAGTATTTTTCAATGTAGCAATTGGCGTGCATTAATCTACTTTCGCATACCTATTGAAATTTACAAAAAATCATCTATAAAGGTTCCCGCAATTCGGGCCAACATTTAAGCCGACACTGTAGGCCAATATATTGCCGACAAGTTGGTGTCGTTTACAAGTTAACACGGTTTGCCACCATTTTAGATCCTAAATTCTTTTTGTGTTTTTTTTCGAAAGTTTAATTACGAAAATAAACATTTTAAATAAAATGGCTGAAAGGACAGTAAGGATGGAACTAGCATCAAACCTCAACAATCTTGGACAAAAATATTGAGATTAAGACAATTTTTTCGTCATTTTTCAAATATGGACAAAAGTCCATATTTGAAAACTTTTGCACAGACATAGGTCAGGTAAGACAATAACCATGCTGATATCAGCAACAAACAGCACATTTTAAGATTTTAGACTTAATCCGAAGTACAAGTCCTCTCTAAAGATTGACTATTGAACTTAAACGAATTTAAAATGCGAAAATTTAATATAGAAATAGCCCACAAGATTACTTGTGGCGGCGAAATTCGAAATTATCTGTCTGGACATTTCCGGAATTAAGAAGTTGGGCAAAGGAAAAAGCAAACACAATCAAATCAAACTGGAACTCTCTAAGAGAACAACGTTGGAGAGAATTGACGACAAAAAGTAAAACAAAGAATGTTGATTGCTTTTGTTTGGAAAGTATGTATATCCGACCGCATTGTTTCTCTTTGCAATACAGTAGACTCTCTATAAACTCGAACTCACATGGGAAATTGATAATCGTTCGAGTGTTTATTAATTGAGAGTTGCTTTTGTCACTATTTTATGCATATAGTCACTATATGGTTATTTTTGGATGCTACTGTGCATTTAAAATCATTGTAGTCACTAAATTTGGCACGTAACAATAACTAGTCCAATATGGAGTAATGAGCTCCAAAATCTTTTCAAAAATACAAATTGATTGTCGGTTTGTAAAGCTTGTGAAGCTTCGCTACAATGTTTTTCGTTGGACATTAAAATAATTTATATCATACGGATTGTGTCAATTTGTTCCATTGCCTCTTTCGAAGCATTTAGAGTTACAGAGACATGTCATAAAGTTCGAATTAGATTGGGAAAACTGCTTACAGGACAAAAGTAAATTGTTCGAATTAAGGCAAACACTCATTTATTTCAACTATGCTCAAGGCAGAGATTGGGAAGATTATACAGTAGCCTCTAAAATTTGACCTATAATTCAAACATCTCCTTAATTCGAACGTTCTTTGTTTTACACCGTGGAAATTCCTCAATAAACATTCATAATTCACTTATTCGGACTTTTATTATTTGAATACTCCTTCGAACCTTTTTTTGCTGTTTTTGTCGAAGTGTATCACTTTCTAATACTGTCGCACATTGTAATCCCATGCCATGAAAGGATTACAAAGTGCGACAAAATAGGTTACAAATTGCGATGGGATTACAAAGTGCGGCTAAATTGGATTACAATTGCGATGGGATTACAAAGTGCGGCTAAATTGGATTACAAAGTGCGATGGGATTACAAAGTGCGATGGGATTCCAAAGTGCGATGGGATTTTAAAATGATACACTACAGCTTTCTCTCTCTGCTATTAGAACATCCTTTTAAAGATTAACTGCGTGAACCGAGTTTTAGTAAAAGAGAATGTTTCAGAACTTAAATTTCAGTGTCAAATTTCATTATATTTTGTATTGTGTGATAAGTCGTACAAAATTAAGTACAGGAGCTCCTAAAGAGCTTGAGAAAGGCAGTTCTCACTAGGACGTTGCTCGTATGTTTGAAGTTTGCACGTCAACGTGGGAAGCACAGAAAAAATCCATGAAAACTATGAAAGAGGACTTGGAGCAACAAGATTTAAACCTGAGAAGTATGATGCTGCCGAGAAAGCTATCATGAAGTGATTGCTGATTAGGCGTAGTGAAAATCCAATAAATTGTTGAACAACTCAACTGTAAAGATATCCATTCTCCCGACGGATGACTAGAATAAGGTATCAATCAACAAAACAGTAATAGAAGATGCAAAAAATTTAAGTTCTTGAAGATTTAGGTCGATGTTAAAGTCATTAAAAGAATTATATTGTAGTTTAGACCAAAATGAACTTTCTTATAAACAACAAAGTGCAATTACTGGTTTTCTTTCAAAGCAACAGATTTAAGATCTCATATTATTCAAGTCTTCAAATAACATCTTTGAATATACACAGATGCTTGCTGCTTAAAAAATAACTAAATTTAAAAAATCTGGATAAATTTCTTATTGTTCGAACTCTCCAAAATTCGAACAAGTTTTACGTTCCCATAAAAGTTCGAATAATAAAGAGTCAAATTCATTGTGTAGCTCGTTTTACAATGTCACTCTATGTTTTAGAGACGAAGAATAATCAATGAGATCTGACAAGAGAAAATAAATCTATTTAAAAATACAGTTGACTCTTCCTAATTCGAATTCCCACGGGGAAAAACTTTTGTTCGAATTATAGAGATATTCGAATTATAAAAAGTCTCTGTAATTCGAACTTTCAGATTTAGAGGGTGAAAATTCGAATTACAGAGAGAAATTACGTTAATTTCAAAATCAAGAAAACATAATTCAAGTTCCATTCAATCTTTATTTTCATAGTTTACACAAAAAAGAAACTCTATTTGAAAAACACTCGAAATTCGAATTAGGGAGAGAATTGTGCTGAAGGGACTGAAAAACTGTTCGAATTATAGAAAGTTTCGAATAAGAGAAATTCGAATTGTAGAAAGTTTTTTATAAGAGTTTCTTAAGGAAAATTGACGGTGACTGAGCACTCGTTCGAATTATAGAAATATTCGAATTATAGAGATTCGAATTAGAGGGAGTCAACTGTATATGCAAAAATATGTACATTTTCCTGAATTTATATCTTGATGTGATAGTCACTTGGAAGATTTTGCTAGTGTTCTCTAAAAAAATATTTTTTCACTGTTACTCGTTGTATTAATATTCTGAAAATAACCTTAGAAACCTCTTCTTTTTTCTCTTATCAATCATGTTCATAGCATACAATCTGTATTCACTATGGTGAAATTCAGAAATCTATTGGTTCCTTCTTTGCACATGATTTTAACGCATCACATGCACCGTTTACAAACAAACTCATATATCTCTACTTCATTTTGGTTTGTGTGTCTACATACCTTGAAATGCTATGAATGGCTTATACACCTCCATGCTTATACTCATACTGTTTCTAAAACTTAAAATCTAAAGCACGCTAATCCAAAAAAAGTGGCCTAATGAAGGCAACGTTAAAAGGTCCGCCGTTTTTTGCCAAACGAGAATCTCTCACAAAAACAAAAACGACAAACAGACATTTTGTAGGCATGAGTTAATGAGTCGAAACTAATTACAAGCATAACCTTGTGAATAACTTTCTGCATATTTATAATATAAACATTTTTATGTTATGAATATTTTTGCATAGCCTACGATAAAATAAATGTATCAATCAGTTATTTCTTAATTATAGTTAAGTGAACGTGCACAATTGAGCGTATTATTCTATACAATTATAATTACTAAAACAGACAGATCTCATTGTATTTCTGAGATATAAGTTGACGTTATAGAATAAGGAACACTTTAATGTTTGAAGTTGTGATAATAAATGACAACTGCAAAAAGTCACATCTCTATAAATATCAACAGTAAATATCAACAGTAAAACTTGTATATTCGGCCTTACGATGTAAATAAAGTGGTCTTGGTGTTCATTTCCGAATAAACCCCTGTTAGGTAATTTTACCATTCGCCCATCTCTATAATAATAGCCCTTGTCTGTCTGTCGGCGAGAAACAGATCATACTAAACCACGCACGAGTTCTTTAAGCTATACATAACAAATATAGTTTTTAACGGGCGAATACCCCTGGATTTTCCATTGGCTAATGTCTGGTCTATATTATAATGTCCAATTTTTCGTGTGTAAGCCGAAGATGGTAGCTGTAAGTAGCAGGGCTAAATTAGCGTGAGTTTCCACGAGCTTACGATTTTTATGGTTATCTTCAAACGAATATGATTAAAAATAACGCATATTACTCAAGATTTGTTTTCGCACAAGCGCCCTTTCAAATATGTTATTTGTTAACAAAATTTCGAGGGTACAAACTGTTTAATGATGCGACTGCTGATGCATCATAATCATACCGAAGACAATCCATTCATTGCGTTTTAAGGTATGTAGACTCACAAACCAAAATGAAGTAGAGATATATGAGTTTGTTTGTAAACGGTGCATGTGATGCGTTAAAATCATGTGCAAAGAAGGAACCAATAGATTTCTGAATTTCACTATGGTGAATACAGATTGGCAGGATTTTGATTTGGTTTTGCTATAAACAAAATTTGATGAGATAAAAAAGAAGGAAAAATAAATTCTTGGGTTATATTTTCACGATATCAATGCTGCGTGTAGTGAAAGAGTGAAAGAATAAATTTAGGGAGAAGACTATCGAAATCTTTTACGTAAGTACACGCTTTCTTTCATAAAAATAGTGATTTTTGTTTAAAAACAAATTTTCTTAACTTTTTGTGTAATTTCATCTTAAATATTCTAATAGATTCTTATAAAAAGGGTGAATTCTTAATCTCTTAAGCAGCGTTTACATTATCAGCTTTTGTTTGACAAATTTATTTGATTCGACAAAATCTGATAGTGTAAATAGAAAAATTGGAAGTTTTTTTGTATTCAAATTTGTCGTCAGACACAATCTGAAAAGTTTAAAAATCTCAATTTTTCAGATTTTGTCTGAAGAGAATTAACCAATGATGTAACAGTTTGCTTCATTAAATATAAATGATTTGAAAATTCGAATGTTTTCGAAAGTACGAGAGGAAAGAAACATATTTCAAGAAATCAAAATGTCAAAATCAGAAATTTTTATTGACTTTTTTAAAAAGGGAAGAGGCTCTGTGAAATGTAAAAAGTCCTCCGTACAAAGACAAGGATGAAAAAGCAAAGGCAATTATCCGCATTTAAACTCTGCTTTAGACTAGATAATTCGAAACTCTCCGGGGACAGAAAACTTGTTCAAATTATAGAGAGTTCAAATAGTTTATCCAGATTTACTAAATTTTATCATATTTGCATATTCAAAGATCTTATATCTCATTATGAGTCAAAAATACTTCCCTAAACTCAAACCGATTACTTCGAAGAAAAATCAGCAATTACACTTTATTTCCTTTTATTTAAAAAGTTTCTCTTTCTCTAAACTACGATTTACAATTTGCAAGAACTTGGATAGCCTTTCGTGCGTCTTTTATTTCTAGTTTGTTATTTGGTTCAATAATCTAGCCATTCATCGGAAGCATGTTATTGTTCCTAAGTTAAGCTGTTCAACAAATTCTTGTTTTTTTTTTAAACACGGGTCCATTTATTAAAATATCTTCACTACGCATAATCAGCAACTATTTCATTTTTCTTTGTTTTTTTCACGTTGACAAGCATGCCAGCAACGTTCTTGTGAAGAGTGCCTTTTTCAAGGTTAAATTTTTTTTGTAATAATCTCTAAATTATACTGATTTACCCTATTCGGTCCGCCCCCCCCCTGACGGTTTTTTTTAATAACTCCTTAACGTTATGCTGCATGGCTATGATACTTACTTAGTTTCAATATTTATCTACTAGACGCCTGCATGCCAAATTTTTAGGTTCCATGCTGTTCAGAGGCTTTGACATTGGCTATTACTCGAAACTACCCCTAAAAACCTCTATGAAACCCTTATAATGTGGAAAATATAATAATTCTTGTTAAGATTATCCTTAGAACTTGAAACTAACAACATAACTTTGTTTCATCAAGAAGAATCATTTTCCATGTGTTGGACACGTGATTAATCCGATTTCCCGATTTTTTAAAATTTTACCCGAAAATCGAAAAAAACCGGATTTTCGGGCAATTTTTGGAAAGTTTTCATACGATCTATGTAAAAACCGGAAAATATGTTAAATAACTTTTATGTAGCTTTCAGAAACTTCAAACAGAATGTAAAAATTCACTCTAGAACTAAAGTAATTGAATTTTAGGCAGATGTTGGATTTTTTGAACAAATTTCAAGCTTTTGATGACGTCACAGAAAATGTGCTGACGCAAGCAAAAATTTGTTGCCGCCATTTTGTTCCTTTTGTGACGTACTATAAGTGTGCCAAGTTTGATTCAATTTGAACAAGCCTATGAAAAGTTATTGAGGGGGGGGGGGAATCCGCCCCCCCCCCCCCGGGTCATAATATGTTCGAAAAACCCCGGACCGAATAGGGTTAAGGGTTAACATTTAGTGACTTTTCATCATTCTTAGTTAGCTTCAAATAGCCTTATTAACAATTCCAAAGTCATATTTTCGTCTGTTCACGCGTTTATTAAAAAATTTGGGGCATCTAAATCATTTGGAACACTTTTTATTCCAACGTTTTTGTATCTTCGTTTAAGCCTACTTTATGACTCGAAAACTAGATGACGTCATCCCAAATTTCAGAGCTTCTAAAAATACCCAACCTGAAAATGCAGTCAAAACAAAGTGGAACCAACTATTCTAAGCCCATCTAACTCCTTAAATTCTTCGATTAGCAGTCGATTTACGTGCTCCTACGACAGAAAGTAAGACCAAGCGAAATAAATAACAATTAAATTCAACTTAAATTTATGTTGTACTATAATTACAAAGAAATGTACGCAAAAGAAAATGGAATAATAATGATAAAGAAATAAACTTTCAGCCAATGAATTTGTTTCATTTTGTCTCATGACCCTTTTAAAATCAATTAAATGTGAAATATAATTTCAGCTATTCTCTATTATATTAGTATACAAGAGTAGATTTAAGTCCTATAAAAAATCCACTTTCAGAGACTGAAGTGAAAATAGGACTAATATTAAAGGAATATAAAACAAAATTTTTTAAAATAATTATTTGCGAACTATTTATTATTTGCTATTGTTATTATTTTTATTTTTATTCACATGAATTGCTTTATTCGTCCTAAAGTCGCATTTGCTTCTAAGCTTTTATTTATTTCTATCAGTTTTGCGCTTTTTTTAGTTTATAAACTGTGCTGTAATTTTGGTTATCCCAGGTTAATTGAAAATGTACAAACGTTTTTTATGAAGTATAGGAAGGTTTATTGAGGATTTTTTATAGGCGCTGATAAGAATATCACGGAAGTTCACAGAAGAATAGGCATTGTATTGGCATTTCTTAATTTAACGTTATTGGAAAATCCAAAAATTCAGTAGACATTCAGAAGACTTTCTTACTAAAGCTGGATTTTCACTCAAGAACGTATTGGAAAATTATGTTTTTCTAGGATATGTTGATAAATATTCCGTTCCGATCTGAAATGAAAGTTGAAGTCCTAACCTGCTGAGAGAAACAGGAGAATTATGAAAACAAAAGAATAATTAGGAGAACAGCCAATCAAATTAAATTATTTTTGTTTGGATCCAATCCGTTTTGCTCATGAGTTGAAATCCAAAATACAATCTGTACAGGCCTGTAAACTAAATATGCAATAGGACAGCGTTTTAGTTTGAACCGTTTTATACTGTGCATAAATTTTCGCCCGTCCTTTATATGTCGCATTACGTGTGTCCGGGCTAAAAAACACGCAGAGGAAGAAAACGGATATTAATATAGGAGACTTTCCAATGTGCATGTAATCTTGCCAAATAGCTTCTTATTCGACAATTTGTTGCTGGCAGATAATAGTCTACATATTTTCATAATTTTATTATGATTTTAGGGATTTTGAAGATGGCAGCTTCACAATGGGTGATTACCATATTGCACACCTTGATTATATTTCAAGTTGGGCATTCCATTTATTTTTTTGATGATGAAACAAGAAGAAGCGAAATTATTGACAGCAAGGACTTCTTCCGGGAAATTGAAGAAAATATGAAAGGTAATATTAAGGCAAAATTTTTACAATATTGCATTTTATCAAAGTTTAATTTTCGCTAGAATTAACAAAAACAAAACAAACTCCCAACCTCGATTCCAGGGTCCATTGTCCTTGGAAATCTAACGGCAAGATATCAGTGCAGGGTTGGTGAGACATAAAAAGCCCTGGGGCCGAGGTTGACAAACTCTGATACAGAGTAGGGCCGGGTATAGGTATGTTGCCAAAACTTGCTATATGCTTTAAAACCTTATTGACTATTCTTAAACACTACAGAGAGGTTTTAAGAAAATAAGAGGAAAATTGAAAAAATTGAAAAAAATTAGATGAACATTAGTCGTGCTTTCATGAAAGCGTTTTTGTTAAAAAGAGGATACATAAAATAACATGACATATTTTTCATAAAAATCTAAAAAATTACAAACATTTATTTCTAAATTTTTTAGTTACATCACAAGAAATTATACGATAAAGGAATAAGGAAACGATATTGATATTGCAAAAAAAGTGGAAAGGTTTTCCTGCATAATGTCTCCACACTTTGACTAGCTATAAGAAACTTTGTAATCACAAAAAATATTAACTGTAATAAAATATAAACTTAGCTAAAACATATCAAGTTTTTTTTCTCACATCCGCATTGACAAATTTATTTGAAACTGTCTATCAACACTCTTTCCTCTCCTGGCTGCACCAATATTATACCAATTAAACAATAATTTAGTTAACTAAATTTTCACATTTTAGGGAGGACAACAGCATCTGTTTTCTGTTTACGCTAAGCCAACGCTAAAAAAAATAGTAGAGAAATTTGAATCCAGTGAAATACGCAACTTCAAGAAAACTATATCCAGTGTGATAAAAATGTCCTGAACATCCTCGCCGCGACAAAAGGGCAAACCAACATATCACACCACTCCGTACCTGTGATTTAATATTTGCAATTCTTATCTAAAAATTATTTTTATGAATTTCGCGACCCACTAATTTTTGCGAAATAAATAAAAACTCGTGTGGGTAAAGAGTTTTTTAAAGAGGATTCATCATCCACAAATGAGCATTTTGAGTCCAGGGTTTACCCTTGGCAACGATTAATAAGTCTAATCTGTTTATCACGGCGAACAGGATCTTTCTTTGCATTGGGAAATGGGTATAATTTAAATGGAGGATCACAAGAACAAATAAATATAAATATAAATAATACCATCATGGATCATACAATTAATTAATTTTTATTTTCACGTTCTTGAACCATTTTACTACGCGAAATATAAGAAGTAGTCATCTCGTTATCTCGTTTATAAATCAACAAAAAACCACAACAAAGAAAGGCGACCTCTAATAACAAAACAGCTCAATGTTTTTGTGCGCACGGTACATGCACCCAATTAAAAAATAAACTTTAAAACAGCGGAAAATGTAAAAAGTGTTTATTCCTGAAAATTATTCTCTTAGATACATTAGAACATATTATGCCGCAATAAAATCACAGCGATGTTCTAGAAGGATAAAAAACTGTTTTTTTATTCCCCTGCCTCTAAATTACCATTTCAATTTTTAGGCGGGAAGCGCACAGATATAATGTCCGGCAGCGGCACATTATCCTTCGGAGCAAGTTGGTGCAATCTTGTGTTAGCAAAAGTTGGAAACATTATAACTGCAACACTTGACAAGAAAAATGGATGCAACCCACCTTCAGTAAAAATGGTTTTGCAGAATCATTTTCCATCGAATAATTTCAAAACTGCCACTAAGATATTGGATGGAGATATATTTGGGGTAGGTTCATCTCTTTTTTGTTAACAAGCCAATAAACCAACAAAAAAGAAAGAAATAGAAGAAGAAACATAAAAAGATACTAAATCCAACTTAACACTTTTTCTTAAGGTCCAAAGTATCAAGATTAACACAGCCAATTTATTAGTGCAAATGAAGACAAAAGTTCAAAGTAACTTACCTTTCACTCTGCTTGGGTTATTGCCTATCGGCGGAGATCCTAACAAGCCAACAAATATGGAATTCTCGTGGTCGTCTCAGGAAGTTATGACTCTAACCAATTTAGGAATTAGCATAAATGGGGGCAGCCACGCTGGGATCAAATAAGGTGGAGTAAGAAAGTTAAAAAACAAGCAACCCTTATGAATAATCTTCTAAACTCTGTCATTACGATACATTTTATAGGAAGGCGTATACTGTTGCAGATATTGTTTATACAAATTTGCGACGGATCTCGTCACATCATGTGTTTCAACTGAGCGCCCTTTATTTCTTCCAGAACTTGGATCAATAATGTTTTATTTTAATTTAAAAATTAAGGGGCAGGATAATTTCGGTCAAATTTTTAAGAGAGAGTTTAGGAGAAGACAATATGTTGTGGCTTTAAAATTTAAAACATCAGTAAATCAAAATGGAACAGTGAGTAAAGTTAATTTTTAAGTCATCATGACAGTTGTTATGTTATTAGCTTATCAATTTATAACTTCTAATTTGTTACAAAGATAATGTAAAACATAAAATATCCAAAACGATTTGCTATACAAAGATGCTTTTTAATTTGATTATAAAACGACTATTTAAAATTATTTACAGTGCTATATCTGAACAGTAAAGTGTACATTCTTTTACAGATCGAAATTGAAAGCCGTCTGGTAAGGCAACTATTTGAAATAAAGTCAATAACATCATCAGCTCCAAATTAGATTATCTAATGTTTGCACACAATTCCGCATTAACCTAGCAGGTATAGACTTTCTTGTTCTTGATGTTTTAAAACAAGCGAATGAGAAGTACTGGCTTGATGAAATCCATATAATAATGTATTCGATACTTATTGTATAGTATCAGATTCATCTGCACAACATTAAATAATGAAAATTCTACCAGACATACAATATCACGATCGAAAGAAAAGAAAAACAAGACTCAATTTAGCCACGTTGGACCTGTACATTAGGATACCACACTTTCTATATTATTCCTTATTTTGTAAGGCAAAACACTGAAAAAACTGTTTTGTCTAGATGACAAACAGTCCTTAAAAAATCCTTAGTACATCAAACAGTACAATATTGGAATTTTTATTTGAAAATTGCGTTTTTAAAACTGACTTACTAAATTACTTTTGTCGCAAAACTATTAGTGCCACATAGAATAGTTTTTACAAGTTGTCGGTAATGAAAATAAATAGAGCGCAAGAGCTAAAGAAATCAAGGTATGCCAACACTAAAATTCGCGATGCAAATTGGTTTTTAAAGACATAAATATTTATGTTTCAAGAAAATGGCAAGAAGTGGAGACAACTTTAAATCTGATTGGTTACCTGGAACACAATGGAAAGTTTGGACTGGCTATGAGCATTCAATGCAGAAGAAGAATTTCAAAATTGTCATTGAGCATGTCACTGCAAATGGAGACAATCAACCTGTTGGACTTAATGGCGCTTCATTAAAACTTGTTTCTGACCAGGTGAGGTAAAATTAATGGCTTAATGAGTATTAACTTGTAACAATGGCGTTAATAATGAGCGAAAATCACTTTTCTACTTCTTCAACGACAGGTTTAATGAGAAGGGAGGACAGGCTGGAGCACCCTTTGGCTCAATGTTTGTCAGATTACCAACTGGTGCAGATTTGATGGAAACAAGCAAACATTTTCTTATCAAAAGAAAAAACCTTGAAAAAATTCCAACTGTTTAGCAAGCCGGCAGATAGTCCTTGGTGTATCACTATAGCACCAAAAGCAAGTAACTTTTATGGACACTCCAAAGTTACAAGATTCGGCAGGAATTCTTTGTGCAACACCTGTAGAAGGTGAACAGGCTTGTTCAGACCTGGTTGTAATATCAAGTATCCGGTGAGTATCAACTTGGTTATTAATAGAGAATTAATATCTACCGTGAAGTCAAATAATAATGAATGACTTTTGCAAGGAATATAGTTGTTTAATTTTTGCAATGAGGTAAAATCTAGCAATATGTATAATTTGAAAATTATTGAACAAGTAAAAATATCGAAGCATTTCCTTTTTGTTTACCCTCTGAACTCCCGCCTTATACCTAAAATCAAAATTGTTTTAATTCTACCGTAATAATCCCAAGTTATATAAAATAGGCTTGCATTACGCCTTTCCCATAAGTCCATCCAATGACATTATAAATATTTTTTGTGAATGAATATTTTTACATCATTTTGAGAATTTCTTGAAGCATACTTTTCTATTAAAACATGTTAGGTTCTGGTTAAAATAGAACGTATGTTTTACCAACGCAATCAGTATCACATCTTGTCTTTTATTTTCTTTTTTTAGATCAAAAACAAAAGATACTTTGAGCGGGTGCGGTGGCAAGTACCAGAAAAACTTCAAGATCTTCCCGAAATCCTCACTCTCGCGATGTCTATGGGTTACTCAAGGGTGAAGAATAGAATACCCTCCCGTTTTAACCACACCAGTAGAAGCAACTCTAAATGTATGGGCGTGACTGCAACACCAACTTTCTTTCATTTTTATTCGGTGGAGACGGTGAAGAGCCAGTGTTTAAGTTGATAGACTTTGATTATACTCCTGCTGATAAAGACGACAAAGATTCAAAAACAGAATTCAATCTCGCCTTTGAATTAACATTGCCAGAAAAATACCGGACAATACCAAACACTCAAATAGGTATGCTAGAAAACTATATTTTATCTTGTATATTCCTGGTTGAAGGGAATAGCATTTTCTTAAAAAGTAAGATATGGCACGACACTGCATGAATAATTAAGGCTTACACGAAACTTATTGCCGCAAATTACAGGAAACTATCAGCAAGGCTTATTTTCTCCTTTTTTTCTTATTACTTTAACAGCAAGATTTAAACGTATCCTTTTTTATGCCAAAAAAGGAAAAAGGTTTTCGAGTCAGGTTAATATTTTAGCGTTTCAGACGTTGGAAGCAAGCATTTCAACAAACGATGATAATGGATGGGACTTCAGTGCGGCAACAACCATAAAGTTAAATGAAATTGAAGTGTCTGTTCAGCTTGAGAAATCTTCGAGTGACTGGGTGTTCACTATCGAAATACCTTCGATGACTTTACAAAACATCCTGGATATGTTTAACAACATTCATACACAGAACAGGGGTTAGGGAGTTGGATAACTGGGGTATCAAGGATTTTAGATTCGAGTGGCATTTCGGTGGGACGACAATCGTAAGGTAATTCTTAATAAATTCTGAAATCGTATTTTTGACATAAAGAGCATTCTTTTTTGAATTATTAAAAAACCTTAGAGCGGAGAGAACTCGTTTAAATACGGCAACGTTGCTAGAGGTTGCAACAACGTCATCACCCACACGAACGTCGCGACTATCCGTTGGGGTAATGATGCAACGTTGAACAACTTCGTTGTAAGGTAGTTAGACAACTGTTAGCCTAAAAAGAGGAAGTGTCCATTTTAAAATGCATGACGGTTTTGTAACATTTATTAAATTGAAATTGAAATTTTCAAAACAGTGAATGGATGTAAAAAGAAATTTAGTTGCATAATTTTATTGAGAAAATTGTATACGTGACAAACTGCTGCGTTTTATTTGACAAAATAATGTGTTTTTTTTTCAGATTCAGTGGAAATCCAATTTTATTTGGTTATGATGGAGCACACCTGGAAGCAATATATTGGAAACCAAAAAATCCAGTAGCAAACGGCCAAACCTACACATGCTTTTGCATTCGCTATTTTGTTTAAAACATGTGGATCTGGAATGGATTTTTTCAAAAAGATAACTGGATCAAAGCCAAATTTCAGTAAAATGGTTGTCAAACTTATCCGCGGGTACGTAATTTTTGTAAATTTGATGGAGGTCCGCGTGGTCCAGTGGTTATTGAGTTCGCTTGTAATCACAAAAGTCCGTACTTCTGTCTAAAGCGCAAGCATATTTTGCAAGTGCCTTTACAACAGATACCGGTCAACCCTTGCGGTGTGAGAAAAAATTGGATAGACAATGCGGTGTATACCCGATGTATACATTTAGAACACAGGACCCGCATTGATAACAGTGTTTCCCAACACTGAAGTGGCTTTTATTCTGTACAAATAATCAGAAACAATAATGATAATAATAACAACTAGTTATTTAAACCCGAGGAGGTATGCAATTGAAAAATTTATTAAGATTTATTGCGCTTATCATCTGAACACAGTTTTGTTGTTAATTTCATTACAAATGGAAAAACGTTTCAAACGAAAATCGATAACAACAATAATAATGTTTAATTGCCCGTGACTGTTTCCCGTACATTAATTTACAACAAAGCAATTTTAAAACTAGTCACGGCAAATTAGAATATACAAAATTCTTAGCAAATGAATTCATTTTTATTCTATTACATGATTTGTTCCATCTAATTAAAAATGTAAACAAAAGTTATATAAAATACGAACATTTTTATAAGGGATCTTTCACAGGCGCTTTTAAAGAAATTGTAGGAAATATAATCGACCTTTGCCGATCACAGACGGACACATCCTTCGTATTAATACAACTGACAAGTCGACAAGCCCGCGTAAAAACCCACCTGGATAGAAGAACAATGAAAAAATTAGAGGTCGTTTTAGGAGTTTTGCTGACGTCAGCAGTGCCTATACAAAATGTTTTAGCTAAATTTGTTTACCCATTGACTGCAATGTGTAGAGCTTGAAACGCTGATGAAGAAATGTATAGGATCATGTGCTTCTGATGAACAATAAGGAGCTTATGTCAGTAAAGACCTGCCATAGCTTTTTTTTAAAAATTCGTATACCTGTTGCCTTCATTGATATAGAGCTTGAAATGCATGTGCTTTTGATGAACGAATAAGGAGATATAGGGGTTCAAAAATTTTGCTGACATCGACAAAGTTTCCACCAAAGTACAAACATTTTTTTTCTAAAATTTTGTTTACCCGTTGCTTCTATTGTGCAGCTATAGAGCTTGAAACTCTAATTAAGAGAATGTACTTCTGACGAACAGTTACAGAGATATCGGGGTCTAAGTAATTTGTGATGACGTCATCAACCTGTCCATTCCAAAAACGGATTCGATTTTAGGAAGCTTAAGTTTCGCAAGTCATTTGGCCTGAAAATTTTACGTGCAATTGTAATAGCTTTATTTATGTGATTAAGCTATGGACGTTAAGTCAATGTATTGCCGTAATGGTAAGTTCACAAATTAAATAGGCACTTCGGCATCTTTCAAAGGACAACATACACATCCAATTCGCCTGTTACAGACAGAAACATGGAAGTAGCCTATTAATACAGGCGATAACCTACATATAACTTATTCCCTGCGTGTCGTCGACTATCACAATCACGACTAAGTAATGTCGGATGTCCCGTTATTTAAACCTTGTTGAATATATATTTGTTTGTTTCAACATATGCGTGCAAATTTGCTTATCAAGTAATTAGTGATACTATTCAATGGACAAAATTTACGCTAATTTAACTTTTGTTTTGATGTTATTTATGATTAAATATATTTTCCTTAACTTTGGCTTAAAAACAAAATCTCCTAACTCAACATTTGTACAAAATTATATATTTTCCTTACTCCTTTGAAATTCCTATATCAAAAAGTATGTCACGTAATTTAAAGTTCTTTCGAATTCAATAAAAAGATTATTGTTTCACAACTCCTTATAAGAAATGAAAGAGATTAGTTTATTCTTAAATAAAGTAATCTGATTTGTAAACTTTAGTTTTTGCTGTCAGCAATGCAAAGGGAAGTGTTAGTGGAACGGAATCAAGTGAAGAAGAAGAACCAGCAGAATCGTCATCTAGATTCCTCCTTAAAACTTAAAAAAAATGGCCAAAGACGTACATTACACATCAACAAATATCGTAATAGCATCATAGCGCATTCTTTTTATCAGGTAAATAGACATATCAATATCCGGTGAAATGCAAAAATTGCCTCATAAGTTAGACCGCCATAACTGAGGACAAGGTTAAAATGTTTTAGAAGAAGGATGAATCGTGCTACCTTAACATTGCTAAACGCGAATCGTTTAGGTCTACGGCACATCTATCAACTACCTCTCAAATGTTCAAGGGCTGATTTGTTTGTTCACTGACAAATGGGGACCTTCCTAATAACGGGTCGTCCTTTAACCCGTATTAAGCGGGTGACGGGGTTGGGGGAAGGGGGTAATATCTTTATTTGTACTTACGGTTAACACCTTGACTTTTAGCATTCTGCACACTTTTTACAGTTGTTCTTGTAAATTTCCGGGGGTAGGCCATTTGTGAACAGGGGGTAAAATATCTAAATTGAAATATTTTTGTTATCTCGTTCTATGTTAATTTTATCAACAGAAATTAGTTAATTTAGATAAAAGTATTGATGGTAATGACACGTGTAAAGTAAAATTAGAACCAGATGTGTAATTTACAGACCAGAATAAGTAATTTCCCAGACCAAAATTGATATTTCACGGACCAGATTTTCATTCATCTTTTGTCTATGATGACGTCCCATCAGGTAGTAATGGTGTCATTACAGCCCATTGTGATGAATTACCAGTGTGCCAAGTTTGATAGGAAAATCATTTGTAGTTCGTGAGTCATCTATAAAATGTGGACCGCGGGTACTTTGTTGCCCCCTCACCCCTTGTGAATTTCATTCAATAATTTTGAATAACAAGTGATATGTATATTTCGATCCAGAGAATTATTCCTCGTGTTAGAAGGCATGCGTCATCCGCAAGATGGAATCGGATTTCTATTGAGAATGAAATGAATATAAAAAAGGGCGTACTCGAAAAGGCAGCTAACGAATTAGCAACAGCGGATTCATTGAAAAATACATGCTGATTGAGATGAACCTGATCTACAGTTTTCCATCGATATGCCAGACACTGAAAATTCCGACCTGGTACGTGTGTCATATCTCTTATGGCTCAAATTTTTGATCCACTCCAGTTTTTTGTTCGGTTTTAAAATATAATGAGATGCATATTCCTAATTGTTATAATTTTAGGATTAACTTTCCTTTATGACCTATCAACTACCAGGGCGATACGACGAATTGTCTCGAAATGCATTATGTCTCTGGATGGCTGAGAATTCTTGGATCGGACTTTTTTATCCAGTTATCAGGATATATTGGCAAAAAAAAGATTGAAATATCGGCCAGAATTGCAGCAGAGCTTAAATTGATCGATAAACCAGACAGTCAACTAATTTTTACAGACCTTATATTTCAAATACGAATCGGACTAGACGATCCTGGGCTCAGATTGGAAATGCAGACTGAAATACATCAGTAGCAAATTGTCACAAAAGCCGCTCTTCTTTTTTGGTGAGAAAAACATTACGTTTTTGCAGTTCAAATTACTGAGACTACTTAAGGATGTGATAGGGAAAATGAGCATGATTTTCGAAATTACGATATCTTCTTTTACATTAATTTAATTTATGGTAATGTATGAATATTTGGAAAGAACTTAAAACATTTTCTACAGGTTGGTATAATTTTTTTCCACTAAAACAAAGAAAATTTGGCCCCGTCCTTCATATTTGAGGTCCAATGTACAATTTTTTTTTCTAACTTTTTTGATAGAACCAGGAGGGACGTTTCTTAAATGATTTTTTGATTATTTTTTTCTTAATTCTGAATAGGTTTATCTCAATGTGGATTTTTTCTTAAATTCAACTTTTTGTCACTTATATTTTCCTAACTCATGCTGTAACATTCGTTTAAAAAAACAAACAAAAAACATCTGCAATGATAATAGCCGTCGTCTGTCTGTCTGTCCGCGAAAGACGCGTCCTGTTACGGAAACACGAAATGCGATATATAAAGGACGGGCCACCCCGTGGATTTTTCCACGGGTTAACAACTAGTTGTACATATAATGTTCAACTTTATCTAAAACCAACTCTCATACGCAGAAGTTATTTTTGGTTTGCAAAAGAAGATGTAAGCACTACTTTGTAAAAAAATAAACACTGAGAAAGAGATAATTACACATACAAAGCTTATTTTTTTATAAGACACAAGAACATAAGAACAAGAATAGCGCTGGGTCTCCTGGCTAACTTTCAGAAACAATTTAAATTAAAAATTTCGCTATAAAAAAAATCTGTTTTTTTTTCACATAAATAACGACAAAAACCATTTTTCAACACAGTTTCCTAAATCAGGCATCCGTCACCTACTAAATTAAATCAGTCAGTCTAAAAAAGGCAATTTGACAAAAATATTGTATACATTGATTCATCAAAAATAATTTAGCTGTTTGATTATTTTCACATGTTTGTTGCAGGTGCAATTGAGATTGGGTTCACCGGATCGATCAGCCTAGAGTTTGCAATGGGTTGGCATAATAGAGCAACCATTTGGGATTTCCATACCTGGCTTTTGGAGATCTGTACTTGTCTATTGGTTATTCTTTCGGTGCTGTTCCCTTTCCGAGTTTTGGTGAGATAGCTTTTAATAATTACTATTTTTTTTTTTATATTATTAACTGTAATTCCCTTGGAGAAATACACCTAATATATATACTAATACATAAAGACTTCAAGATGTCGAAATAAAAAAAATATTTTAATACCCAATCGTGCGAGTCAAAGATGGTAGCTGTGTGTACGGGAGAGTGAATTGACGCGAATTTCCATGGGTTGACAACTAGTTTTCATAAGTAATCGAACTAAACAAAAGATAATTCGCTACATGTGGGTGAGATGTATACTCTTCCCAAGATGAAGTGAGATGTATACTCTTTCCCAAGATGAAGTGAGATGTATACTCTTTCCCAAGATGAAGTGAGATGTATACTCTTTCCCAAGATGAAGTGAGATGTATACTCTTTCCCAAGATGAAGTGAGATGTATACTCTTTCCAAGATTTGCCTTCACAAGGTTTATCCAAAAATGCTTAGTTACCTTTCCCCATTTTGTGCATATCCTCAAGCATATTAATTCTCCTCAAGCATATTAATTCTCCTCAAGCATATTAATTCTCCTCAAGCATATTAATCTGCTGCTGCAAACAAGCATATTAATTCTGCTGCTGCAACAAGCATATTAATTCTGCTGCTGCAAAAACAAGCTTGAACAAAAAAGTATGGTAACACAGATTCGAAAAAAATTTAATTTTTCCCGAGTGCATCATATGCTAAATTCGATTCCAAGGCAAGACTCTCTTCCAAATACGAATTAGGCTTTCATTCTAACATATGAAGACCGCTCTAATGCATCTTACAGATGTTAGATTTAAGCATAGAATCAGAGATATTGGCTATAATGGTGACATAACTATCTGGTTTCTGTTAACGTTTGTGAATGTGATCTCAAACTTGACCTATCTCGTTGTCAGGGCACTTTGCCTTAACAACAGCTAGGGGATGAGTATGAAACATGATCTTTGTAATGATGTGCAATCGAAGTTTTAATCCTTCTTATAGAATTTTCAGCAACTTTATGGCTCGGCAAGTTAATTCAAAAAATGACCCAAATAACAATGATCACGTAATCAAATCAAGGCAGGTTTCGGAGTTGATCCCAACAACCCAAAGACTTCTGGGTGTATGCTCAGTTTAATATTCTTACAATCAATGGAGTATGCAGGGCATTCCAGTTTAAATTGCAACATACTCGTAGTATTGGTGATTTAGGATTCCAGAAGGAGGAACGTTGTCGTTACTCTTTGACAGGTATGTAAAAACGACATAGGCACATGTCTTTACGTAAGGTCAACCAAGTATTATTACTTCTAAACTTAAAACAGTCAAAATTAACGCGAGCTTAAATTGCGTAGTTTAAATTGGACACCGCGTCATATTGTTCCAATGTCATTAAGACAGGGCTTTTATAACAAAGCTTTTACTTAACGTAAATGTATAAATTGTTGTTGCGCAAAACAAGGGTTATTTCATGCCACACGCATAATTGACCCTATTCCAACTGGGATTTTATGGGCTCGCTCCCTTTGGGTCTCTTGATTGAAAAACGCTTTTGACGTCAATGGTTGCTCAGATAACGTCATCAAAACCCTAAATTTGAGCTGTTTAACTTAATCAAATAACGAAAACACGTTTCATTATTTTTTAATTTTATGTTCATTTTTTGACACATATAATAACGTCATCGTTAAAAAGGGGAAATTCTCTTCACAGCAACATCAAAGATTGATAAGAACATATTGACTTCCGCTAAACAGTAAAAGTAGATACATGAAATCTATGCAATTTTTTTATTTCATATCTTTAGGTTTTTTGTATGATAATAGTTTATGATAACAGTGATAACAGGTAAGAGTCTGTTTCCAAGCATAGGTTGCTGGTTAATGACATTGGCTTGTGAAAGACAAGTGAAAGTACATGCTCGTCGGAAAGTCTGGAAGTTGAAAGAAGAGTGCAACATTTAAACAGTTGGCCCACAATGGTTAATGTAATAGCAAAAATGTTGGAAGTACTTGGACTACTTTGAGGAATTGTGTTCTAGAAGCTTCTGATGTTACCTGTGGGTGAATGAAAGGACCAGCATAAACTTGGGCAGACCTGGTAGAGGAATAGTGATATTGACTATAGTGTATAACAGAAAGAGGAAAGTTTGGAAGTCAGGTGGTAGTATGATTATCTACTTAGAAGCTAAGTGCCTTGCTCCAGTGTGCAAAGCAAAGTTAGAAGCAGGGTGAAAACCTATTTGTAAATGTGTTCAGAAAGAAAGACCAACATGACAAGGTATTCAAGATAGCAAGGCAAATGAAGAAGACTAATTAAGAGATGACAGGTGAAGAGTGTATATGTAACGATGAAGGTGTCTTGGCTAGTACAGAGGAGCAGAAAAGCTAAGCTAGGAAAGTTATTATCAGAGCTTGCTCTGGAGTTGATTGGGATGAGCTAACTTTGATTTAGTAGAGAGGACAGCTATTCAGATAAACACAAAATAGGTAGTGGAGATTTGAAAGGCTACAGAGTGTCAGGTGTTGTTGCAGAGTTAAGAAAAGCGTCTGGATATACTGGAAGTGAGCTTACTAAAAATATTGCCAATCAAATTATAATGGATAGTGCTATCCCGAGTAACTGGCAGTCGAGTGTAATAGTCAATTGCTTTAAGCGCAAGGGTTATGCCTTTGAAAGAGGTAATTACGAGGGTTGAAGTTGGCAGATCAAGTAATGAAATTAATTGAATGAGTAATTTATAACTTGCTTTGGAAATTTATATAGATAGGATACAATTAGGTTTTGTTGCAGGGATTGGCGCACTTTCAATATTTTTATTCAGACAATGGTACAGTCTATGTACAGTTATGCTAAAAGTCGTTTCAAGATTAACACGTAGCGATGAATTTAGCGTAAATGTACATCACGTTCTAAACTAAGTCGTTTGTTATTGTCGATAAAGTTCAGAACTGGGTGTCCATGGAGATTATTGTATGCAGATGATTGGATTCGCATAGGGGAATCGATGAAAGAATTAATTGAAAAATATGAGAAGTGAAAGTAAAGAGTAGAAGAGACAGAGTTAAGAGTTAATGCAGCAACGTCTAAAATCATAATTAGTAGCATTGAAGACAAGTGTGACCTTGTAGCTGGAAAGTGCACTTGTAGATTTTAGAGGGGTTGGTTAATGACTCAGTTTCTTTAAGACGTGTAAGCACTGAGTACATACAAAGTTTATTGGTACTGCAGAAAGGGTTAAAGAACTGACATTTAGTTTGTATGTATGATTGATTATATGATTATGACAACGAACAACAGTAGCTCGTTAGGAATTTAAAGTTTTAATTAGTTAAGAACTTCTGTTACCTGAGTGATATGTTGGGCACTGAAGGGATTGTTGGAAAAAAGTGTTATTTACAGGATAAGTTCTGCTTGGAAAAAGTTCCAAAAACTACTTTCTTTGTTGACTAGTAGATGCTTCTCGATTGAGGTAAAGGTAGGTTGTACAAAGTCAGTGTGAGAAGTGTTATTTGTACGGTAGTCAGTAGCACCAGTTTGGGAAACAAAAAGAGTAAAGGTAAGCTAAGAATCAGGCTAGCTGCTCGTAGCATTAGATATGTTTATCAGATAAGAAGATTGAGTTAGTTGGAACGCTTGGAAGAAAGGAGAAGGAAAGTTGGGTAAGAAATGTAGAGACTTCATCTTTTTAGGACAATAGGACAAAGACCATAGGTAGACCGAGAAGAGGGTTGGCAAGAGGTAATAAGGACGGACTTGATAGAGGGAGTTTGAGTTTAAAACTAACTAAACACAGTCTAGATCAGATTGCCAGAAGGATTAATATACCCTATTTAACCCGTGCTGTCAGGTAAAACGGATGTTAAGCAGAGAATGATGTATGATAACAGATAACAATAGATTAGTGACATAAAAATGCACCTAAAATAAGTAAATATCATATTTGTGTCAGTTTTTCCTAATTTATGCTTCAAAATAATAGTAAAAGTAATAAAATAAAATTATTAGATAATATATATATTGGTGGAGGAGGGGATGCATGTGCACCCAGTTGGAATAATAGGGTTACCTTATTAAATCCAAATTATTTTAGTCTAGTGCAGCACCAGAGGGTGCTATAAAGTGCCCACGGACCATAAATCCGGAACTACTTATGCTAATTTGATGCCTTCATAGGGATCAGAAATGACGTCACAAATGCCTAAAATAGGCCATCTTTCCAGTTTCACCACTTCTTAAGCGCTACTGATGCTAGAGCCTGGATTGTTGGTGATTATACTGACTTTAGCAAAAAATTGATTATATGTAAAAATTATTTTTGATGAAATTATTGGGATCCAACTTGACGCATATTTTTACGGCAGTTTCTCATTTTAACGACAAAATGTTTCCAAAAATATTGTAGTTCGTGTCATTGGTACATGTTTAAAATATTGCATTTAAAGATGTTCGAGTTAGGAAAACAATACATTAACGTCATTGGAATCATAAATGATGCCATTTCCCTGGGTCGTTATTTCCTTCGATTTGGTTTATATGTTATCCCCAGTTCCCATATATTTCCTTAGCAACACCTTAGTAGCTACATGCTAACGAACATACATGTAATAAGTAATTTAATAACCAACATTTTATACAAGCATGTCAATAGTTTTTAAATTTGTAAAAAACTACCCCCGTCCGAGAAATTAAATACCCCCTGAAAAATATAAATTTTGTACAGAAAAAAAGGTGTCATCGCTCAATTACATGCAGATCAAAAGTTTTGCCCAGTCATGGAGTCTGCGGACGCTGTTTCTTTATTTATTTAGCAAAAAGTATACCAATTATCAATTTGGAAATTCAAGCTGGTTTTTTCTTAAAAGGAAAGATTAAAATTTTTGATATCGAAGCTTGGGGTCACATACTTGTTGGTCCTGAAGGCTTTGATATTGATGTCCGGATGGCACCGCTTAATTGGATAGGCGGACTCATCAAGGTGCAACGAAATTCAGGAGATAGCAAAAATGGTCCGATTTGCGTAATTAAAGCAGGCGGGGTATGTAGAAATTACTCTAACTTCGGCTTACGTGCAACTAGTTAAAGAGTAAAAGACTTTGTTATTACATGTGCACTCAGTAGAAGCTGAGTGAATACTCCAACATAACTGGAGTGGACAAAGTTACTGTGTATGTCTTAATCTACTGAGGAAGGCTGTATGTAGCTAATCTTTTTTTTTTTTTGTTAACGCATGCGCTTCTGCACAGAATAAGAGATTTTTTCCAAGTGCGCATGATCTAACAAGTTAGCTATAAAAATAGCTAAACATTTTTGCGCTATAGCGGAGTCGAATGGAAAGGAATCTTTGAACGCAGTCTTCCTCCTTAATTTTGTTGTTTATTACTATAAGGGTTTTGTGGCCCCTGAGCCGTTATTACGGCAACTTCATCAACAAGGCAAAATGCCCTGGGAACGAGGTTGCTATAATTTGTCACATTTAATTCGAAATAGGACGCCTTTGAAGTACACATAGAAGGATATGCCGAGGTTTTGGGAATACACGGTGAAGTAAAGATACTGGTCAGTGATACAGAACTCGAATTCAAAGTTAGCGGCTTAATGTGGCCTGGAATTTTTGATGCATCAATACATTTAAGAGCATCGTATGGGAGCATAGACACTCTAAGTTTTTCAGTAAGTATATTCGCAGTTTATGTTAGTTGAATAGGTAGTTCTTCCTATAATAGCCTTCTCATTCTCACACCTTTTTTCTTATGACAACCTAGTTCGTAAGAACGTTGTGTCTAAGATTTTTATCGAAAATTAAATATATCTTAAGAAAGCACGAGATTTAAGAACAAAATAATGTGAAGCTAGAATTACTGAGAGATAATTTTTTTCACACAGTTTATCCGTTTTTTTAGTAGCATGGACGTATGCTTTTTACAATGAGATCACTTCAACATCATATATTTTCTTCCAGTCTTTAAAATACTCATCATCATTCGTAATTCTCTTAACATATACTTTTCCCATTTTTCGGAAAACGCCAAATAAAAACATTTGAGGCTAAAGGGGTGTAGAAAAATAAGCACATCTAGACTTTCTTATCAAAGAATTGCCACAATTTGGAAAGCTCACCACAAACACAGACCCGAAAAAGAAAACCTACCAAAAGAAAGCATTGAAAGTTCAGAAACCAAAAACAAATCAGGCAGGGCATAATCTTTGTATGAAGTTTGATAACTCTTGGCTTCCAGTTTAGTTTCTTGAAATATTTAAATGATTTTGTTTCCCTCAATTTATTCGAAACAACTATAAAATCTCATTTGGTCCTCAAGATATTTATGTAAACAGAGGTTTTAGCAAAAAACGAAGATACAATTTTATTTCATTGTAGATTTAAATCTAATTATGTAAATTTTATCTTAGATTCATGTAAAATTTGGATATTCTTTAGATTGTCGTGGAAGTTAAAACGAGTGAATTTATCAAAAACTCAGAAAAGCAATAATTGAATTCTGCGACGGAATAGGAAAGATAGCACAGGCAGCTTTTGATGACACAAATAAAGCTTTTGCTGCGCTCAAAGGAAAGTTGATTTAGCCAAAGGAAAAGTTACCAGCTGGCAGGGTGATGTCACAGCATGGCAGGACAGATTGAGGATGAGACAGGCTGAACTTAACAAAAGGAAGAAAGAAATGCAGACAGATTGCAGACAGAAATGTCCTAAAGGTATGCTTTAAATAGTTTCAAATATTGTTGAAAATATGACAGGACGTATCACAAGCAATTATAAGACTGCTTCTAAAAAAAAAATACGTAATATGCAAACGGATTTAGGACCCAGATTATTTTGTCAGATCCAAAATCATAATGAACAATACCAGTCTTAGTAGACATCAGCATACCTCTTTTTCCCGATTTCCCCGACCTTAGACCTTAGAATTCTGCAATGCAAACATCACTGGAACTGCCAGTAGCACATTTTTAACGTTGTTTACCCTGGCTATGGAGTGATTCTGATTATTTTGCAACTACGAGAAATAACAAAAAACAACACTTGGCAATGTTCAGGATATTTTTAAAAAAAAATAAACAACGAGAAAACCCTTGCGGTTTTAACACTTGTCCCGAGTAGAACCTGGATATCTTACCAAGGTTTTTGAACGCGAATGCATGGCTGTTTTGTTAAACTCGCAAAAAACTCGCCTTTTTTAACTGAAATAAAAGTTGATCTGAAAAAAATAGCTTGTTAACCCTATTCGGTACAGAAATAGGCACCAATTTATAAACTACTACTGAAAGGTACGATAATTTTATCAGCTGTTATGCAAGTTCTTTCTACGAATTTAGGAACACTAAAAAATCCAATTCCACATGTCGGACTCCTCAAATTTTAACGGATAGAAAGTGATTGCACTTATAAAACTATGATCCGATCCTTATAGAATCTCCTATAAAACACGCAAAACAATTAGCTGACACTCTAGCTAGCGGAGATTGTTTTTCGTTCCACGAATCAACTCGTCTAATGGAAATTTTCGGACACGGTAAAAAATCCAAATGTTTTGCTTTGAACATTGCGGGGTGACAAAACGAGCTGCTGATTTTTGCCTTGAGTAACTCGAGTAAATCGAGCTTTTTGCGGGACACGTAGCTAAATAATATTTGATAGCCAAACTTGCTCAATCAAAGATTTTTGGTAAAATAAATTTTAAACCTCCTTGGGCCTAGCAAGCTAATTTTCTTCTAAATTCTAAACCTACCAAATTATTGCATATATAGCCAGTTGAAGCAGCAACAATGACTATAAAATCTTTTTATAGAGGTCTTAATTATCTTCTTAAAGCTATTAAGTATAGATAGATACAAATATAGCCGCTCGTGTTGTCTCTACTTTCTTCTCAAAACAAACTTGTAATTTTACTGTTATATATTTTGCTTTGTAGACCTTGGCTTTTTTCCCCGCTGAAATAGAATAGTAAAAAATAATGCATTGTTTTAGGAAAATACCATCAAAAAAATTGGTAAATCCTAAAAAATTTATAATTCATACTTAGCAAGCAAATACGAGTTCAAATAACCTATAATTCTCGTCTTAATTTCCTTGTCAACGTGTTTCATAATTATAAAAAGAATAGACGTCATATTGTAGCAAGTCATGTTTAAAGTCATTCATCAGGACAACCACTCAGTGTTTTTTGCCTAATGGAATGTGTCCTTATAATTATAGTGTGCTTTGGATTTTTTAATTGGAACTCAAGATGCTGGAAGTTTTGGGGTCTTTGGGTTGGATGCCTTTACTGGGACAGCTGTTTCAGAATGATTGATGATATCTTCTGTTTGGCTGGATGCGAAATAAACAAATTGTGGAAAAAATTTCTTGTGTGGGTGGAGCAAATCGGACTCAAGGTACGTGATGAAGACAAAATATTCGTCAAACAAAAACTTGTGATATGCATTAAAAGTAAATTCGTACTAAAATAGAATTCCTCTATTTAATGGATGTAAACTAGGAATACACAAATTTACTCTGTTCAATCTTCTATCACTATTATCCCTTTTATGTTTTGTTGGTTGGTCAGTTTAGCACGAGTACAACAAGCTTCGTTATTATTCTGATAATTTTATTAAAGAACGTTTTAAAATGATAAGAGATAAATAAACTTTCAAACCTTAAGTCGTTTGCGAATGTTCAATATACTAAGAAAATTTTCTTATTATTTTCAACATACCCTTAAGAAGAAGGGTAGGAACTAACTGCAACACGTTATCGACGTGAATGATGCTTTCACCATTAATTTACAAAACAAGCCAAACGCCCTGTAATGCGTGATACGACTCCAAGATACTCCAAGATACGACTCCAAGACAAAATTAATCCCCTTAATACGAAGACTGTGTCTGTGTGTCTGTCTGTAACAGGCAAAGTGGATGTGTCTATTTTCCTTTGATGTAGCCGCAATATTATGTCTCAAATGTTAAATTTTCTGACGTTACGGCGTGACGTCAGTATCACTACTTTAACGTCAATATCATAAAATTAATGAAGTCCTTGCAGTACACTTAAAACTTTGAGGCGAAATAACTTGGAAACGAGGTGGTGACGTCGGTCATTTTTCACCGCGTGAGTAACTAGGGACCACCTGGGATCAATTTGGGTAAGTTTCACAAACCTGGGTCCACGAATCCGTTTCGGAATGGACGGGTTGATGACGTCATCAAAAAACCTTTAAACCCCGATATCTCTACAACCGTTTGTCAAAGATACATGATCCTATACATTTTCTTGATCAGCGTTTCAAGATCTATACGATGAAGGCAACGGATATAGAAATTTGTAAAGAAATTTTTTTGCACTTTTGGTAGAAATTTTTTAAACCCTTTTTAAACCCGGGTCCCCGAATCAAAAAACCTTTAAATCTCAATATCTTTGCAACCGTTTGTCAAAAGTACATGATCTTATACATTTTCTTGATCAGCGTTTCAAGATCTATACGATGAAGGCAACAAGTATACAAATTTCTAAAGAAATTTTTTTTGTACTTTTGGTAGGGACTTTGCTGACGAGTAGTAGTAGTAGATGATCCGATACATTTCCTTTGTCCCGCGTTTCAAGATCTGTACGAAGGCGACGGGTATACAAATTTCCAAAAAATGTTGTTGTATTTTGATGGGTCCTTGTTGACGTCAACAAAATTTTAAAACCCTCATATCTCCTTATGCGTTCGTCAAAAGTATATTTCCTGATCAGCGTTACAAACTCGACACAATAGTAACAACGAGTTCAGGAATTTATAAAAAAATAATTTTCTTGGGCGACCCGTCAGCAAATTTATCAAAACACTTATATCTCCTTAACCGTTCTTTAAAAACCACATGATCTTATGCATTATTTTGATTAGCATTTCAGGTTCTATACAATACATACAGGCAAACAGTAATTCTTTTTTTTATATTTTTTTATTAACTGTGGAACACAGTTTCTGAATTCGCTGACATGTCTTCCTGGCTGGGACAATTTTCTAAACAATTTCGGATTTCCTTTTGCTTATGCAGACGCAGTTGGTCGGGTTTAAAGGTCAGGTGCCATGAGTTCAAGATATGAAATGAATAGTTGCATGTTTTTCTAACTTTTCTTTTCATTTAACATTTTCCTCGCCGTCGTTATTTTGTCTCAACTCTTCCCGCATAATAATTTTTTATTATCCTTCGCTTTTTATGTACTTTTAATAACGTTCTGTGCTATTTTACAAACAGGCCGGCAAAACGTTTCAAAACTGAATGTCGATCTGCAAATTTAGAAACATCTCTAATATTTCAAAGTTAAACTGTCGCAAATATGAATCTTTCTAAAAAAATGCTGTTGCGATTGAAATTTTTCTAAAAGACGAGAAACACAGCAAAGAGTTTAATGAATTGATTTATTCTTAGATTGCACTTGCATTGGGTGATATAGCGAAGGGATTGCTAACAATGGTACAGGGGATACTCGATTTAGCTAAAGGAGTTATAGAATTTGGAAAAAAGCTTAAAGACTTCGTTGGAGAAGTTGTACAGGGCGCCATCGAGGCATTAAAATGGATAGCAGATAAAGCCCTTGATATTTTTGAACTAAGGTAAGGTTTTAATTTACAAATTTTCGTGCATGATTCAATGAGCTTCAAAGGATAATTATTTATTCGTTAATGTTTTAGAAATCTGACACTTACAGCAAAAATGGATTCAGATTTTAATGCTTGCGTTGGTTACGCAATTAACGTTACAATTTTTACTAAAAAAGTCGAAGGCAGTGGTGAGGCTTGTCTCAATTTAGGATTCATAAAATCGTTAGTTGGCAGAGTAACTGATGGTGACGGTTCTCCACCAGAGTTGAAAGGTATGTATTTATCATTATTTTTTACGGTTAAGGAACACGCTGCAAAAAAAGATGAAGCTTTTAAGAACTAACAACTTGATAGTAAATTAGAGTGTTTGTCAACCATTTCGCACATTGGTTCATTGACTTTTTTAACCGTTCCTTCCTCATGCTGGATCCATTCATAGGTATCACGAAGACGGAAAAAAATCTGGAGGAGGCGGAATCGAAGAAAATGGCTTTAGATGACGCTGAAAGGAAGTTAGAAAGTGCTGAAGAGGACGCAAGGAAGGAGGTGATTTGAAATGTTTTTAATGTTTTTGTATTACTAATTAATTGGAGGTTCTCAAGATTTCTAAAGGACAATGAAGAATTGTTTTAATTTCCCAGGCTACAGAACGGCCTAGATTTTCATGAATTGCAAAGTTGTAGGGGAGGAAGCAAATTAAAGTTTCATGCAGCGCTCACGTCAACTTCTTGTTGAAGCATGGAAATAGACGATTTTTCCATATTTCAACCCAATTCGTAGATATGTACTGACATCATAGGAAACAGGAGCAATATGATAGAGCACTACCTTAAGTTGTCTAATTTGTGCAAAAAAAAATCATTTTCGCGAATCAGTTATGTTGAGATGTTTGGCGAATATAACAATTTCACGATTTTTTTGCGATAATCTACTAGTACTATTTTTTGCAATTTTAATTATTACTATTTATCGACATGGAATCTGCTCACATCATTAGGGCTTTGACCATTATTTTTGGATGCTACAAAAACGAATACTATCAATTAACAGGTGGCGGTGAATTTAATTTCCGTTTTAAGCTTAACAAGAAATACACCAACAAAAAAGAATTGATGACAAGATTGTCATTTTTTAAAACCTAGAAAGTGTTCAGCAGTTTAAAGAGAAAAAAAGAGACAATTAAAAAAGAAGAAATTCTTATTAATGTTGAATGGTCAAACTTGTATTTATTACATCTTACAGCCTTCATATTTTCTACAAGCAATTTGTTAGTAGGTAGTGTCAATTATATCAATAATTAGGTCAACAAACTGTTCATATTAAACAAAAATAAAATGTCAGGGATCATTTTGTTAGCTAGGAGTTCTAAAATTATAAGTTTCACTGATGCTTAAATGAAAAAATCCGGGGTTTTTTGTTGTTTTTTTACAAAAAGGCTTTCTGTTGTGATATATCAATGATTTGTATATTTTGCATATCATTTAACCAAAAGGTAGGTGATGAAACGGCAAAGACTTACGATGAAGAAATGAGGAGAAAAAGGGGTACCATACCAAGTCCAGATACTATTGCCTACATAAACAAGCTTCCAAAACGCATAAAAGTTCCGACTAAGGAGGAAATGCAGTATATCAGAGCTGCAAATGAGCCTTTGCCGGATCACAATGCTAGAAGTAAGTATAGCGTCGATACCGCAAACCCTCTTGTAGAAAAGCCTCAACTCCCTCAGATTCTTGTAGCAGCCGGAAACGAAAAATCACTTTATTATAGCTAAATAAATAAAGTATAAATACATTGTTTTATATAAAGACTTTTTTTGAAAATAAATCTTTTTTTTTTATTTGTTGTTGTTTTTGTTTTTGTTTTCTTTGATTGTTTGTTTGTTTGTTTGTCAAAGATTTCATTTCTCTCCGTAATGATAGGTTTAAACAAACAATGCTTTATTTGAAATTAACCATAAAATATTTTCAGAGGAAGAGATTATTTCTGCATTTCAATCTCACCCTTGGTTCAACTCCCAAGAGATAACACTGCTTGGAACGTCTTTACCGCTAAAGGATGACACGGTTCCTGGATCAAAAAGAACAATTCTTGATTTCGGTAACAATTTCTTTCCTCTTCCTGTAGATTATAAATTTATTCGAAATAATAATATTACAAAGTCTTAATTTCTATCTTCAGAGTCGAGTATGAATCCGTGTGAACGGATGAAGAGAGCTATCCAAAATTACGAAGGTCTTACAGACGGATTGATAACTTCAGCTGAGTCGCTTACACAGCAAAAGAACATGTTAAGTAACACAGTCCGTGAAGAAAGAAGCAAAATTGACAGAATAAAAACAAACATTCAAGACTTAGGTAGTGATTTTCTTAACATTGGTTCTATACCCATTGCGTCATTTGCAGTTGAAAGTTTCTTCTTTTCATTAGAAACTTTTTGTGAAGGTTCGGAAATGACGCATAAATTTGCGTTTAACCTATCCTCCTACGTTTAAATGAATAAGACATAGCAATTATGTGAAGAAATTAATTTCCATCTCTGCACAATAAACAATTAATCACACAATGTGTAACAGCCTCCATTTCTGTCGTAGAACGACATCAGAATTTGACAGAAGAAGAAAGAGCAGATGCATATTTCTGGTACAACAAACTTAATCAAGGTATTAAAACTAAATTAGCAAATCAGACTGATATGTTTATTTTTTTTTTTTTCCAAAGAGCTACTAAAGGTAGATGATAAAGTCATAAAAATAATGAAAAAAAATATGTTTGATCACAATACTGAATCATCGTTAATTGAGTTTTTACGCTAGTAGTAAGGATGGATTATGATTTTTAGCTTTAATGAGTGCTTTCAAAACAAACAGACCACAAGCGCGAATAAGTTCTCGATACAACTTCTTCTTTAGCATAAATTTAGGGTAACAAGCAAAGCTTGAATGATACTCATTTTATGTTTTGCTTGTGTTGGCAGCATTTCAGAAATTAATAAAGGCTGCCAATGTGCCTTCCTCCCTTGTCATAAGTTCCTATTCCTGCATGATAAACTCCAGCATTAATCCTCTTACGGCAAGACCTGCTGCGTGATATAATTGTCATTTTAAAATTTTTATCATTCTACGTATCTACTACGTATTAGGGCTAACTGATTTCACGAAGCGTTCGGAAGAGGCGATGAATAAACAGGACTCGTATGCAGTATCCGTTCTTCGAAACCAACTGAATCATATGCTGAAAACAGAGAAAGGATCAACAGTGCTGGAATTCACAGATTTGATCCATCAGAATGCAATGAAAGGGTACAAGCGCTCTCTTATTCCCAAACACGAAAGTGATGATGGGGAGAAAACGCTTCAGTACATCAAAATGGTAAGATTTACTTGGAATTTTGGTTAGCTGAATTTGATAACATAATTCCACTAAATTAGTTATGAAGAAATATTATTGAACACACAAGCCTAAAGGACAAAAAGGTTTTAAAAAACATGCAATATTATGGTGACATTTAATTAATGCTATGTCTGGTCTTGACGCATGTTACTCATAGATTTTTGTTATTATTCAACACAAATCTAGTTTAAGAAAACGATCAATAATTTGTATGTTTTTTTTGTTTTTTTTAGGATTTGAAAGATGTACTTACCAATACCGACGTCCCTCTAACAAACCAGGCTGGTCGGCTGAGCGTTCTTCGAAACAACATTCAGTCCATGAAGAAGTATGCCAAAACATGCGAAAATAAGTAAATTGTTGATCTTCTGGCAAACAGTGCTTCTACGAAGTCACAAGTATAAAACAAGAATATTGCAAAAAAAAATGAAATTTAGTGTAAAACTTACAGTTATTTCATTAAAAAAATGTTATTGAAGAAAATTGTAGTTATTATCCACCATCAAGCCAGGCACAAGATGTATTTAACATCTTAAAGAAAAAGAGGGGAAGGCAAAATTCTGTTGCAAATGTTTAATTGATCAAGCATAGCCTACTTCCAATGGAAAGTTATTTTCATGCAGGTATAAATATGGCGGTAGTAATAAGTCCTGTTGTTAAAATGTACTTGCATTTCACGTTACAGGATCGTGTACTTGCATTTCACGTTACAGGATCGTGTGTTTGCATTTCGCGAATCGACTTCGCAGCTGCCTTAAAAATTTATTTTTGAATAGTTAATAAAAAAATAAAAATGTTCTGTTTCATATTTTTTCTTCTAACCACCAAGAATCAAACTTTGACATAAATTAATAAACTTTGACATAAATTAACAAGTTTTGAAATAAATTAACAAACCATGGCGAAGCAAGAATCAGGCTGAAATTTAAAAGTAAAGTAAGTTTCAGCAACAGCCACTAACATAAACAAAAATTCCAAAATGTAGTCATAAAATTTGATTAGTAAATTTTGATAAGCAGAGAAACAATAATAAAAATACTTACTTTTAAAACTTGCTGATATTTTTTCTTGCTGCACCGTGAAAGTTCTTTTGGATATTCGAATAAATTTTTGTTCAATGGAGAAAATACGTTAGTTCGAAGAAGCAAAGGTTTTAATACCTCGCGTGTCAAATAGCCGAGAGGATCAAGGGAAAATCACCTTAAATAAGCGATGTTTCCCGATTTCAAAGATTTCGGGAAACAAAGTTCTTTTCGGATTTTGCACTGCAAGCAGTGCGTAAATTACGCGCATGCGCTGTGTGAAGCGCGTCTAATATATATTCAACAGTTAAATACTGTTCTTTATCTCTCTCAACAAGCTGTTATCGTTAACTTCAGTACTTAACAAATGTTTTCTTTATTTTATATACTATGTCGACCTCGACGAAACAAGACGCCACCTAATCAATTCAAAAGCAAGAGACATCTCCCAAAACAAATCTTGGAGATAAAGGATGACGCAACAATCAACGATAGTTCAATATTTATTATTCTGTCTTAACATTGTTAAATAGGAAATTATGTTAGTAATTGCTTACGTCGTCATTGAGTAGCAATCTCAAAAATTTTCCCAAAAGAAAAAAGCACAAGAACCTCTAGTTCGGCTATTACAGAGTACGGTGGCTTTTATCCTGGAGTAGGAGGCGATTACAATAAAAGTAATCGTTTTTCGTGAAATGATCTCACGTCGACGTTCTCGTTGTAAACTTTACTTGTATTACTCGTACTTGTACATTATTCACGACGGATTTCAACGATTCAGCCAGCGCGAAATATCAATGTTCACCAAAAAAGTAGTTGTTTTTTGAGATTGTCAGGAAGATGTGAAAAGAAGCAGTAAGTTCGAATAACGTGGAGTTCACTATACCTTTTATTTCTTAGAAAATCAAGTGATGTCTCATAACACGTTTACTTTTTGTACAATTGTACAAATTTACAATTTCCCTTTGACGTTGCCTTATATGAATTGCTGATGCAATGTTTTTGTTTCTACGGTGGTTCTTTTACACGGAAAGATCCTGTAACAGAACACAGGTTTGTAGCAAAGAAGATATTGACTAGGCTTAACTGATGTGTTTGTTGAGGCTGGTTGTGCACTAAAACACCCTCTTGTCCGTCCTTGTTCTTAGGAAACCTCATCCCAGGGATTGAATTGTTCTTGCAAGAAGTTAAAATTATAGTTTTATTCATTACTTACTAAAAAATAAAACTTTCATAAGCTGACAACAAACACCTGTGCTGTGCACGAACATGGTTAGTTCAGGATAATATAAATACAGAAGTTTGTCTTGATTATTGAAATAAATGAAATTTGACGGACCTTATGTTTTGACTAAGAGATTGTGAAAATCAAAATCAAACTGCAAAATCTGTTTTGCTGAACAAATGACGTAAATATCTCACGCTTTGACTATGTCACCCCTTTATGGAGGCAGCAATATCATAGATAAAAAAACTAAAGGTCACAAGTAGTCAGAGGAAGAAAGGAAACATTATTCTCAAAATCATAGTGGTCACTGGAGTAAGCTATAAGGTGTAATACACAATGTGATGCAAAGAATATGAACGGTCAAATAACTTATAATCACGTTAAAACGCAATGAAGTAAAAAATAAATAAAAAATAAGAGAATTCAAGTTAACAGTTTGTTGATAATTCGAATTACAACAAAAACAAAGGATATATTTATACAGAAGTTGTACATTCATTGAAATTAAACAATATTTTAGTTGTGTTGCATCCCTAACTGGATTTTTAAATCTTCAGAAACAGAAATGCAAGATTTGTCAAAGAAACAGTTGTGCTTTGATAGACAAGCCTTTTGGCTGTTTACATTTTAACTCCTTCTTACCTTTGTCGACTTTATGTTGTACGAGGTAAACAGTAGAATAATGCTCGTCCAGTTTCTTATTTCCGGAATATTTTGGTCACATCAAATTTGGGAAAACCGCTTGCAGTTCATGGATGGCATCTTCAAAATATTTAAAATCACAATTTCAGCTGCACTGTGTTTCTTACTTCTCGTCATCTATTTTTTGTCTTACTGTATCATCGCAACGCAGGTTACAACCAGACTCGATTATGTCTACAGATTAAAAAAATATATATAATAAGAAAAATCTTGTACTACTAAGCATCAGTTTAAAGACCCTAAACTTTCTGTAAATCAAATAATAGGACTAAATACAAAACTTCATTTTTCAATTGTTGCTGTCGACAACTATCGCACTTCTTTTTGAAAATGGCTCACATGTGAACACCAAGGTGTTAAAGATAAAGATACTGTAAATGCGCAAAAAAAATAATGGTTCAATATTAATAATAACATCAATATTAGTCATCGCACTGTACAGAGTACAATGACATATATTCTTCGGGTCTAATAATTTTATATAGTCATTAACAGAACGAGAAAAATACGTCGTTTTGTGCGAGGCTTTAGTGCGAGAAATCGCAAAACATGATTCCAAAATCGAACGACATGTTCTTTTCATCAAAAAGTTTGTTGAAATTTCAATCAAAGGTGGAGATAATTAAAACATTTTTAAAGTATTAGACAATTATCAAATTACCTGTGTAAGTGTAGTATAAAACACGTGACGATAAATTTATAGTTAATAACGCATGACCAATAATGAAGTAAAAAGAGAAAGAAAACAAACAAATTAACTTACCGTTGATATAAATACATAAGGAATTTTGTTAGCGTAGGTTGTTTCTTTTGAAAATTTTATTATGTTTCTTATGAAACTGCTTCAGTATCTCTTAATAATCTTAATTCTGTCCTCCCACTATGCAGACCATCCTAGTATTTTAAAGATCCGTTCAAAAACGGAAGGAAACTTTCGTTTTTCACCTACGGCTAACGAAGTTGTGATACTGAGCGAAAATTCAAAAAGACAAAAAGTCAGTGGTCAAATTCCAACGAGAATAATTCAGATACTTGCGGACACAATTTGCTTGCCTCTAACAAACTGCATAGCACTCAGCATGCGCTATTCCGCCACATTTGTAAATGTCTGAGGTAATGGGAACTGTTCCAATGGATTTATGAAAAGCATTTGTTTCCATAGATCATGGCCTTTTGAACTCGAAGTTAGCTGCATTTGGTTTCGATAGAAAAAGTCACCTCTTATAAAGAAAGTGAACGTTTGCAAAGAACTAAAATCTGTTCTTTTTTTAATGAGAGGCTATCAACTGTTTGGGCGTTCCACAATCAGTCCGCTTCTTTTTAACCTTTTTATTATGGCGCCGTAGCTTAGTGGTTATAACTGTCACACTTCGTGCGGAAGACCGGGTTCAATTCCCCTCGACGGCGATTCATTATAGGCGAGTGAATGTTACTATAGCGCCGGATAAACCCAAGCCATGTGAGGGTAATTGGGGAGATGGCACACTGTGTGCGCCGTTGAATGTTGCAGTAATTTGTCTGGTAGAGTGGAGCGTAAACCCTAATTGGGTGTGCGTAGCTTAAAACGAGCATCAAATACTCTAGGACTCCTCATCTAAACCATGGCCCAATAGACAGGGTATATCCCTCGATAATTGTGAGGCTAACGATGTAAAATATGCACATCTTTATCTCTTTTTCTCTCATTGCCGATCTCCAGCTATTTTAATAAGCATGTTGGTCTAGTTTATGCAGTCTTTTTTCGTCCGAAACTTATCCGTTATAATTTGCGCAGTAATAATAGTCTAGTATTGCTATAGTATATTACATTTTATATCTTTAGATTAGTATATTACATCGTACATCGGGGCTAACTAAGCAACTAAGGAACTAGCACATTTTGTAAACAACGATTCGTACAACTGGACATACAATATTGGCGACGAGTATAATTAGAAGTTTTGATATTGCTGAAGTGTAACAGTGTTGTACTGGTTGGTGGATATTGATATTTTGGTAGTGGTTACCAAGTTCTACATGCAGACAAAACTAAGTGATAGTACACTGCATGTCACGTTCAAAACAAGCAGTGGCACTCAAGGTAAGACTTATCTGTCTGTATTTGTCCTGTATCTGTTTCAACACTTGGCTGTACTGGTACTGGTTTAAGATCTACGCTGCTGTGTAGCAATACACACAAAGGAAATTAAACAAACCAAAGTGACAGCACATTGCCTGTCACGCTCAACGCAAGCAGTGGCCTTTGAGGTAAAACCTATTTTGTACTGAATCGCGCGCAGCTATAACCTCAAGATGAACGGCGAGCCCCGATGTGGAAACCAAATGTTTTTTGATCCAGACTGTCATCCTGAAGACACTCTAAAAGCTTTTGAAGAGTTTACACAAACATTTCAACTCCGATATGACGCTCAATTTCCAGACCCTCCGAAGGTATCCATGGATGCAGCAATTGAACGTTGGAAATTCGCACACACCACTACAAACAATCCTAATCCAAAGCCCAATCTCGCTGAATATGACGAAATTCGAGACGAATGGCGCTCTAAAGACATGTAGCGAAACTACTGGGAATGTACTCTTCTAACAACTGTACTTCGATTGGCAAGCAGCCCAACCTGACGAAAGCACAAGAAAACTTGCTACATGGACAGAATTCAAAACTCTGTTAAGAACGTACTATAAACCTACTGAAAATCTTACGTTGAAAAACTTTCACTTTCGTGCCTTAGCACAAGAACCTCAAGAGACATTTCCGGCATTCTGCAATCGAATTCAAAAGGAAGCAAGACACTGTCAGTTTAAATGTAAACATGATGACTGCACAGCTGAAGAAACATCCGTGCGTGATCAAATAGTTATTGGTAGTCATGAGGACTCCATTCGTGAAGAGGCATTAAAGAAGTCTTGGGATTTACAAACCCTTAGACAAGAAGGAATGAAAATGGAAAGTGCTGCAAAAGGTGGAGCAGCAATATCTAGTGGAACTGTAAACAAACTTGGAAAATACTCGTTTACAAGAATCAGATCCAACAAAGAGAAAGATGAAACAAAAACAGACACAAAAGAATTGACGTGCTTCAATTGTGGCTATGCATTCAAGGGCGCTATAGCTAAATACAAAGAGAAGTGTGCCGCAAAAACAGTCAAATGTCGAGGATGTGGTAAAGTTGGACATTTCCAAAGAGTATGCAAGTCCTCGAAACGTCTGAACCAAGTCAACCAGCATACTGACGATGAAGACAATATTAATGAAGAAACGTACAACATTAACATATTTAGAATAAAGGCAACTAACACTACACCCCGTCTGTCCGTTGGTAAAAAAGATTTCAAGGTGCAGGTGGTGGTTAACAATCAATTAGCATCAGTTGTTGCAGACACTGGTGTAAGAATAAGCGTATGTGGAACACTACAAGCAAAGAAGTGGAACCTTCTATCCCGAATGATACCGTCCAAAATAAAGATCAAGCCACACAATAGTACACCTATTCCCGTATATGGTGAAGCACGATGCGCAGTCACGTTTGGTTCTACTTCGATACCAGTGGTTTGGCATGTTGTCTCAGGTTCTTGCGAACCAGTTCTTGCTGGAAGCTCCGCTTTTCAGCTTGGCATAATTGCTTTTAACCCAGACCCTGAAGTATTCCAACCAGTATTAATGATGGATAAGTCCAAGTCACAAACATTGCAAGATTGTTTGGTCAAGTATCCGGACAACTTTAAAGGGCTAGGAAAGCTACACAATCATCAGGTCAAACTACACATCGATGCTACAGTCAAGCATGTAAATGTTCCCCTAAGGTCAATACCCTATCACCTACAGACAAGAGCTCAAAACGTTATCGACCAGATGATTCAAGACGATGTTATTGAAGAACACCCACCTAACGAACCAGCTCCATGGGTATCGAACGCTGTACTCGCACCCAAGTCAGATGGATCTATCCGCATCACGTTAGACGCACGTAACGTCAAAAAAGCAATCCAGTCAACAAACATACCCATTCCAAATTATGAGGATATCAAGTCCAAACTCACCAACTGTAAACTGTTTTCGAAAATGGACTTTAAATCTGCATTTTGGCAGCTGGAGCTAGAAGAGACGTCGAGGTATCTTACTGTTTTCCATGCCAACAACAAACTGTACAGATACAAAAGATTGATAATGGGAATAAAACCAGCTCAAGGCGAGCTTAACATGGCACTGCGACCTATCTTTGCAAGTATAGACAACGCTCACCTTATTCATGATGATTTAGTTATTGCTACCGAGACGGAAGATCAACATGCTCAAACACTAGACAGAGTGATGCAAACCATTAAACAAGCAGGGCTCACACTGAATCCCACAAAGTGTTACTTTGGACAAAAAGAGATCTTGTTTTGGGGAATGATTTTTGGTGCAGATGGTGTCAAACCAGATCCTGCCAAGGTAGAAGCATTAGAGCATGTGTCACCACCAAAGAACAGGGAAGAGCTGGTAAGCTTTCTTTGTATGATGCCGAATTCGTACCATGCTTCGCAAAGAAATCAGCACCGTTACGAGAGCTGACAAAAAGTAAAGTGAGATTTCGCTGGAATGCTGAACACCAATCTTGTTTTGAGTTGCTTCTGCAGGAATTTAAAAAGGACACCTTGCTACGATACTTTGACATGAAGAAAGACATCTACATACTGACAGATGCACATATCACAGGTCTTGGCTCCATGTTGGGACAGAAAGACGATAAACAAATCATCAGGCCTGTCGCGTTTGCATCTCGCACCACCAAACCAGCTGAAGGAAGATACCCACAACTAGATCTTGAAGGTTTAGGGATCGATTTTGGACTGAGAAGGTTTCGAAATTACATAGTTGGAGCACCAAATCCTATAACAGTCGTGACAGACCACAAGCCTCTATGTTCAATCTTCAATGGTAACAAATCTGGGTCTATTCGAACTGAAAGAATTAAGATGAGGCACCAAGACATCAGGTTCATTGTCACATACGTAAAAGGCAAACTAAACCAAGTAGATTTTGTTTCTAGAAGGGCAAAGGATATCCAGCTGATTCCCAAGGATGAACAAGATGAATCAGAGGACCTAAATAATCTACTCTACATGTTCCACACTACACCGGTGATTGATCACATTGGCATAGCGGAGAGAGCAAGAGCAACAATGGAAGATGACACCCTTCAACATGTCACAGAATTGGTGAAGGAAGGAAGAACATGGGTACACAAATCCGCAGACAGCAAATTGAAAAAGTTTGCAAGTATCTTACCCGAAATTACTTACGCAGGAAATGGCGTTTTGTTTAAAGGTGAACGAATCATTCTTCCCGAAAGCCTACACCAAACAGCTATTGAAATGGCACACAGGGGTAGCCATCCAGGTCAAAGTGGGATGGGAAGGAGGATATCACTTCTTCTTTCATGATATGTTACCAAAAGTAAAGAGCTTCGTACAAACATGCCAACAGTGTTCGATATTCACTGATAAGAAGACACAACATACTCTCCAGCATCACCAAGTACCATCGAAGCGCTGGGAGGCGGTGGCAGTTGACCTTTTTGGACCAATGCCTTCTTCCAAGCACATAGTCGTCGTACAAGACTTAGCATCGAGATTCCCAGCAGCAAAGCTTGTCCCCTCTACGAGTGCAGGAAAAGTTTTGCCAGCTTTGTCAGATATTTACAACGCATATGGTAACCCAGAAACACAGCTTTCTGACAATGGTCGACCCTTTAATGCCAAGGCAATGGATGAATTTGCGAAAGGACGTGGATTAACGTTACAGAAGATACCACCCTTACACCCTTCTTCTAATCCAGCCGAAACCTTCATGAAGTCTGTTGGCAAAGCGATGAAGACAGCTCATTTTAGTAAAATGCCTGAACACAATGCACTGGAACTATTGCTCCAAAATTATCGAGGAACACCTCACCCAGCCACAGGACTTGCACCAGCAGATATGCTATTCAGGGATGGCATGTGCAACTCGTTTCCGAGAAGAGATATCCCCGATCTACAAGTTCAAGAGGCAAGGCAACGTGACATCAAACGAAAGGCGGAAAGAAATAGTAGCATCAACTCCTCGAAATACAGACAAGATACAAATCTGTCAGTAGGGGATTACGTTTTGCTTAGAAACCATCAAAAGACAAAGAAGTTCGAACCTATCTTCTTGCTAGAACCTTTCCAGGTTATTAACACGTCCCAAGACGGCAGAGTAATCACCATCCAGAAACATAATCAAACCTTTAAAAGACACCCTGACGACCTTAAACCATTTCAAGGTATACTCAAACCAGAGGTAACAACCAAACATCCGCAACATCGAGATACGGCTTGCAGTTGTCAACATTGGCACACCTACGATGAGGATGATTATGATGACAATATTTCTGCTAATGATCAAGACGATGAACCGACAACAACCTTGCGTCGTTCAGCAAGAACAAGAGTACCGAATCCCAGATATAATAATGAAACATTCGTAAAATGACATTGATAAGAATAAACTTGGATACATGAACTATACAAAAAATGGACACTAGAACTATTCAAAAATATGGGGATATAGTATATTACATTTTATATCTTTAGATTAGTATATTACATCGTACATCGGGGCTAACTAAGCAACTAAGCAACTAGCACATTTTGTAAACAACGATTCGTACAACTGGACATACAATAATTGCCATTTACAAGTTTAATACCATTCGGTACTAGAACCTATTTCCCGGAGGTAGCATGTCGTAGAATTTTTTACCTGACAAAAAGTGAAGGCTTCTCAGTCCGGTAACAGTTTCAAAAAGACTTTACCTATTAAATCTCTGCACATGTAAGTTACATAGCTCAGCCAACCTCGTCCCCAGGGTACATACGGAATTGAGAAAAAATATCGTTGTTTACATATACGTATACATGTTTTGATGACGTTTAAAACTCTTTTCGAAATTCGAATATTTTTGTTAAACATTTGTTGCTTTTTTCTTCCACCCGAACCTCCTGGAAATTTTGTATTTATGTCTCTCCTTACTATACGCCAATGACGTTGGAGGTATTTTTCGTGTTAATAATAATCATCCACAAACATTACCTGCAATTTAATTCATTACTACGCTGTATAGGAACAAGGCAAACTCGTTCCCAGCCCTTCTTAGGTTTTTCGTCCCAATGAAAAAAACCTAAGAAGCGCTGGGAACGAGATGGAGGAACAAGACAAAAACATGCCGAAAACAGTTCGGTCAAATTTTGCATACACTGTAAATTTGAAGGTCCTGGGTCCCGAGTTCCACTTTTCCAAAATCGCAGTGGCTGTGAGGCGCGTGTTGTGCGCTAAGTCCTTGACGGTCCGTATCCATGAACTCCTAACGACAAAAAGAGAAGGTTTGACAGATTATCATTTTGTAAAACCACTTCTTTTTGGTGGGTGTGGTGAAATTTTTGTATTATTTAGCACCTAAGGATATAGCATCCATACTCTTACAAGTTACCACAGAAAACGCCTATTTGACATTTGTTTGCCAGTCAGATCAGCCAGATGGAGAACTGATAATTCGCCTGAAAAGGAGGATAGTTAGTGGATACAGGATAATTATACCGTACATACAGTTTACTTAGCTGTTTATACCACGAGTTGTAGTGATATATTTTGCTTTAATTACCACACACTTTTTTATATTGATTTTCCAGCGCAGGCCATGGGCGTCACAAATATTTGGTGTTTGCTAGAGTCACTCGACCAACCGTTCATTTAATTGTAGCTATTTAAACAAATAGCTACAATTAAACAAACACCCTACAAAATGCTTATCCAGCATTTTTTACATCATAACAAGATATAAACCCTGACCACACTGTGTATAGAGAGACAGGTCAATTTACTGGCTTTAACCCTTTAACTGTTGTAAATAGCTTGAGCTTGGAAAATATATTTGCTAACATATGTAGTGATCAGTTTACTATTTATTACGCACAGTCAAGACTGTTAAAAATGATATTTTTGTTAAAGGTTTCATGTAACAATCATTAAAGATTTTTTGAATCAATCCAAATTTAGTTTTTTTATCATTGATGATATTATTTTATTGTACTTTACACGGTATATCAAGACCTCCCATTAAACACATAATAAGCAACACATACGTCGTTCGTAAAAGAATCGTTCTGACTTTTTTTTCTATGAGGTAAATCATGGAGACCTTAAACTTGTTCCTGGAACGGCAATATGTTTCATCTTGAGAGGCCTAATAACGAAGTTGCTAAATTTTCGTTTTCACTAGTTTCAATGACACAGTTATTTCACAAATACGAAAAATGAAAAAAAAATAGCAATACATAAAACAAACATATTTGAAGACATCCTTGTCCCCAGGGTCCCTTGGCCTCTAAGTTGTTATTACAGAGTGGTCAAATTAATGAAAAAGAGAAAAATGCCCTGGGAACGAAGTTGTTTTGAAGGGAATCAAGTAGACATGTGGTAGCACAGGAAATGTAAGCACGAGTGAAGACAGATTTGATTTTTGCTCTTGCCTTTTTTTTTTTTATATGACCAATTAAACGTTTTAAATTTTTTATTTAGTGAGTATTCATTGAATAAAATAATATATATACACATTTCTTTCTCTGTGTATTTACAAAGGTAATGTGTTAAAAAAATGTTAACAATTTGCAGCAGGTTAGATAGTAAGTTTAGCGTCATCACATGCTAATTCAAAATCGTCTATTACGTCAGTTTGTTTTGAATTATTATGTGGGCGGCTTCCTCGTATGCACATTAAGGACGATCTTAACACTAAGAATGAAATCTTACAACGAATCCAGTTGAGTACTTTTTCGTATCTGTCGTCACTTTTCTTTGCAATGCGTTCTGCAACGTGTTTGTGAAACATAGAGCACTCGGGACCTTCACCACCGTTTGTCGAGAATATCAATGGAGTGAATGTTCCGTGCTCTATGTTCATTATGCGGTCGTTGTAATTGCGTTTCTTTTCTTTTTCATGCTTTTGAAAAATCTGTTTGTTTGATAGATGAATCTGGGATTGCGCGTTCGGATTTGTGACGCGTATATATGTCAAAAAAGGCATTCTGCCCAGGTCTCCATACTCCGCGTGCTCGTACGTCGGGTCGTGCTTCGTCCCCGGAGATGCCTTTTACGTGTTCTCCATCTAATGGTTGTAGTGCAGGCTCGAGTTCAACATCATTATGAACCTTCCTCAACAAATTTGCTTCAAAATCGCGGAGATTGTTATGGCGGATTGTTACGAATCCTCCCTTTTTGCAGTTGAGGGCGTGAGTAACGTTGTAGTTTTCACCACATGGGCATTTACTTGGAAGACGCTGCATACTTTTGTTGTACCTGAGACTTATCGCGTTTCTAAACTCCCCTTTGTTTAGTACAAAACCATGCTCTTCCAGTGGTATAACACTTAACCAGTTGGAAGCTCCCTTTTCTTGCGTTTGTCAAACAGCTCTGATAGTAACGTTGGAGAGACTTCCTTTGATCGTACTAACACGTGTTTTCATTATCGATGTTTTGTTGGTGAGAATCTCGCGCCTGATGGCTGTTACTTCATCGTCATTTGGGAGTTCATTGCTTTGGAGCATCATTATTGATGCGAGAGGAGCTGTCAACTTTTTCGATGTGCCGTGTTCGGTTATGGCCTTTTCAGCCTATATTGGTATACTCAATCCCCCTAGAGAGATGGGTAGTGAGAAAAGTTCACGTTCACTACCTGTAAACGACGTCCCGATTAAAGCTGGGAGAAACTTATCGTTGATTACTTCGTCGAGAGGTTTGGCCGATGGCGGCTCTGAGATGTCGTTTACCTTCTGTCGTGACCTGTATGGCTGTGTTGGAGAACAACAGTTTCACTTCGTTTAGTTTGCGGCAGTCTTTTAAAATTAACCAGGACTTTTTTTCGTTTACAGTGTAACCGAGTTTTTTCCCGTCCGATATGATTGTATCCCACCAAGTTTTTAAATCAGTTATGCTTCCAGCACCTGTGGCATCATCTGCTAGCCAAACTTGTTTAGCTTTGGGCGATGACAATTTCAATATGTTTTATGTTTTCCTAGCGCGTAGAATGACATGGCTAAGTTATCTCCTTGGGTCGTACCTTCTTTTGAGAGAAGTTCCTTGCCTCCTGATATTATTAATCACGTCGGCTCTCTATATGTGTTCATCAATATAGGTGCAAATGGTGGACAAATATATCGAATGTTATGTAAGGCAGCCTGGCGATTAAGCGAATTAAACGCATTTTCAGCATCAACTATAATAACCGCCTCAGTGTCATCGTCGTGGAATATCTCTTTCATGGCGTGGATTGCTGCCTCGGCACCGCACTGCCTCGGCACAACGTTTTAAATGCCAGTTTTCATTTCACCACCTAATATTTCTGTAAATTGGTTTTACTGCGTCTCTGTCCTTTTTCTGCAGCACACAAATTTAAATTTCATCGTAATATATTTAACTTGGAACATGTATACCTTATTCCATGAAATTAACGAGTCATAAAATTAACGCGGTTTTTCAAAATTCGAGTTAATTTAATGACCGTTAATTAAATGCAGTGTTAATTTAAAGACTGTTAATTTCATGACTCATTAATTAAAATACTGGTAATTTGGTGACTTTTTTATAATATATAAAAGCTTAAAAAACATAATTTTCTACTATTTCCTCCTCATCGGACGATAGCTCAACGGTGTTCTCTTTTTCAGCGATTTTTTAAAAATAGCTTTTGTATAATCTTCATACTCTGATCCAAGTGCAAAAGTAACTGAAAGCACTTTTTTTCCAAAATTTTTAAATTTTAACAACAAAAACTTTTATTTTGATTTCCAAACCGCCTTTTAATAGAGGAGACCGCCTCACTACCATGTATTCGACTGTTGCCGTAATTTTTGCTTCATGTGATATTGACTATCACACGTATTTTTGAAAACAACCTTGCTCAACCGCGTTAATTAAATGCCTTTTTCAAATTAATTTCATTAAACCGTGTTAATTTCATGACCTTTAATTGAATTCGCGTTAATTTCTTGACTCATTAATTTCATGGAATAAGGTATAACTATTCATCAGTAGAAAAAAAAAAGTTTTCCATTTGAAAAATTTGGTTCTAAGAAAAACAAAAGATTTCACGTACGAATAAAAAAGAAACATTAAAGTTCAAAGACTTTTTACATCTCACAATATTTCTGTCTGATTTGATCACATATAAAACACATTGCATTAAATTAAGAAGGAAATTATATACGGTATGATAAAATTAGTAAATGTGTCTTATATACATAGTGCGAAATATATTGAACAATTTTACTAACAATAAATTACAATTAAACTCTAATCCTTTAAGATAGCAATCAGTATCTGGTTTATCTGCAGTGACATGACATAGAAATCTCAGAATTCTCCTTAACAGAGATAGCATTTTGTTAACAGTATAATTGCAAAAGAGGTAGGTTGAACATCTGGAAAAGCTCATTCTGTTTAATTAATATGACATCTATTCCAATTGTTACAACCAGAAAGCTGAAACAAAATACAAAAGTTCACTAAAAAAGAAATAATAAACTAGATAAATAAATATAAGAACAATAAATCAGTAGAAAAAAAAAGAACATAAAGTTAAATGACATAAATATAAAATTAAAAACTTACTAATTTGCTATCCACATTTTTGCCCACAAGTAGCTCACATGCACACAACTGAATGTGTATATGTGCAACTGAATAACTACACACCTTACAAACATATAAAACAGAAGTCTAATGGACAATTAAACAAACAATTAAAAAGTAACACAATAGAACAATACATTGTGACATCACAACATAGAAACTAATGCCCACATGGACACTTACTGAACACACTTATAATAACACAATTAACAACATAAAAATAGAGTATTAAAGGTACAAACACACATGAACATATATATACCAAATAAATAACCAAACTGGCATTGAGGCAGTAACAGCACGTGATTCCAAATTATTATATACTTATAATTATTATATAATTTTCTTTTTGTACATTGTAGAGCAAAAAAATGAATCTAGTTAGAAAAGGCCAGCAGTTGATTGGTCGAAGATGTCTACATCAAGCATATGTTGTGTTTCCAAAAATTCGTGCTCAAGAACAGGAGAAGCAGTCGTTGTATTTGACAAACACTGTACTTTGTGACAACAAAGTGCTTCAAAAGAAAGACAAGGTGTTATTATCAGACGAAAAAGAAGATTTAATAAACACGATTAAAATGAATATAATTGAGGTGAATTATTTTCACCGTGACGAAGAACTAAAGTTGAAAAAACGTGCAAAGGAAAGGACAAGATTAGCAAAACTTTTAGAATACAAAGGACAGTTTTCTTTACAAATCTTACTCAGCATGATGAAAGCTGTGTGGAACAGTAAAAGTTCAAGGTAACGTGTATTTGTGATTTATAGGAAAGTTGTTTGTTGTATATACAGTACAGTCTGAATGTAATCTACCGCGTACGCGAAACTCGCATGAGTAGTTACACAGAACAATAACATCGCGATAGCTTTTGTTTTTTTAAGAAAATAATTGCCTCGCTGATAAACAATGACCCCACGCGATCGATTGTTTAAATCACAATAGGTTGCAAGATCAATTTTAGCAATCTATTTTGCGCGAACTCTTTTGAAATTTTTAATTGCAGTAATTAAATATAAAAGTTATCTCCACAAAGGATGTTTTTTTAGATCGCATTTTAAAAGTTTATAAACGAAAAGCGGCGATAGAAATGTTTTTTTAAATCGCATTTTAAAAGTTTATAAACGAAAAGCGGCGATAGAAATGTTTTTTTAGATCGCATTTTAAAAGTTTATAAACGAAAAGCGGCGATAGAAATGTTTTTTTAGATCGCATTTTAAAAGTTTAAAAACGAAAAGCGGCGATAGAAATGTTTTTTTAGATTGCATTTTAAAAGTTTATAAACGAAAAGCGGCGATAGAAATGTTTTTTTAGATCGCATTTTAAAAGTTTAAAATCGAATAGCGGCGATAGAAATGCTCTTTTAGATCGCATTTTAAAAGTTTATAAACGAAAAGCGGCGATAGAAATGTTTTTTTAAATCGCATTTTAAAAGTTTAAAAACGAAAAGCGGCGATAGAAATGTTTTTTAAGATCACATTTTAAAAGTTTAAAAACGAAAAGCGGCGATAGAAATGTTTTTTAAGATCACATTTTAAAAGTTTATAAACGTAAAGCGGCGATAGAAATGTTTTTTTAGATCGCATTTTAAAAGTTTAAAAACGAAAAGCGGCGATAGAAATGTTTTTTAAGATCACATTTTAAAAGTTTATAAACGAAAAGCGGCGATAGAAATGTTTTTTTAGATCGCATTTTAAAAGTTTATAAACGAAAAGCGGCGATAGAAATGTTTTTTTAGATTGCATTTTAAAAGTTGATAAACGAAAAGCGGCGATAGAAATGTTTTTTTAGATCGCATTTTAAAAGTTTATAAACGAAAAGCGGCGATAGAAATGTTTTTTTAGATCGCATTTTAAAAGTTTAAAAACGAAAAGCGGCGATAGAAATGTTTTTTTAGATCGCATTTTAAAAGTTTATAAACGTAAAGCGGCGATAGAAATGTTTTTTTAGATCGCATTTTAAAAGTTTAAAAACAAAAAGCGGCATTTAATAGTTGTGAACAATGCTTCTCATATGTTTCTTAAATTAAACGCGCTGGAATCTTTTTAAGTAATTAAATCAACGATACATTCTCGCGCAATGTATTATAAAACTTCGCGAAAGATTTTTATTATTTAATTAATTCACGCTAATACTTAAGGGAATAGCTTATCAATACATTTTACACAATGCATCTCGCTATTACAAGAAATATAATTGCTCCGATATTTCTTCGCGAGCGCATTGTTTTTTAACACGCAAATATAAACTCGCAAAACCCTTAAGGGATTTAATTATAACAAAAGACAAACGACTGCCGTCCTCCACGCAAAGGTGTGATATTAGCGTGTACGCGGTAGATTACATTCAGACTGTACTGTATACAAGAAGTACGATATCTTATTGTTTTATACACTTTAGATTTTACAATCCGAACTTTGTTGATATTTTTTTGTACGTGATATATATCAGTGGTTCTTTAGCATCATTTACACTTTCCTTGCATGGTATTTATGTCTTAGCACTGTTATTGGTTATTTTAGAGAGGCTGGTTTTGTTAATAAGTCATTGAACTACAGACCAGATCTTGCAGCTCCATGGGAGAGACTTGGTAAAAAGATCCAAGTAACAGGAAAACATGGACACCTAATATCTGGAAAAACACCCTTGCCATTATTTGCAGATGAACAAGAAGTTGCAATTACAAAAACAGAAGATGTTATTTGGGATGATATTATTTCGCCGTTTTTTGACCTTCATCCTTATCAGTCTACATTCGAACCTGACAGTGGCTTTTTACCTGGTGCTCCATATCCATGCCCTCAGACGTTACTAATTACAAATCCATGGACGTGGAAATCAAGGATGAACTCTGGACAGGGTTAGTGAATCTATCTTACTACAGGCTTTCTCCTTAGAACTCCTCAATTCTCCTGTGAAAGTACAGATTTTTATCAACTTTCTCAAATCTCTTCAACTTTAATTTTACAACCTGTTGCGTGTTTTTATTTTTAAAATATGCATGGAAATGCTTCATTTGTACAATGATAATTTGTTCTTTACCTATGGCATCAAATTTAACAATTCCCTGAAAATTCTTAATATTTTCGAAGAAATGTGAAAATCTCCTCAATTCTGGTCGTCAAATCTCCTCAAATTTAGCTCTATAAAAACAAAACATATCAGGAATTTAGCAACGAATTAAGAAATGAACCCTGTCTTAGAAAGAAATCAAAGAAAACCAATAAAATGTGATTTTGGGACAGGTAGAAATATCGTGTGCAGTGATGACACAAGAGCTGTGACTCTGACATAGCAAATTTATTTTTATTTCACACTGTCATTCAAAAGGGACTCAAACTGTTCGTTTCAGCATTTATTTTGCTAAGAAGTTGCTACCTTAATGCCATTAATTTTCGCGCGCCTTTTATTTTCGCGCACACTATTTTCGCGCCTTTAATTTTCGCGCACCCTTCAAAAACGCCGATTCGCGCACCCTTAAATTTTCGCGCACCTCCAAATTTACAATTTTTTTTGAAGTGAGAAAATTTTAAAAGTAATTGATAGACGGTTTTTCAGCTTTCAAATGACTCTTTTCTTGTGGTTTTAAGTAAGCCCGTTGATACAAAATAATCATGATATACTAAACAATAAAACTATTTTGTAGAAAAGGGTCTAAATTAATTTTCTTTTCAAGTTCTTGATAGAAGACATGACTGACCGCTGAGAGAACTGTGTAGTAGTTTGTGATCACAATTTTCTCGCGTTCATCAACTCACGTTATTCACGTCTTATAAACATTCGAATTCCACTTTGAACATTCGAATTTCGAAAAAAAACATTCAAATGTTCTAAAATCGAAAAACAGAAAACTTTTTCTTTGTGAAGCCGTATTGAATTGAAGATTATTATTTTGAGATGGCTGGAAGACAAAGATTTGAAATCCCATGTGCAAGTCGTGGATTTCATGTATATCGTGAAGTTTGGACACCAAGATTAGGACAAAGTCTAAAAGTGGAACAAGAGATTAATAATGTCCATGATCCTTTTGCGATTTCCTTGGGGACTAAAATACCTGGAAAGCTGACAGATAAAGAAATTGTAGGACATATCCCTCGTGAAATCAGTCGTTTCTGTCATTACTTCTTGAATTATGGTGGAAAATTGGAAACTTGTGTTACTTGTGCTAGATATAGGCCATCCCCCATTCCAACAGGAGGTTTAGAGATTCCGATTCTCTTGATTGTGCTTAAAGCAGATTCTACGGATGAAGTGTTCGAGGAAATGGAGAATCTGGTTAATAGCTATTACATTGAGCCTGATCAGATAGTTGCTGAGGAAGGAGAAGATAACGAAGAAGGCGAAGGAGACGAAATTGATCTTGATATCGAACTTGTTCCTGAGTCTGAAATAGAGGAGACCCAAGAAGAGATAAGTGCTCCGACAAGCGTTGACGTAGTACCAGAAACACAGACCCAAACTGTACCTGAAAACCAAGACATTGGAAATACTCAAATAATTCCAGAAACACAAAATGTTATTGTCATTGATGATTAGACCTTTATATTCATGAAAGAAATTTATTAAAGTTAAACTCAGTAGCTCTCTTTTACTGTTGTTCTTAATGAAGCCTTTCGACCGGAAAAGTACTTAAATGAAAAAATGACCATCTCTTGAAGTTATCAAAGGCTTAGAAATAGCTAAAAAGTGATTTTCACTAATTTGCGCAACCTTTAATTTTCGCGCAGCCGAGTGCGCGAAAATAGGCCTTTTCCGCGCGCCTTTTATTTTCGCGCACCTTTCCTGCGTGAAAATAAAAGGCGCGCGAAAATTAATGGCATTAAGGTATATATATATATATATATATTCATATTTTACAAGCTTGACACTTGCTTTGGACTGTAGTTAATGTTTTATTAAAAGATAAAAATTATTACTACTTTGAACTGTTTTGTAGGTTTCCTGATTACGTAGGTTCCAGCCTAGTTGCTTAAAACTTTTATATCCCTACTAATTTTTTTAGTTAAGGTTGCTTATAAATCTGCTTATCAATAATTATGAATTGACTTGAACTTTTTTTAAATCTCTGATTATATTTTATTAGGTGGGTGATGTGATATGCAAGGCATCTTCTTGGAAGATGGTTTTCAATTCTGAATTCCAAATCCATAATTCTAAATTCGGGGGAAAAATAAGAAATTGTTTTCTTTTTGAATTCGAGATTAATGTGTTTTAAATAGATGAAAAATGGATGAAGATAAAACAATGTTCAAACACACACACCCGGTTAACAAATTAAGGAAATGCCAACAAATTGAAATTTAAAAAAATGAACTTTTAATTCCCTGGCTATCGGTTCCCGCCCTAACAAAACCATATATGAAATAGATTATAACCAAGGCCACCAGCTTAGACTTTCCATTTTCATTTTAGTTTCAGCCAACCTCTTTTACAAAATATAACACAAAGCTGTCATAACAAAATCATGTGTAATGTTACTGGCACCACTTGCTATATATGTCTTCTCAACTTCCGTAAAAGTTAGCAAGAAATTTAGAATATGAAAATGGACTTCTTGCTTCTATCACAACCTTATTAACAAAATTCCCTAACATATCCTTACCTTAGGCGTATGAAACACTTAAATTTCTGCTTTTCTTTTACAGGTGTCTTTTACTGCTTTGCGCATGCGCTGAACCACTCCCTCAACCAAGGTGCAAAAATGGGACAAGACTTGGAGAAACCAGTTGTCATGCAGTGTGTTATATTTAACGGTACTTCTTTCTGGTTTATACGCTACCAGTTGAACACGCTTAATTTCAGCGAAGAAAATAAAGGTGTCAAAAACATGGCCTGGATTGTCAGCGAGGAGAAATTGTACCACCAGGTCACAGATAAACCGTCAACATCGGAGGATTTCATTACGTATACATCGGAGCGAACTTCCTTAACTGATTTCGACAGGAAAATTTTGAGTAACACATTTAAAAACGAACGAACAAGGAACGTTTTTATAGAAGAGTTTAATCCAAATGCTGTTGAATTGTTCATTGACTTTCTGTTTTATCCCTACACGGTTGAAAACAAATGATTTATGATGATCTCTATAGAAATATACGGTGATATTATGGAACTAGTGAGTGTCACAACAGTATGCCGGTTCCTAGCAATCTTCTGACGTAATGGATTTGCTAAAAACGATACAGGGCTGTTTTGTGTGAGAAGGAGAGCATGTGCCATTACTATAATGGTTCGTGTTTTTTTAATTTTTTATAAATTGTAGTTGTTGTTTTGGCACACCGTGTGTCTGTTATCTGTGATAAGAATGTGGCTTCAAACGCAAGCGAGTTCTAAGAAGAACAGGAATAATTCCAATGCATCGTGATTGCTCATAAGAAAAACGTGTATGAAGCCTATCATCTTGATTTGCTGATTTTTATAAGTATTAAAGAATATTTATGGATGTAAAATTATATCTTAATGCTACTACTTTTCGCTTTTTTCGCAGATTTTCTTCAAATTCGCGAAGTTACGTACCCGCGAAAAATTTTTCAGAATACCATTTGCAAAAATGCAGAAAGAGTCAGAAAAACGAAAGAATTTTAGTTCAGATTAAACAAGAAGCTTCATAACGAAGTAAAAAACACGAACGCGCTGTCGTTAAAATTTAAAAAAAAAAAATCGTTAAAAGTGTATGAATGTTTGAGAAAAGTTTTTATTTTAAAAACGGCTTTGATAACATTTTACGTCACTTGCGAAATCAAATACATGTTTTTATTTTATTAGCAATTGAAATTCCAAAATGAGGCTTAAAGGCGGGTTTCCACTCAAACGAGTGTTGTGGAATCGATCGACGTCGATCGCATCAATGTTACTAAAAATAGAACGTTTCGTAGAATAGAACGTTTCAAAGACAGTCTTACCTCACTACGCAAAAAGGTTGTAGGCAAATAGCTGAGAAATTTTAGAAGAATATTTGAAAATATTTTTATTTATGGTATTAATGTTATAAAATTCTACATGCTCAATATCATTATTTCATATCAAATTTGTGTTGTTGTTTTGAAATAAATTCGAATGAATCGCCATCGATCGAGGCATGGTCGAATTTAAGTGGAAACCAAATTTAATAAAAACGTCATCGATCGATTCGACCACATTTGTTTGAGTGGAAACTCGCCCTTAAGATGCTTATGAAAGGTACTTTTCCAAACTCAAAATGTGCTTAGGTTATGCTTTATGGCAAAAAGACTTATTGGAATGTGCTTATGAACAACACATGATCAAGCTCAAAATATGCTTATTTGAAAAAAAAATATTGCCTTTGAATTTTAAACATCAGTAATTACGACTTAAATCTCATTACATACTGGTTAATTCAGACATAAAGAATAAAAAGAAAACTGCTCACGAAACAAAAAGCATGAAAACTTTACAACATTTTCTTAGGCTTCACATAATGCTTAGCATATTCTTAAAAAATGATCAAATTTAAGCCTTCATAAATGTCATGCTTAATAAAAAAACATGTAGCCGGAAAAATTAGTACCATAAATGACGTAATTTGATTGACCCTAATTTTAATTTTGCGTGAATTACCTTTTATTTTATTAATATTATGCAAAAAAGCGTGAATATGTTCATTTTCGCTTCAGGAAAATTTGGGCAAAACTCCCAAAATTTAATCCACTTAAAGATTTATTTGCTTAGAGGGACCATGGAGGCTTGATTTAGCCCCTGGGTGCTTTTTTGCAGAAATGACTTTAAGGGTAGAGGCTTATTAGGGCTTTATGAATTAGCATTTTTGAAGTCATTAAAAAATATTTTCATATCACCAATAATGTATTTAGAGTATGTTGATTTCTGTACAGCATTCCGCAGTTGCAGAATTATTTTGGCAACGCATCATGAATTTAATACAGAAAAATGATGTTGAGCCTGAGAGCGTGTAGATAAATTATTATGCTGAATGTGAAGATATTATACTTTATAGTTCCAAACACAACTTTTAAATTTAAGCGTCGGTGGTGTAACGGTTAGCATTGTTGCCTTCCAAGCAATAGATCCGGGTTCGATTCCCGGCTGACGCATAGTTTTTTTTTCTTTTAAAAGGTGTTGTTGCATCTGTAAGTGATTATGTGAAAGTAATTTTGAATCTTGACGCAGCTAGTCAGCTCCTAATCTGCAGTCCTCCTTGCCCTGCCCCCTTACTCATTAAGAAAATGAAGTAAACCTCCCTTCTTTGTATAATAATATTGATGACTAATCTGCGACAAACCGAACACTTTTGACTTCTTCGGTTGACAAAACAAATCACATCAGCTTCTACACTTTTTACGAAGTCCTCACTTTATAGTTTTTAAACGTAAATGAAATTAAGTTCTTTTAATATTATCGTTCAAAAATCCAAAATTGTCTAGAAAAATTGAATATATTTTGGAAATAAAAAGTCGGAATATGGATAAAGAACTTTCTACCTGCTGATAAATTGTACCTGCTAAACTTTTTGGACTTTAGAATGAACGTTTTTTTATATATAAATTGTTGTATTTCACTCTTAGCGATTCATCATCGCTACCTGCCCTAAGGCAAACATGTACCTGAAAACCTTTTAATGTGGTTGTTATTGATTGCTTTGTCGTCGTAGCTACTCGTTTCCATTTGGCTGCAATTTCGGCTGTAGCACAAAAATCTAAAGAACTTTCAGTTATCGCAATGCACAATTTGAAAAACTAACTCTGATTGAGAGATTTATTATACAAAAATAAATTAGTGGCGTTCATTTGTCCGATGAAAAAACCTTCAACGAAAAACATTGTCTTGTGTCAACTATCATCGCCACTTGTGACTCACTGCCAGCTCGATATCAGAGAATTGGTTATGTCCTACAAGTCGCCTGATATCCCGTGAATTAAGCAATGATGATCGATCGGAACACCTTTTTTTGTGGTACATACGGCTAGTAGAAAGATAAATAAATAAATATTCGCGAGAATTAACCTGTTCAAATATATTTTGAGAGAACAAACTTTCGCGATTAAGCCGTTTTAAAATATTGTGCAGGTCTAACTCTTGCAATTTAGGTCAAAAATCGCGAATTCGCGAAACTTTCTTTATTTAAAGTAAAAGATACCAAACCAAATTAAATAGTTTTAAGCGTGACCAAATGATAAAAACATAAAAAAGAATAAAACATACAAGAAATTTGCTTTTTTTGCTATCTTTAATCTCGTTTGTATGGATTTTGCCACTGAGTCTGCGCTTTTCGTTAGATCTGTCATCTTGGATCTACAACCATCCACATAATCTTTGAGACAAACTAGAAATTCTATAAAAAAAACAGAAATGGCCGTTGACGCAAATGTCCATTTTTCCAACTGAGACGGTTTAAACATGTAAAAAGCTATAATTAGCCTATAGCAGCACTGTAAGGCTTCGTTCTAGTGAACTTTTCGGTTTCACTAGTTGAATTCAGAATTTCCTAAGACACTAAGTCTAAAGCTGAAGTTCCGTGAGCCTGAAGGCAGTACGTCGAGTTTGAGAAGACTTGTGGTGCGAGTTTGTGAATTTTTTTTTGTCAAAAATCGAAAAGTCTCAATATATTATGTGGGTGATTGTAGAAACGAGCTTTTTGTACTTCTTTATTGCAAGTATTTTTTTATAAGCGATTACTTTATAAGCAACAGTACTAAAATATGCAGAATTACTAAGCAACTTTGACATAGTATTTGACATAACCATCGTATTGGGACTGACATATGCGAGAAATTATTATATGACCTGCGCGTTGGAAGATGCATGAGCAAGCTCGCGTTGATATAGTGTAATTTCTTTTCGAGATCCATACGATAATCATTTAATGCAACAGCTCCTATTTCCAGTCTTTTAATATTCAGTTTGAGCATTAGCTATAAAAAAAATGAAAAGAAACCCTCTGTTGACAAAAATATCCCAAAGAAAATATTCGAAGATTTAATGCTCCCGGGCAAAAGAAGCAGATATATCCCAGCCGGCACAAAGAGGTCTAAAAGACGTCTTTTAGACATCTTCCGAATTTCTAAAAGACGTCTTTTTTAGCGCTGATTTGTCCGTCTATAATGATCTCTTTTAGACATCTTTTGAAAAACACGTCTTTCCAAAGACGTCTTTTAGACGTTTTAAAGAATTCCTTACTACGCGTCTTTTTAAAGACGTCTTTTAGGCCTAGCTATTAAACATGTAGCAGCGACTAAAATGCATCCTTAATGCAACTTTTTAAATGCATCTTTGAAAAGACATCTTTTATCTATCTATAAGGTAGGTAGGTAGGTAGGTAGGTAGGTAGGTAGGTAGGTAGGTAGGTAGGTAGGTAGGTAGGTAGGTAGGTAGGTAGGTAGGTAGGTAGGTAGGTAGGTAGGTTTTTGGTTTTTGTATTTTTCTTAAAAAATTTAAGAGTTTCGTTTGTTTTAATTGCATCAGATAAAAAAGTATTCCAAAGGTATGGTCCCCTATGTCTAATTGAAAATGTGCTAGACTGTAATAAATTTTTTGGTACTTCATAATTATTTTTTGAAAATCTGGTATTATATCTATGTTGTATTGAACTAAATTGGGTAGTAAACAATTTTGGTGTTACGTTCTGTTTTATCTTATACATAAAAAGTAAAACTTGATGTATATTTAATTGATAGACGTTCAAAGCCCCAATTTGAAGAAATAGGTGTTGTGTTGGTGCATGTCTGTCTAAACCAAAAATTATGCGAGAAGCATGCTTTTGTTTATTATATAATTTTTTTAATTTATTTACATTATTGCTTGCCCAACATATGTTACAATATGATAAGTAACTGTGTATGAAAGAAAAATAAAGGTTTTTTAAGCAATGGAGATTTAAGTATCGTTTGGCCTTATATAATATTCCTAAGAGTATGTATGTGTTTATTCCATGTTAATGATTCATCCAAAATTACGCCAAGGAATTTTATTGTTTCTTCTCTCTTTATGCTTACATTATTTATTTTAAGCAAAGGTAGTTTGAGTGGGATGTCATCGGTTTTGTAACGGTTATAGAATAATACATATTTAGTTTTACTTATATTGAGTGAGAGTTTATTTGCTATAAACCATTCGTTTATGTGCGCAAGTTCTTGGTTAGCTGTTTTAAAAAGATCTTTAATGTGAGTATGAGAGTAAAAAAGATTAGTATCGTCAGCAAATAGAATAAATTTCAGCATTTTGGAGGAATTGTGTAAGTCGTTTATGTAAATCAAAAACAGTAAGGGTCCAAGAATGGATCCTTGTGGAACACCACATTTTATTAGTTGAAAGGGCGTCGCTTTATCGTTGTATGCTATGCATTGTTTTCGGTTAGTCAAGTAATTTGTAAACCATTTTAAATTGTTGCCCCGAATACCGTAGGATTTTAGTTTAGATAAAAGAATGCTATGATTTACAGTATCAAAAGCCTTTGAGAGATCAATGAATACCCCTAGAGTAAACAACCTGTGATTAAGGGATTCCGATAATTCACTTATCAATTCCATGAAAGCATGGCCCGTTGAATGACTCTTTTGAAAACCAAATTGTTTGTTATATAAAATATTGTTTTGCCCTAAATTGTCGTACAGACGGTTATACATTATTCTTTCAAGAATTTTCGAAAAGCATGGCAATACTGAGATAGGTCTATAATTAGTGACATCGGAGTTGTCTCCTGATTTATATACTGGTATCACTCTAGCATTTTTTAGTTGATCTGGAAACTGTCCATACTTAAAGCAAAGACTAAAGACATGAAATAGAGATGGTTCAATAATGTCATAAACTCTTTTTACAATATTTACACTAATATCGTCAAGACCTGGGCTTTTGTTTGGTTGTAATGATGAGAAAGCACTTCGCATTTCCTGTCTGGTAAGTTCAGATTCACTCATTAAAGTATCGCAAGTATTTAAGTAATAGGTGTGGGTTTTTAACTTTCAAAAGACGTATAAAAAATGTCTTTTAAAAGACGTCCTTAAGAAGATGCATTTAAGACATCTTAAGAGCATCTTCTAACAGAAGATTTAAAAAAGATATTTTATAACGTCTTAAAGACGCCTTGTGCCGGCTGGGATGTTTTTAGAATTATAAAAGCGTCAAACTTAAACCACTCGTCTCTGCAGTACAGTTGTGCCAGCAGATAGGCATGGGGACGAAGTTGACAAATCCGGAGAACTAACCGCTTTGAAATTTTTTTTTCTTTTTATGGCAACTTTGATGCATTTAATTATATCCATGATTTGATTGAGCTCGAGTAAATAAAATTAGCTCTTAAGTTAAGTAAAAAAATTAGCCAGTATTTACTTGAACAACCATGTTGCCCTACCCATAATAAAGAGAGCTTTTTCACCAGCATGCCTAATGCAGTAGAATAACCGCTGACTCGACGTAAGAAGATGGTCCAGAACTTCTCTCAAAAAGTTGAACTTTTCTCTCGAGCTTTTTAACCAATGAAATTCAAGGCATGTAAACAACTGAGCGATCCATTTTATTGAGAACAAAATATCAGAAAAAACAACAATTTTTTCTGCACTTTTTTATTCACAAAAAATAACAACAAATAAGTGCTCGGTAAGTAGAGCATAAAGACCTATTGTTAGCATTGAATTTATGAACAAAAGTTATCATTTCATATATTCCTTTCAAATCTTCCTGACAAACACAAAAATCAACTACTTGCCGGGGAGACATTGGTAGTTAAATTCATAACCTAACAGTAAATAATAACTTTCCCCTTTTTTATGAAACATTTTTTCTCATCTTTCTTAGTTGTTGTTTCCTGTTACGTCTTCTTTTAACTCGCTCCCATAAAAACAAAGTTGTTTTTATTTTTAAACTTCGTAGCAAAAGTTTCTTTTGTTTATATGGCAGCTATTCTATTCTGAGCATCTTTCCTCTCAAGCGGGAAATTAATTTCTATATTAAGTTCGAACTAAAGAGAAAAAGTGCTCCCCGCCGCTATTTCCGATTTAGAGCGGAAAATACAGTCGTATGGAAAATGTATATCATAATGTTTATTCCTCTACAGTTAGAAAAATTACGCCTCCCTTATCCCATCCAGCACCTGGTGCGAATCAAATAATAGTCCTGGTGGAGACAAGAAGAAGGTTGCTCAAACTTCGCGGCCCGGGGGAGGAGGAAAGACCGCCCATGACCCAAAATCTCAAAAGAAGGAAAGATAAAAATCTACTTTGGTCATTCGTTCTAAAAGTCATGTTTATCAAAAGCGATGACAAATCCGATAGAGAAGTTGATTTTGTTGTGAATTTTTACATTCCAAATTCATTTAAGTTCTAAACAGTAGCTACAAGCCTCATCTATTATAGAGTATGTAGCTGGCTGGCTACAACACTAGCTAGAACCATCAACTATCTTGCTTGTGGAGCCCATGATAGGGAACTACATATTTCTTGCATCCTTGTTTTTCTCCTGTTGAGCATGTGGCCAAGAAGAAGGGAAATTACATCACAGTTTCTTGTCCACAGTTAGCTAGATATATATAATCAATTATTTGTGTAAAAATTTCCAATTTATTTAGGATGAATAGTTTGATGGTCCTTTTTTCACCATTTTTTCACACAACACAAATCTTTTTCCTATTGACAAGATACACTACTCCTGGTGATGCAATTATAATATTTCTTTGAATATAGATAGCCATATATAATATATATATATATTAATACACATGATGATCCAACATCAAAATTGTCTGTCTGCAAAATGTGCTTGACCTGGTTTTTCGTCTATATAGTAGTTGAGACGAAGTTGAGCACTTATTTTTGTATTTGTGTACATATGGAGCTGCTAAAACTTTGTGTTGTGTGCAAAACAGGATCATAGAAAATAAAAAAAATTGCCTTATATATATATATATATATTATATAAAAACACATGAGATGTGTCATGTACAGTGAACAGTACAAAAATTTCAAAAATTCTGTAATTTATATATATACGTCATCAACAGGAAGATTTCGGCATGACCACTGAGTGGCATTTTTTGCCACGTCACATGACAAAAATGCCTGTTATCGAATATATAGGTGGAACAACCAAAGAGAATGGCTGCAAATGCCAATTTACAGAGACATGCAACCAATCGGATATTGACACCACTTCAGCTTTTTTAATTTTTGCAATGAACATGTTTTTAAAATTGAATTTGTGTATGTTCCTACTGAAGATGTAACATCAGCTGGAGTTGAGCTTGAGAAACGATTTCTCTCTGCTAGAACTGTCCCTGGTACACAAAACCATCATTTTTTTATCCTGTAGATATAACCACATTGAAGATCTCCAGGGTATCCTGTGATGTTAACGATCTAGACTTAAGTGATACTGTTGGCAAAAAATAAAAGCATTGCTTTCAGTATTGAAAACTTTTAATGTTGGTGAATATCTTGCTTGTTTTTATGATAGAAAATGGTAAGCTGAAGTGGTGGTCAATTTATGTTTTGAAAACAATGATTTTCAATTTAACTTCATTCATCCTGCTCAGGCTTCTCATTTTGTAATATGTGCTTACGTGATCAATCACGTACGCCAGTTGACCTAATTTGCTCTGGGTACGCGATTTTTAAAATGGCTATTTATTTGTTTAACAACGCACGTGCAAAGGATGTTACGCATGCGATACAGACTCCAAGGTTAATCTTTGTTGTGCATTCATTTTGCGGTAGAAAGTGGGGGACGTTTTGAATCCTGAACCCCAAACACGATGATTGAGCATCTACGTATAGCGACTGTCTCAATCTTAACTGCCTTTTCTACTTGTCCGATCTGTTTATTTTCGGGTCATCACAAGCAAATAGGCAAAAATATGCCTCGTTTTCAAATTAAAAAAAATCTTTATCCACGTGGCTTAAATAAAACTTCAAAATTCATTCGGAAAGTTCAACTACATTTTAACAAAATTTATACAGACAACAGCACGTGGGTTTCGTTTTTAAAATTGTTTGAATAACACTTGCGGCATAAAAAAAAAATCCATTAAATTCGGACCTGCTATGGTTTCCAATTGTTTTGTCAAATGAAGAAATTATCTACAAAAATCCATGATAAAATGTTTGTTCTGCCTGTAAGTGCAGTTTTGCAGACTTGCTTTATCCGTGCTCCGTCGACGTTCACCTCCGCATTAGTTAAGAACCGCATGGCTGGATATCTTGGGTAAGACCTGGTTACCAACGACGAAGGGGTCAGGCAAAGAGATTTATGTCTACGTAGTTCTTTTAACTAAGTCATGAGTCGGTGAATTAGCTAGGATGGCCAGGTTGGCTATGAATAGGCTTGCTCGTGGATTAAAAGGACCAGGATTATTCAATAATTCTGAGATCTAAAAGTGTATGACCAAGAAAAGACTGTAAACTAAACATTGCTAGCATCACAGCATGTGGATTTATCGAGATAAAGAGCCCACCACACATCGATAAAACAACAAGGTTTTTTTTTAAATGACTATTTTTCATTAGGAAGTAATCTGTCAACAGAGGTACGCCGGTTCTTCCCGTACCTCACATAATTCAGATACGCAATAGGGTGTAGGAACGCGATCGCGTACCTCAAAATGAGAAGCCTGCCTGCTGGTCCATCCAAGTCATTCTTTGGCCAGTATGTGAAGACTACTGCTGGAGTCCATGCAACCATGTTTTTAGCAAAATTGCAAGTCCCAATACTGCAACAGGCTGTCAATATATTTTCAATGACACATGTATTACCAAGATAAATTTTTAAACAGAACTTAACTTGGTGTTTTATGATATTTTAACTGATGTTTTAGGTTTTTTGTATTGATGGAGGAACATCCACGTTTCTGAAGAGCGTTGATTGCTACCCGCTGGAAAGAAGACATTTTAGTCTGGTTTTGAGGGTCTAGATCTCACTAAGAACACTCTGTTCATTGGTATACTTTGATTATTATGGTAGAGCAACCTTCTGAAAAGTTTTGACAAAAACATTTTTTAGTTCTAAATCCGCCACATGTAATTTCCAGGGTTTGAAGTGCTAATGGTCAAAACCTGCTCTTATGTTCAGGGGGTATAAATGGGACATTCTACTTAGTTTAAAACATGTAAAAATGCACTGGCTTAGAGAAAATCCAATCCAAATTCTCAATTTCAATTAGAGGTAATAACAGCCCTTTAAAATAGCAAAAAAATGTCGAAAATGCTGTACATCCATACTTTTGAACCCCCTAAAAAAGAATTGAGATATTTAAAAAATTTGAATTCTACTTTTTTGTGATAGTACTCACACCATGGTTGATAACTCCTAAAACTTTCAGACCAAGTAAAAGTCCAAATCAAACGTTTTTGAGCTTTAAAAAACTGCTCTGGGACACTATTCGACATTTTTGCAAAATCTGTAAAACCGGAAAAGCCTCTGAAATGGAGAGCAAAAATATTTAGAAGCTCAAATTTTGGATTTTGGCTATTAATATGGAGATGAATCAGTAGGTAAGAAATAAAAAAAAAACTAGAAAAAAAAATTCTCCAGAATGGTAGACACTTAACTGGAATGCCCTGACACTGTTTTAAAATACTTATATTCCGAAATCTTATCTTTGTCCTATAAATATTTATTTCAGTTGTATATATATTAGAAAAAAGAAAATTAAAGCTTACCTTTCACTTTGAAATAAGTTTATTTCATTCATACGAAAGAGCTTTAAAAGTTGTCTAGAAATTTTTATAACTTTTTAAAAAATCTTAATCATTTCTTCAGCTTTTGGACTTTAAAGTCCCAGTGATTGGACCTAACATCGTCAAGTAGCTTTTATAATGGTAATTAGCAAAACTTTAGAGCCCTATTTCTTAAAAACCAAGATCAAAAAAAGTAAAAAGATCCATAGACAACTTTTTAGGTTCTTTCATATGAAGTCAACTTGTTTTGAAGTCGGTAAGAGTCTTTAGTTCAGACGCTTGGCTCTTATTTTTGCACTTCACTAGTGTAAATATCCCTTTGTCTCAAACATGTTTTTACAGAAACATGCTTGTTTAAAAAATGTTTAATATGATTTTGCACATAACAAATTTTAAAAAAGTCTAAACAAACTTCATGACACTTTCAAGAATCTAAATTATTACAAAGATTGTGAGTTAAAGATATATGAACAAAATTTTTATATTTTAAACACATCCTGATAGAACATTACAATATATTGTTAACATTGGGTCAAACATGAACATTGCCAAACCATCACAATCTTAAAATGATAATTATGATGCTATCGCAAAATCACAAAAAAAAGTTCCTTTCATAAAGATCACGATAGCATGGTGGATTGTGTGTGTTATACATGATACACACTTGTGATGTCTTGATTTTGGCACTGCAGGATCAGGTTTTAGCGACTTTAGTAAGCAATTTGCATGAAAATTATACATATTGCAAGTCAATTTATAATAATTTGAATGAAAATTCATATGACTTTTTGTATATAAATATAAAATTGGTATGAAAGTCATGTGAAATTTGTACAAGGTTTTAAAAAAAATTCAACTGATTATGTTTTGCATGTTTTTTTTAGATGAAGCATATATAATTGATCAAGATGATTGATGCAGAAACATTATTTGACTTGCTTCAAATGGAAGTTGTTAATTTTACACATAGCATGAAAAGTGTAAACAGACATGAGGCGAATACAAAATTTGGAAAAAATGGGTTTTCGTGTTGGACAGAGTCTATTGAAAGATTCACGAAAGATTCTCCAAGATTTAAAGATGAATTAGACTTAATGAAGTTTATTTGTAAAGATTTTTTGGGGCATGTTATTCATGAAACAGATTGACAATTTGCGAACGAATCACCAGGGTGTTTACGTTTTTGAACGATAATTGTTTTTAAATTGTTAAGTAAGTTACCAGTCAATCGACAGTACATTTTAGAAGGAGAGAAATATGTAGCGTTCCCTTGCGGTCTGATCAGGGGCGCTCTGGCTGGATTAGGTGTGACATCATTTTGTCACTGCTATTGTCAATGAAATGCCTGCTGTCAAATTTCAAGTTGAAATACAACGATCGTGATAGGTGTTTTTTTGCTTTCAAAGCAACAATGTAGTTTATTGCAGTGAACAATATTTGACTAATAATACCTATGGAATGTTGTTGTATTGTCATTTTTAAATTTCAAATTTGTGGTAATTATTACCTACTATTTCTTTCATTTATGGCGATTTGTACTACGTTTGAAAATAATACAGGCAAATAGCTTGCAAGGATTATTTTTTCAAAGTATTTGGTCGTGTTTCGTCATCGTTTTGTTTGACCTTGTTGAAATCTTTTTATAAAGAATTGAATTATAGTGTAGCATCTATTCACATTATATATATATAATATTATATATAATATTTTGCAACTATTTTTTTTTTTAATTTCTTTTGGAAGTTATTTGAAATGTCTTGCTCAACCTTGTGCAAATGTTATGCTTTGTCTTCAAAAATTAAATATAATTGCAATACTGTAAATGTCCTTTATTAACAGCACTTGAATGCATATTATTTTTTCAGAACGGGAGAAACTGGGTTCTGTAGGGAGTGCTCGAGGTTGAGATAGGGATGGCATGGAATGGAATGGGTGCTTCTTATAGGTTTTTTAACACGTATTGGTTTTCTAAAGTATAAGTTATATATATTTGCAGACGTCAATGGTAAAACAATCTTACAAAGGAGCCACATCGTTCCTGTTGTTTATTTTTTTGTAATGTAATTTGGATGTTTTTATTTTTCAATTAGAGAATGATCTTAAAAACAGTTTACACTACAGGAAATATTGGTCTGAAATGCTCCTTTTTTTAAGATAATGAAATTGTGTAAATTTAACCCAGTATAAATGCTGTTTTTTTAATGCTTGAATCTTTATACAAACAATGTTCTTACACACTATTCCTTCATCCAGCAATAAATTTTTCATCATTCAAGTTCTCTAAATCCAACTCTTCTCCACATCAATACTTTATTTAAAGCGATTCCGGGTGTCCACTCTGTTGAAAATATCAGTATATAATGTCACAATTTTTTAAAATATTGTCAAAATGTCAGGAAAAAGGCAGGAATAATGGTAATTTCTTTGATATATGTCTAGGAAGTACATGTATGAAATTTTCCATATTGGTGATGAAAGTATTGTTGCTAATGACATCAAAATTGTGGGAATGGGAAAAAAACTAGCCTAAGTTAATGGCTTGAAAATGTATAGTCACACTAACAAAAGCTGTAACAAGTAAAAAATATTGTAACAAAAGCTGTAACAAGTAAAAAATATTGTAACAAAGCTGTAACAACTCTCCTGAAAACTTAATTAAAACATTTTAAAGAATGTGTTCAGAAAAAAATTCTGGATGCTTTTTGGGGGGAATATTTATCCACACTTACCTAGTTTTTTTGACGACATGCTCATACATATCTTTTTTAGAATAATGGCAAATATATAGAGTATAATGTGTTATGATTGTTAGAGTAAAAAAACAATAATAATATCACGTATTTCACAATCATTAGGTAAAATAAAAACCATTTTTTAAAATGTTTTAAATTATCTCTTCATGAGGTTGGATATGCCAGAACTGACTTTATTATAGACCAAGACAATCACTTTTGAATGTTTTATATTGATTGAAGGAATATTTTTTGGTTGTTGCTTTCATTCCCCTTTTGTCAATCCAATATAGGTTTTTAATGGAACACTTAGTGCCACGACAATGTAAATTACGTTGGTTGATTGACATTTTCTGTTCATTTGGCACCTATCACGACAATTGCATAACTTTCTGTTTCTTCCTTTTGATGTGATCTTTTATTACAGCATGCAATTTTATAATTTCTTCTGCACTGCACAAGTTTACAAAGTTTAAAATGAGAATGTATTTTGGGATTGCCATATTATGCCATCTGAAATTCATGACACCGAAAACAAAATGAGTTTGCTTTTTTCTAATTGCCATCTGTAATGTTTGTTTTAAAGAAAAGCATTATGTATAAAATAATATTGACTAGATTCACTATGATCTTTAGGTTTAAATAAAATACATCTATGTCTTGGTGAATCCATACTTTACTATGCATCTGATATGGCGACTTCAGCTATACCGATCCGATGTGCTGGCTGTAGTAAATCTATAAAATATCAAAATGAGTCCTTGTTCACATTGAGAAAAACTTGGCACAAACAATGTTTCAAGTAAGTCATTAATGTACACATAACTTCTTTAACCTCGGATAACTAGAACATTCGTTAACTCAATCCATTTTCGTCCTTGTGAGGCTAATTTTTCGGATAACTTGAACTTTTTACTCAAGGAAAGGAAGTCAAAGACTAGATAAATGTCAGATTTTAATTTTTTTTATAGTTTTTATTGGATTGCATCTTTTCCCGGTAACCGTTGCCCAACTCTTGAAAAAATAGCTTTAACTTGAAACTAATTAATTCATTTAGACTAAATTCGACTTAACGTAAGTCAAACTAATTTCCTTGGTCCCTAGAGGTTTGAGTTACCAGAAGTTAACTGTATTTTCAATGAGATTTTATCAACTCTATACAATTCTATAAATCTGCATAATAAATCAATACTAAATTAAGGACACGGTAACCCCCTCAGACACATACTCAGTAAGGATACAGTAACCCCCTGAGACACATACTCAGTAAGGATACCAGGGGCGGATACAGGATTTTTTTCTCCTTAGGCGGAGCCAACGCGCAATTTTTTTGCCACGCAAAAATTGCGCGTGTTAAATCAGATGGGGGTCTTGGGGGGTGCTTATTTACCTATTTCAGCACTCCAAAATGCAGCAGACAGGACCTTTACAAGCCCATTTCTTACATGTTATTTGAAAAAAAAAACAATCATAAAATTCTTAAATGAAAGCCAAATAATGTTTTCAGAAGAATTAAGGCTAAAATTAGCTGGCCAGCAAAACTTCTTCTTTCTTCCACATCCAGAAAAAATATTTACAGGCTTTTATTTGCAAGTTATGAATGTAATAGCTTTTGGCTAATATTGAGGCAATAAATTTTTGGAAACTAGATTGAGTAAAAAATACATATAATTCGTTTAATTCGGTATATAATGCAAAACAGTATATATTACTAATAAAAACTTTTCATGTTTAATCTATTCAAAAATTTAATAACATGAAAAAGGAGGCCTAAAAGAAAAATAAGCAAAAAACAACAACACAAAAATGCATATGTAAACAGGCTTTATTTGTATTATTAGATCATAGTAACAACAACATAAACAACAAGAGATAAATACAATAAAATAAAAATGACAAGAATATATCAAGATTTTGTACAGGTAAAGGCAGCTACTTAAAATTTGGATTTTTAAGCAGCAATAGCTAATTAAAAAAACAAACTTACAACACAACAACACAACATTCAGTCAAAAAATATTTAGCCCTATTAGCTTAATAGCAAGAAAAACACTGTTTTTATTTTTCGGTAACCATTTCTGGCTCAGACTCTTAAAATGTTGAATCAAACTTGAAAATACCTTTTAGCTGTTATGCGATAATTACTATAAATAGCTGAAATTTTTAACAAAACAAAATCATTCAAGAACAGATATCGTTAACTACATTATTACACATTTTTGTGTCCATCTGGATAAGGTTGTAATAAGTATATATGCTAAGTCATTTTCGCCATGTTGGTAGAACCACAAACATTTTCCATGTCTATCAGCACAGGGGCGGATCCAGCATTTTTAACATATCAGTCACTTTTTTTGCGAAGCAAAAAACAGCGCAGCAATTTGCTGCGCCCAGAACAGCTGGGGTCAAGGGGGCGCTGTACGCCCCCCATGGGGGGTCCGGGGCGCAGCCCGGAAACTTTCGCTATTTTGAGCCTCTACGCACTATAAACGGCCTAATTAATGTCCAAATTATTAGCTCTGTTAGAGACGTTTTTTGTTTCGAATGGACAGCAAAATAACAAACAATCTTGTAAAGGGTTGCAAAAAAGTGTAGGAAAAATAAAAACAACGGTTTAAATTCATATATTTTAAGACTGTTTCGCCCAATATCAGGGCTCGTCAGCATGCCTAGGAAACAGCTAATAACGTAATATTAGCTATTCCAGACATGGACAGTCTGCTCCAATCAACCGAGTGCTATCAGCTGGAGCAAGCCGAACTCGGAAAAGGGGGGGGGGGTTAAAGAAAAGGAATTGATATAAAAATAGAAAGTTATTAAAGCCCCTGACAGGGGGCTCCTAGAACAGGTACTATCAGCCGGAGCAAGCTGAACCTGCAGAAAGATAACGACACAACGTAAACAAGAGGAAAGGGAATTTATTTTATATAAATGGTTACTATTTTTTTCAATTAGGAGTGGGTAAGATTTAATTATTTATTTATTCATTAATTTGTTCTAGATTGTATAGTGGAAAAATTTAAATTAATTCAAGTCTTCTTTTATCTTTAGCAAATTTATTTAAAACGTTATCAACATCTGGCACTATTTCATTGTGAATATACATAAGCGCTAGCCCGTTGAGGCGTTCATATACCATAGTAGTGCGAGTATAATTTTTAAGTTTTCTCATAGCAGAGAAAGAGCGTTCACATTCACATGTGGTGACAGGAATAGTGGCTAAAATTCTTAGGGCCACATGCAAATTAACAAAGACATTTAGATTAATAGACTTCAACGTTTGAGCAATAGTTTGGGGTCTATTTCCTTTAAAATCAATCCAATACTTCTCCCAAATTTCTAATTCAGCATTAAGCCCAAGTATATTTGGAAGGTCATCTTCATAGAAAGATACAAAAGACTTGAATTTCTCCTTCCAGTTTGTTTTACCTCCAGAAATCAAAGAAACCATTTTTGCTGGAACAATGCATAGGCCATTATAAGCATTTAGAGAAAACGGTTGAAAACGATTCTTCATTTCACTATTTAAATGGTCTAAAAGAGGATTAGTAACTGATTTTTTATAGTAATCAGAAGTTGAAAAAGAAGGATGATTATCTCTTGTGGTTTGCCTTCCAACAGTCCTCTTCTTCTCCTCCACAATTCCTACTTTTTCACAAAGAGACAGAGCCTCCTCATACCACCTATCATGAAAATGTTCCACATTATTTCTGGTTTGAAGGAGAACATTTTTTAATTATTTCTGGTTTGAAGGAGAACATTTTTTAATGTTTGAATAAGCTCTATGCTGTCCATAACATCAATTGTTCTATTTTGTAGCAATTGAGTAACTGGAAGTGTTATGTCAAATACGTTCCTTGTGATCACCAGAGTGACAAGAAATAACTACCAGCCCCAACAAAACCCACAACAATTTATCTCTCTCTCGCAGCTGTGTAGTCTTTCATTCACACAACCACAATCACAACAATACGTGTCGGACTAAGAGCTAACCAATACACGACGCTATTTTAGCATTGAACTCTTAACTGATATGATGATGGTGATCGGATCTCGTCTATTATCTACCACGTCTCTGACACACGACTTTCCTGCCAAACCAAAATGACTTAACTATGCGCGGGAGACATTGGTAGTTAAATCATAACCTAACAGTATAATAACTTTCCCCTTTTTTATGAACACATTTCTTTCTCATCTTTCTTAGTTGTTGTTCTCTGTTAGTCTTTCTTTTAACTCGCTCCCATAAAAACCAAAGTTCGTTTTTATTTTTCTTAAAACTTCGTAGCAAAAGGTTTTCTTTGTTGTATTATTGGCAGCTATCTTCATCTGAGCTCTTTCCTCTCAAGCGGGAATTAATTTCTATATTAAGTTCGAACTAAAAGAGAAAGTGCTCACGCGCTATTTCCGATTTAGAGCGGAAAATACAGTCGTATGGAAATGTATACTATAATGTTTTATTCCCTCTACAGTTAGACAAATTACGCCTCCTTATCCCATCCAGCAACTGGTGATCTCAATAATGTCTTGGTGGGACAGAACAGAAGGTTGCTCAAACTTCGCGGCCCGGGGGAGGGGAAAGACGCCACTGCCCAAAATCTCAAAAGAAGGAAGATAAAACTCTCACTTTGGTCATCTGTTCTAAAGTCATGTTTATCAAAGCGATGAAAATCGATCAGAGAAGTCTGATTTTGTTGTGAATTTTTACATTCCATTCATTTATTTACAACAGTAGCTAAAAGCCTCATCTAATTATAGAGTATGTAGCTGGCTGGCTACAACACCTCATAGAACTCAACCTAATCTGTCTGTGGAGCCATGATAGGGAACTACATATTTCTTGCATCCTTGTTTTCTCCTGTTGAGCCATGTGGCAGAAGAAGGGATTACATCACAGTTTTCTGTCCCAAGTTATAGATCTATATAATCAATATATTTGTGTAATTTCCTCCAATATTATTTAGGATGAATAGTTTGACTGGTCCTTTTCACCATTTTTTCACCAACACAAATCTTTTTTCCTATTGAAAAGATACACTACTCCTGGTGATCGCAATTATACATATTCTCTTTGAATATAGATAGCCATATATAATATATATATTATTACACATGATGATCCCAACAACATTGTCTGTCTGCAAAATGTGCTTGACACTGGTTTTTCGTCTATATAGTATTGAGACGAAGTGAGCACTTATTTTTGTATTTGTGTCAATATGCGAGCTGCTAAAACTTTGTGTTGTGTGCAAACAGGATCATAGAAATAAAAAAAATTGCCACTTATATATATATACCCCCCTACGCTCACTAAGTTATCACTAAATAACCACATCGAGATGTGTCATGTAAGTGACAGTACAAAAACTTTGACAAATCTGTAATTTATCATATACTACTCTCACAGGAAGATTTCGCATGACCACTGAGTGCATTTTTGACGTCACATGACAAAAATGGCCTGTATCGAATATCATAGGTGAACAACAAGAGAGAATGGCTGCAAATGCCCAATTTACAGAGACATGCAACCAATCGATATTGAACCCACTTCAGCTTTTTTAATTTTTGCATGAAACTGTTTTTAAAAATTGAATTTGTGTATCCGTTACCCTGAAGATGTACATCAGCTGAGTTGACCTTGAGACCGATTTCTCTCTGCTAGAACTGCTCTGGTAAAAAACCATCATTTTTTTATCCTGTAGATATACAAACATTGAGATCTCCAGGGTATCTGTGATGTTCAGATCTAGACTTAGTGATACTGTTGGCAAATAAAAGCTGCTTTCAGTATTGAAAACTTTAATGTTGGTGAATATCTTGCTTGTTTTTATGAATAGAAATGGTAGCTGAAGTGGTGCGTCAATTTATGTTTTGAAAAACAATGATTTTCATTTAACTTCATTCATCCTGCTCAGGCTTCTCATTTTGTAAATATGTGCTCCGTGATCAATCACGTACGCAGTCTGACCTATTTGCTCTGGGACGCGATTTTTAAAATGGTTATTTTTTGTTTAACAACGCACGTGCAAAGGATGTTACGCATGCGATCCAGACTCCAAGGTATTTCTGGTTGTGCATCTATTTGCGGTAGAAAAAGTGGGAACGTTTTGAATCCTGAACCCCAAACACCGATGATTGAGCATCTACGTATAGCGACTGTCTCAATCTTACTGTTTTCTACTTGTCCTCTGTTTATTTTTCGGGTACTCACACAGCGCAAATAGGACAAAATATGCTCGTTTTCAAAATAAAAAAAATCTTTATCCACGTGGCTTAATAAACTTCAAAATTCATTCGGAAAGTTCAACTACATTTAAACAAATTATACAGACAAAGGACGTGGTTCTCGTTTTCTTAAAATGTTTGAATAACCACTTGCGGCATAAAAAAAAAATCCATTAATTCGGACCTGCTATGGTTTCCATTGTTTTGTCAAATGAAGAAATTATCTACAAAATCCATGATAAAATTTGTTCTGCCTGTTAAGTGCATTTTTGCAGACTTGCTTTATCCGTGCTCCCGTCGACGTTCACCTCCGCATTAGTTAAGAACCCGCATGGCTGGATACTCTTGGGTAAGACCTGGTTACCAACGACGAAGGGGTCAGCGCAAAACAAAAGAGATTTTATGTCTACGTAGTTTCTTTTAACTAAGTCATGAGTCGGTGAATTAGCTAGGATGGCCAGGTTGGCTATGAAGGGCCTTGCTCGTGGATTAAAAGGACCAGGATTATTCAATAATTTGAGATCTAAAAGTGTATGACAAGAAAAGACTGTAACTAAACATTGCTAGCCACAGCATGTGGATTTATCGAGATAAAAGAGCCCCAACACATCGATAAAACAACAAGGTTTTTTTTAATGACTATTTTTCATTAGGAAGTAATCTGTCAACAGAGGTACGCCGGTTCTTCCCGTATCACATAATATAGATACGCATAGGGTGTAGGAACGCGATCGCGTACCTCAAAATGAGAACGCTGCTGTGGTCCATCCAAGTCATTCTTTTGGCCAGTTAATGTGAAGACTACTGCTGGAGTCCATCGCACACCATGTTTTGCAAAATTGCAAGTCATACTGCAACGGCTGTAGTACTCTTTTCAATGCACACTTGATTACAGATAAATTTTAAACAGAACTTAACTTGGTGTTTAATGATATTTAACTGATGTTTTAGGTTTTTGTATTGATGGAGGAACATCAGTTTCTGAAGAGCGTTGATTGCTACCGCTGGAAGAAGCACCTTTTAGTCTTGGTTTGAGGGTCTAGATCTCATAAGAACACTCTGTTCATTGGTATCTTTGATTACTTATGGTAGAGCAACCTTCTGAAAAGCTTTTTGACAAAAACATTTTTTAGTTCTAAATCCGCACACGTAATCTTCAGGGTTTGAAGTGTCAATGGTCAAAACCTGCTCTCATGTTTCAGGGGTATAATGGGCACATTCTACTTAGTTAAAACATGTAAAAATGCACTGGCTTAGGAAAAATCCAATCCAAATTCTCTAATTTCAATTAGAGCGTATAACAGCCTTAAAATAGCAAAAAAATGTCGAAACTGTACATCCATACTTTTGAACCCCCCCTAAAAAGAATTGAGATATTTAAAAAATTTGAATTCTACTTTTTGTGATAGTACTCCCACACCATGGTTGATAACTCTAAAATTTCAGACACGTAAAAGTCCAAATCAAACGTTTTTGAGTTTAAAAAAACTGCTCGGACACTATTCGACATTTTTTGCAAAATCTGTAAACCGGAAAAGCTTCTGAAATGGAGAGCAAAATATTTAGAAGCTCAAATTTTGGATTTTTGGCTATTAATATGGAGATGAATCAGTAGGTAAGAATAAAAAAAAAAACTAGAAAAAAACTTCTCCAGAATGGTTAGACCACTTAACCTGGACCCATGCCCCTGACACTGTTTTACCACATACTTATCACTTCCGAAATCTTATCTTTGTCTATAAATACTTTATTTCAGTTGTATATACTATTAGAAAAAGAAATTAAAGCTTACTTTCCACTTTGAAATAACAGGTCTTATTTATTATACGAAAAGACTTAAAGTTTGTCTTAAGAAATTTCTTATACACTTTTTCAAAAAATCTTAATCATTTCTTCAGCTTTGGACTTTAAAGTCCAGTTGATTGGACCTAACATCGTCAAGTAGCTATTTATAAATGGTAATAGCAAAACTTTAGAGCCTATTATTTTAAAAAACCAAGATCAGAAAAAAGTAAAAGATCCATAGACAACTTTTTAGGTCGTTCTCATATGAAGTCAACTGTCTTTGAAGTCGTAGCCAGTCTTTATGTTCAGCACGTTGGCTCTTATTTTTCGCAATTCTATGTGTACAATATACTCCTTTGTCTCAAACATGTTTTTTACAGAACATGCTTGTTTTAAAAAATGTTCTATATGCATTTCCTGCACACTAACAAGTCTCTTCAACACGTTACCAACAAATTATCTGACCACTTTTCAAGACTCTAGATTATTAAAAGCATCGTGAGTTAAAGATATACCCTGACCAAATTTTTAATCGTTTCTAAACACATCCTGATAGACAGTTACATTACTTCCGTTAACATCTGGGGAAAATGAAACATTGCAAACATCACCACTCTTAAAACATGAACTATTATGCACTCGCTATCCACGCAATCACAACAAAGTTCCTTTCATAAGATCACGATAGCATGTGGATGTGGTGGTGCTTATACATGCTACACACTGTCGATTGTCTTTGGATTTTGGCACTGCACGCATCAGGTTTACAGCGGCTTTAGTCAAGCAACTTTGCATGATAATCTTACCCATCATTGCAAGTCAATTCTATAATCATCCCCTTGAATGAAACTTCATCATGGCTCTTTTTTATACATAAATATAAATGGTATGAAAGTATGTGAATTTGTACCACGCGTTTTCAAAAAAATTCAACGATTATGTTCTTGCCATGTTTTTCCTCTTAGATGAAGCACTATATACCCCTCTCTCACTGATCCAAACATGATTGATTGAGAACATCTATTAGCCACCCCCCTGACTTGACGTTCAAATGGAAGCTCCTGTTAATGTTTTACACTGAAGTGGAAAAAGTGTAAACGAAATGAGCGCGAATCAAATAACATTGCACAAAACTGGTCGTGTTGACCCAGAGTCTTAATTGAAAGATTCAGACCAAGATCTCCAAGATCTTAAGCATCAATTAGACTTAATGAAGTTCTTTGTAACACGATTTCTGGGATGTTCCTCTGAAACCACGATTGACCAATTTGCGAACGAATCACACCAGGCGTGTTTTACCGCTTTTGACACGATACCATTGTTTTAAATGTTAGTAAGTTACATCCAATCGACAGTCAACGTTTCTAGAAGGAGAGCAAATATGTACGCGTTCCTGCGGTCTGCATAGGCGGCGCTCTGGCTGATTAGGTGTGACATCCATTCTTTGTCCTCGTATTCGTCACTGCACAGATGCCTCGCTGTACATTCTAGTTGAAATACAAAGAATGTCCGTAGGTGTTTTTTTTGCCTTTCAAAAGCAAAGGTAGTTCTTTGCCGTGCAACAATATTTGACTATAATCATATGGGAATGTTGTTGTATTGTCATTTTTTAAATTTAAATTTCGTGTAATTAATTACCTACTATTTCTTTCATTTATGCGGGATCCTTGCCTACACTCACCTTTGACAAATTAACCGGCCAAATAGTCTGCCAACGGATTATCTTCTTCAAAGTATTATGGCTCGCTGTTTTTCGTCATCGTCTCTTCGTTTACTTTGCTCTGAAATTTCTTATAAAGAATCTGAATTCATTACCGTGTACCCATCTATTCCAATTATCATAGTATATTCTTCATATAATACATCCCATTCCCTTGTCACTACTTCCTTTTTTTGAATTTTTTTGCCAGTTATCTTGAAAGTCTTGCCAATGTGCAATGTCTACTCCGGGCTCTTTTTCCCCTTGGCTCCTTTTTCCACAAAAAAACACAAACACAAATTACTAACCCTTTGCACACTACTTTAATGTCTTTATTACGCATGAATGCAGTATTATTTCTTTTCAGACACGGGAGAACTCCGGGTTCCTTGGCCCCGATTGTCGAGGTTCTGAGATACGAGGATGGCATGGAATGGAATGGGTGCTCTTATACCGGCTTTTTTTACAAGTATCTGGTTTCTAAAGTAACAGTTATACTATGTTTGCAGACGTCAATCGTACAAAACAAATCTTACTCAATAGTCCTGTTGTTGTATCCTTTTTTGTAATGTAATTCTGGATGTTTTTATTTTCCATTAGAGCTGATCTTCAAAAAAGTGTTCATACCAGGATTATTGGTTGAATGCTCTTTTTTTCAAGATACCTGAACATCTGTGTAAATCAACCCCAGTATCAAATCCTCGTTTCTTTTACATTTGCTTGAATTTTATACAAAAATGTTTCTTCAAACACTACTTCTTCTCCACATAAATATTTTTCATCCATTCAAGTTCTTAAATCCAACTCTTCTCCAATCAATATCTTATTTAAAGCGATCTCGGGTTGTCCATCTGTTTTGAACAATACCCTCAGTATCACTAACGTCACATTTCTTTCAAAATACTGTCAATGTCAGCGAAAAGAGCAGGAATACATGGCTCAATCCTTCTTTGATTATATGTTAGGCAAGTAACCATGTATGAATTTTCCATAATTGGTCGACTGACAAGTCTTCGTTGCTAATCCCGCATAAATTCGTGGGAATCGGGAAAAAAACTAAGCTAGTTTAACTGGATTGAATGTATACGTCAATCAAAACAAGCTGTCACAGTCCCAAATATTCGCTACCAACCAAAGCTGATAAGTAAAAACTCTTGTAAAAGCTGTAAACTTCTCTGAAAATTATTAAAACTTTAAAAGAATGTGTTCAGAAAAAAATTCTGGACTGCTCTTTTTTTGGGGGAATATTTTAAACTCCACCTTACCTAGTCTTTTTGACGACATGATATCCCCACCATATCTTTTTTAAGAATACATGGAAATATCATACCGAGCTAATAATGTGTTTATGATTTGTTAGAGTAAAAAAAAATACTCATCACGTATTTCACAATCATTCACGGCTAAACTAAACCAAAAACAACCCATTTTTTTTCTTAAACATGTTTCCTTACAATATTTCATGAGGTCTTTGGATAATGCCACCCCGACTGACTTATTATAGACACGAAATCATTTGGACTGTCTTTTATTTGATTGAAGGAATAATTCTTTTTGGTTGTTGCTTTCTTCCCTTTTGTCAATCCCAAAATACGGTTTATTAATGAATCTTGTGAACGACATCGTCAATTTACGCTTGCGTTGAAACTTGAACATCTTTCTGTTCATTTTGACTATCCGACAATCTGCATACTTTCTGTTTTTCCTTTTGATCGTGATCTTTTATTCCAGATCACATTTCTTTAATTTTTCTGCACTGAAAGTCTTAAAAAGTTTAAATGAGAATGTTTTTGGGATTGCATATTTGCATTGAAAATTCATGACACCCGAAAAACAACATGAGTTTGCCTTTCTTTCTAATCTGCCATCTGGTCACTTCATGTTGCTCTTTAAAGAAAAAGCATCTATCTCCACAACTAATATTGATAGCATTACATCGATTTACGTTTAAATAAATCACCCATTATGTTTGGTCGAATCTACTCTACACTGCCTCTGATATGGCGATTAGTATACCGACTCCGTGTGCTGGCTTGTAGAAATTACCTAACATATAAAACTGAGTCCTTGTTCCATTGAGCAAACCAACTGGCACAAACAATGTTTTCAAGTTATCCTCACTAATCCGTACATATCATTCTTTACTCGCATAAACTAGACACATTAGTTAATCACTATTTTTGTCTTGTGCAGGCCCTAATTTTTCGCCCATACCACCTTTCCGAGCGAGACCACCTCTTCTCCTTTCTCTTTTCTCTTTTTTCTCTCTCTTCTTCCAACTCAAGGCACAGGACAGTAAAGACCAGATAAATGTCAGATTCTTTACTCTTTCTTTTTACTAGTTCTTCTTTGACTTGCATCTTTCTCCGGTAACCCGTCTGCACCATTTGAACAAAATAAGTTTAATTGAACTATACATCTCATGTAATAATTCGATTACACGCTAGCTAACACTAATTTCCTTGGTCTCTAGAGGTCTTGAGTTACCGACCAGTCTAACCTGTATCTCTCATGCGACTCTCTTATAACTCTAACTACAATTCTATAAATTGCATAATAATAATACTAATACCGGAACCCCCGGTAACCTCAGAACATATAGTAAGATACCCAAGTAACCCTGCAGACACATCCCTAGCTAAGATCCCCAGGGCGGTCACCGGATTCTCTTCTTCTCTTAGGCCGCGCAGCAACCCGCCACTTTTTGCAACGAGCAAAATTGCGCGTCGTATAATAGATCGCGGGGTCTTGCGGGGGTGCATTATTACCTATTTTTCAAGCATCAACACATGCAGGCAGACCGGACCTTCTAACAGAAAGAGGTCTAAAAGACGTCTTTTAGACATCTTCCGAATTTCTAAAAGACGTCTTTTTTAGCGCTGATTTGTCCGTCTATAATGATCTCTTTTAGACATCTTTTGAAAAACACGTCTTTCCAAAGACGTCTTTTAGACGTTTTAAAGAATTCCTTACTACGCGTCTTTTTAAAGACGTCTTTTAGGCCTAGCTATTAAACATGTAGCAGCGACTAAAATGCATCCTTAATGCAACTTTTTAAATGCATCTTTGAAAAGACATCTTTTATCTATCTATAAGGTAGGTAGGTAGGTAGGTAGGTAGGTAGGTAGGTAGGTAGGTAGGTAGGTAGGTAGGTAGGTAGGTAGGTAGGTAGGTAGGTAGGTAGGTTTTTGGTTTTTGTATTTTTCTTAAAAAATTTAAGAGTTTCGTTTGTTTTAATTGCATCAGATAAAAAAGTATTCCAAAGGTATGGTCCCCTATGTCTAATTGAAAATGTGCTAGACTGTAATAAATTTTTTGGTACTTCATAATTATTTTTTGAAAATCTGGTATTATATCTATGTTGTATTGAACTAAATTGGGTAGTAAACAATTTTGGTGTTACGTTCTGTTTTATCTTATACATAAAAAGTAAAACTTGATGTATATTTAATTGATAGACGTTCAAAGCCCCAATTTGAAGAAATAGGTGTTGTGTTGGTGCATGTCTAAAAATTATGCGAGAAGCATGCTTTTGTTTATTATATAATTTTTTTAATTTATTTACATTATTGCTTGCCCAACATATGTTACAATATGATAAGTAACTGTGTATGAAAGAAAAATAAAGGTTTTTTAAGCAATGGAGATTTAAGTATCGTTTGGCCTTATATAATATTCCTAAGAGTATGTATGTGTTTATTCCATGTTAATGATTCATCCAAAATTACGCCAAGGAATTTTATTGTTTCTTCTCTCTTTATGCTTACATTATTTATTTTAAGCAAAGGTAGTTTGAGTGGGATGTCATCGGTTTTGTAACGGTTATAGAATAATACATATTTAGTTTTACTTATATTGAGTGAGAGTTTATTTGCTATAAACCATTCGTTTATGTGCGCAAGTTCTTGGTTAGCTGTTTTAAAAAGATCTTTAATGTGAGTATGAGAGTAAAAAAGATTAGTATCGTCAGCAAATAGAATAAATTTCAGCATTTTGGAGGAATTGTGTAAGTCGTTTATGTAAATCAAAAACAGTAAGGGTCCAAGAATGGATCCTTGTGGAACACCACATTTTATTAGTTGAAAGGGCGTCGCTTTATCGTTGTATGCTATGCATTGTTTTCGGTTAGTCAAGTAATTTGTAAACCATTTTAAATTGTTGCCCCGAATACCGTAGGATTTTAGTTTAGATAAAAGAATGCTATGATTTACAGTATCAAAAGCCTTTGAGAGATCAATGAATACCCCTAGAGTAAACAACCTGTGATTAAGGGATTCCGATAATTCACTTATCAATTCCATGAAAGCATGGCCCGTTGAATGACTCTTTTGAAAACCAAATTGTTTGTTATATAAAATATTGTTTTGCCCTAAATTGTCGTACAGACGGTTATACATTATTCTTTCAAGAATTTTCGAAAAGCATGGCAATACTGAGATAGGTCTATAATTAGTGACATCGGAGTTGTCTCCTGATTTATATACTGGTATCACTCTAGCATTTTTTAGTTGATCTGGAAACTGTCCATACTTAAAGCAAAGACTAAAGACATGAAATAGAGATGGTTCAATAATGTCATAAACTCTTTTTACAATATTTACACTAATATCGTCAAGACCTGGGCTTTTGTTTGGTTGTAATGATGAGAAAGCACTTCGCATTTCCTGTCTGGTAAGTTCAGATTCACTCATTAAAGTATCGCAAGTATTTAAGTAATAGGTGTGGGTTTTTAACTTTCAAAAGACGTATAAAAAATGTCTTTTAAAAGACGTCCTTAAGAAGATGCATTTAAGACATCTTAAGAGCATCTTCTAACAGAAGATTTAAAAAAGATATTTTATAACGTCTTAAAGACGCCTTGTGCCGGCTGGGATGTTTTTAGAATTATAAAAGCGTCAAACTTAAACCACTCGTCTCTGCAGTACAGTTGTGCCAGCAGATAGGCATGGGGACGAAGTTGACAAATCCGGAGAACTAACCGCTTTGAAATTTTTTTTCTTTTTATGGCAACTTTGATGCATTTAATTATATCCATGATTTGATTGAGCTCGAGTAAATAAAATTAGCTCTTAAGTTAAGTAAAAAAATTAGCCAGTATTTACTTGAACAACCATGTTGCCCTACCCATAATAAAGAGAGCTTTTTCCACCAGCATGCCTAATGCAGTAGAATAACCGCTGACTCGACGTAAGAAGATGGTCCAGAACTTCTCTCAAAAAGTGAACTTTTCTCTCGAGCTTTTAACAATGAAATTCAAGGCATGTAAACAACTGAGCGATCCATTTTATTGAGAACAAAATATCAGAAAAAACAACAATTTTTTCTGCACTTTTTTATTCACAAAAAATAACAACAAATAAGTGCTCGGTAAGTAGAGCATAAAGACCTATTGTTAGCATTGAATTTATGAACAAAAGTTATCATTTCATATATTCCTTTCAAATCTTCCTGACAAACACAAAAATCAACTACTTGCCGGGGAGACATTGGTAGTTAAATTCATAACCTAACAGTAAATAATAACTTTCCCCTTTTTTATGAAACATTTTTCTCATCTTTCTTAGTTGTTGTTTCCTGTTACGTCTTCTTTTAACTCGCTCCCATAAAAACAAAGTTGTTTTTATTTTTAAACTTCGTAGCAAAAGGTTTCTTTTGTTTATATGGCAGCTATTCTATTCTGAGCATCTTTCCTCTCAAGCGGGAAATTAATTTCTATATTAAGTTCGAACTAAAGAGAAAAGTGCTCCCCGCCGCTATTTCCGATTTAGAGCGGAAAATACAGTCGTATGGAAAATGTATATCATAATGTTTATTCCCTCTACAGTTAGAAAAATTACGCCTCCCTTATCCCATCCAGCACCTGGTGCGAATCAAATAATAGTCCTGGTGGAGACAAGAAGAAGGTTGCCTCAAACTTCGCGGCCCGGGGGGAGGAGGAAAGACCGCCCATGACCAAAATCTCAAAAGAAGGAAAGATAAAAATCTACTTTGGTCATTCGTTCTAAAGTCATGTTTATCAAAAGCGATGACAAATCCGATAGAGAAGTTGATTTTGTTGTGAATTTTTACATTCCAAATTCATTTAAATTCTGAACAGTAGCTACAAGCCTCATCTATTATAGAGTATGTAGCTGGCTGGCTACAACACTAGCTAGAACCATCAACTATCTTGCTTGTGGAGCCCATGATAGGGAACTACATATTTCTTGCATCCTTGTTTTTCTCCTGTTGAGCATGTGGCCAAGAAGAAGGGAAATTACATCACAGTTTCTTGTCCACAGTTAGCTAGATATATATAATCAATTATTTGTGTAAAAATTTCCAATTTATTTAGGATGAATAGTTTGATGGTCCTTTTTCACCATTTTTTCACACAACACAAATCTTTTTCCTATTGACAAGATACACTACTCCTGGTGATGCAATTATAATATTTCTTTGAATATAGATAGCCATATATAATATATATATATTATACACATGATGATCCAACATCAAAATTGTCTGTCTGCAAAATGTGCTTGACCTGGTTTTTCGTCTATATAGTAGTTGAGACGAAGTTGAGCACTTATTTTTGTATTTGTGTACATATGGAGCTGCTAAAACTTTGTGTTGTGTGCAAAACAGGATCATAGAAAATAAAAAAAATTGCCTTATATATATATATATATATTATATAAAAACACATGAGATGTGTCATGTACAGTGAACAGTACAAAAATTTCAAAAATTCTGTAATTTATATATATACGTCATCAACAGGAAGATTTCGGCATGACCACTGAGTGGCATTTTTTGCCACGTCACATGACAAAAATGCCTGTTATCGAATATATAGGTGGAACAACAAAGAGAATGGCTGCAAATGCCAATTTACAGAGACATGCAACCAATCGTATATTGACACCACTTCAGCTTTTTTAATTTTTGCAATGAACATGTTTTTAAAATTGAATTTGTGTATGTTCCTACTGAAGATGTAACATCAGCTGGAGTTGAGCTTGAGAAACGATTTCTCTCTGCTAGAACTGTCCCTGGTACACAAAACCATCATTTTTTTATCCTGTAGATATAACCACATTGAAGATCTCCAGGGTATCCTGTGATGTTAACGATCTAGACTTAAGTGATACTGTTGGCAAAAATAAAAGCATTGCTTTCAGTATTGAAAACTTTAATGTTGGTGAATATCTTGCTTGTTTTTATGATAGAAAATGGTAAGCTGAAGTGGTGGTCAATTTATGTTTTGAAAACAATGATTTTCAATTTAACTTCATTCATCCTGCTCAGGCTTCTCAGTTTGTAAATATGTGCTTACGTGATCAATCACGTACGCCAGTTGACCTAATTTGCTCTGGGTACGCGATTTTTAAAATGGCTATTTATTTGTTTAACAACGCACGTGCAAAGGATGTTACGCATGCGATACAGACTCCAAGGTTAATCTTTGTTGTGCATTCATTTTGCGGTAGAAAAGTGGGGGACGTTTTGAATCCTGAACCCCAAACACGATGATTGAGCATCTACGTATAGCGACTGTCTCAATCTTAACTTCCTTTTCTACTTGTCCGATCTGTTTATTTTTCGGGTCATCACAAGCAAATAGGCAAAAATATGCCTCGTTTTCAAATTAAAAAAAATCTTTATCCACGTGGCTTAAATAAAACTTCAAAATTCATTCGGAAAGTTCAACTACATTTTAACAAAATTTATACAGACAACAGCACGTGGGTTTCGTTTTTAAAATTGTTTGAATAACACTTGCGGCATAAAAAAAAATCCATTAAATTCGGACCTGCTATGGTTTCCAATTGTTTTGTCAAATGAAGAAATTATCTACAAAATCCATGATAAAATGTTTGTTCTGCCTGTAAGTGCAGTTTTGCAGACTTGCTTTATCCGTGCTCCGTCGACGTTCACCTCCGCATTAGTTAAGAACCGCATGGCTGGATATCTTGGGTAAGACCTGGTTACCAACGACGAAGGGGTCAGGCAAAAGAGATTTATGTCTACGTAGTTCTTTTAACTAAGTCATGAGTCGGTGAATTAGCTAGGATGGCCAGGTTGGCTATGAATAGGCTTGCTCGTGGATTAAAAGGACCAGGATTATTCAATAATTCTGAGATCTAAAAGTGTATGACCAAGAAAAGACTGTAAACTAAACATTGCTAGCATCACAGCATGTGGATTTATCGAGATAAAGAGCCCACCACACATCGATAAAACAACAAGGTTTTTTTTTAAATGACTATTTTTCATTAGGAAGTAATCTGTCAACAGAGGTACGCCGGTTCTTCCCGTACCTCACATAATTCAGATACGCAATAGGGTGTAGGAACGCGATCGCGTACCTCAAAATGAGAAGCCTGCCTGCTGGTCCATCCAAGTCATTCTTTTGGCCAGTATGTGAAGACTACTGCTGGAGTCCATGCAACCATGTTTTTAGCAAAATTGCAAGTCCCAATACTGCAACAGGCTGTCAATATATTTTCAATGACACATGTATTACCAAGATAAATTTTTAAACAGAACTTAACTTGGTGTTTTATGATATTTTAACTGATGTTTTAGGTTTTTTGTATTGATGGAGGAACATCCACGTTTCTGAAGAGCGTTGATTGCTACCGCTGGAAAGAAGACATTTTAGTCTGGTTTTGAGGGTCTAGATCTCACTAAGAACACTCTGTTCATTGGTATACTTTGATTATTATGGTAGAGCAACCTTCTGAAAAGTTTTGACAAAAACATTTTTTAGTTCTAAATCCGCCACATGTAATTTCCAGGGTTTGAAGTGCTAATGGTCAAAACCTGCTCTTATGTTCAGGGGGTATAAATGGGACATTCTACTTAGTTAAAACATGTAAAAATGCACTGGCTTAGAGAAAATCCAATCCAAATTCTCAATTTCAATTAGAGGTAATAACAGCCCTTTAAAATAGCAAAAAAATGTCGAAAATGCTGTACATCCATACTTTTGAACCCCCTAAAAAAGAATTGAGATATTTAAAAAATTTGAATTCTACTTTTTGTGATAGTACTCACACCATGGTTGATAACTCCTAAAACTTTCAGACCAAGTAAAAGTCCAAATCAAACGTTTTTGAGCTTTAAAAAACTGCTCTGGGACACTATTCGACATTTTTGCAAAATCTGTAAAACCGGAAAAGCCTCTGAAATGGAGAGCAAAAATATTTAGAAGCTCAAATTTTGGATTTTGGCTATTAATATGGAGATGAATCAGTAGGTAAGAAATAAAAAAAAAACTAGAAAAAAAATTCTCCAGAATGGTAGACACTTAACTGGAATGCCCTGACACTGTTTTAAAATACTTATATTCCGAAATCTTATCTTTGTCCTATAAATATTTATTTCAGTTGTATATATATTAGAAAAAAGAAAATTAAAGCTTACCTTTCACTTTGAAATAAGTTTATTTCATTCATACGAAAGAGCTTTAAAAGTTGTCTAGAAATTTTTATAACTTTTTAAAAAATCTTAATCATTTCTTCAGCTTTTGGACTTTAAAGTCCCAGTGATTGGACCTAACATCGTCAAGTAGCTATTATAATGGTAATTAGCAAAACTTTAGAGCCCTATTTCTTAAAAACCAAGATCAAAAAAAGTAAAAAGATCCATAGACAACTTTTTAGGTTCTTTCATATGAAGTCAACTTGTTTTGAAGTCGGTAAGAGTCTTTAGTTCAGACGCTTGGCTCTTATTTTTGCACTTCACTAGTGTAAATATCCCTTTGTCTCAAACATGTTTTTACAGAAACATGCTTGTTTAAAAAATGTTTAATATGATTTTGCACATAACAAATTTTAAAAAGTCTAAACAAACTTCATTGACACTTTCAAGAATCTAAATTATTACAAAGATTGTGAGTTAAAGATATATGAACAAAATTTTTATATTTTAAACACATCCTGATAGAACATTACAATATATTGTTAACATTGGGGTCAAACATGAACATTGCAAACCATCACAATCTTAAAATGATAATTATGATGCTATCGCAAAATCACAAAAAAAAGTTCCTTTCATAAAGATCACGATAGCATGGTGGATTGTGTGTGTTATACATGATACACACTTGTGATGTCTTGATTTTGGCACTGCAGGATCAGGTTTTAGCGACTTTAGTAAGCAATTTGCATGAAAATTATACATATTGCAAGTCAATTTATAATAATTTGAATGAAAATTCATATGACTTTTTGTATATAAATATAAAATTGGTATGAAAGTCATGTGAAATTTGTACAAGGTTTTAAAAAAAATTCAACTGATTATGTTTTGCATGTTTTTTTTAGATGAAGCATATATAATTGATCAAGATGATTGATGCAGAAACATTATTTGACTTGCTTCAAATGGAAGTTGTTAATTTTACACATAGCATGAAAAGTGTAAACAGACATGAGGCGAATACAAAATTGGAAAAAATGGGTTTTCGTGTTGGACAGAGTCTTATTGAAAGATTCACGAAAGATTCTCCAAGATTTAAAGATGAATTAGACTTAATGAAGTTTATTTGTAAAGATTTTTGGGGCATGTTATTCATGAAACAGATTGACAATTTGCGAACGAATCACCAGGGTGTTTACGTTTTGAACGATAATTGTTTTAAATTGTTAAGTAAGTTACCAGTCAATCGACAGTACATTTTAGAAGGAGAGAAATATGTAGCGTTCCCTTGCGGTCTGATCAGGGGCGCTCTGGCTGGATTAGGTGTGACATCATTTGTCACTGCTATTGTCAATGAAATGCCTGCTGTCAAATTTCAAGTTGAAATACAACGATCGTGATAGGTGTTTTTTTGCTTTCAAAGCACAATGTAGTTTATTGCAGTGAACAATATTTGACTAATAATACCTATGGAATGTTGTTGTATTGTCATTTTTAAATTTCAAATTTGTGGTAATTATTACCTACTATTTCTTTCATTTATGGCGATTTGTACTACGTTTGAAAATAATACAGGCAAATAGCTTGCAAGGATTATTTTTCAAAGTATTTGGTCGTGTTTCGTCATCGTTTTGTTTGACCTTGTTGAAATCTTTTTATAAAGAATTGAATTATAGTGTAGCATCTATTCACATTATATATATATAATATTATATATAATATTTTGCAACTATTTTTTTTTAATTTCTTTTGGAAGTTATTTGAAATGTCTTGCTCAACCTTGTGCAAATGTTATGCTTTGTCTTCAAAAATTAAATATAATTGCAATACTGTAAATGTCCTTTATTAACAGCACTTGAATGCATATTATTTTTTCAGAACGGGAGAAACTGGGTTCTGTAGGGAGTGCTCGAGGTTGAGATAGAGGATGGCATGGAATGGAATGGGTGCTTCTTATAGGTTTTTTAACACGTATTGGTTTTCTAAAGTATAAGTTATATATATTTGCAGACGTCAATGGTAAAACAATCTTACAAAGGAGCCACATCGTTCCTGTTGTTTATTTTTTTGTAATGTAATTTGGATGTTTTTATTTTTCAATTAGAGAATGATCTTAAAAACAGTTTACACTACAGGAAATATTGGTCTGAAATGCTCTTTTTTTAAGATAATGAAATTGTGTAAATTTAACCCAGTATAAATGCTGTTTTTTTAATGCTTGAATCTTTATACAAACAATGTTCTTACACACTATTCCTTCATCCAGCAATAAATTTTTCATCATTCAAGTTCTCTAAATCCAACTCTTCTCCACATCAATACTTTATTTAAAGCGATTCCGGGTGTCCACTCTGTTGAAAATATCAGTATATAATGTCACAATTTTTTAAAATATTGTCAAAATGTCAGGAAAAAGGCAGGAATAATGGTAATTTCTTTGATATATGTCTAGGAAGTACATGTATGAAATTTTCCATATTGGTGATGAAAGTATTGTTGCTAATGACATCAAAATTGTGGGAATGGGAAAAAAACTAGCCTAAGTTTAATGGCTTGAAATGTATAGTCACACTAACAAAAGCTGTAACAAGTAAAAAATATTGTAACAAAAGCTGTAACAAGTAAAAAATATTGTAACAAAAGCTGTAACAACTCTCCTGAAAACTTAATTAAAACATTTTAAAGAATGTGTTCAGAAAAAAATTCTGGATGCTTTTTTGGGGGAATATTTTATCCACACTTACCTAGTTTTTTGACGACATGCTCATACATATCTTTTTTAGAATAATGGCAAATATATAGAGTATAATGTGTTATGATTGTTAGAGTAAAAAAACAATAATAATATCACGTATTTCACAATCATTAGGTAAAATAAAAACCATTTTTTAAAATGTTTTAAATATCTCTTCATGAGGTTTGGATATGCCAGAACTGACTTTATTATAGACCAAGACAATCACTTTTGAATGTTTTATTTGATTGAAGGAATATTTTTTGGTTGTTGCTTTCATTCCCCTTTTGTCAATCCAATATAGGTTTTTAATGGAACACTTAGTGCCACGACAATGTAAATTACGTTGGTTGATTGACATTTTCTGTTCATTTGGCACCTATCACGACAATTGCATAACTTTCTGTTTCTTCCTTTTGATGTGATCTTTTATTACAGCATGCAATTTTATAATTTCTTCTGCACTGCACAAGTTTACAAAGTTTAAATGAGAATGTATTTTGGGATTGCCATATTATGCCATCTGAAATTCATGACACCGAAAAACAAAATGAGTTTGCTTTTTTCTAATTGCCATCTGTATGTTTGTTTTAAGAAAAGCATTATGTATAAAATAATATTGACTAGATTCACTATGATTTTTAGGTTTAAATAAAATACATCTATGTCTTGGTGAATCCATACTTTACTATGCATCTGATATGGCGACTTCAGCTATACCGATCCGATGTGCTGGCTGTAGTAAATCTATAAAATATCAAAATGAGTCCTTGTTCACATTGAGAAAAACTTGGCACAAACAATGTTTCAAGTAAGTCATTAATGTACACATAACTTCTTTAACCTCGGATAACTAGAACATTCGTTAACTCAATCCATTTTTCGTCCTTGTGAGGCTAATTTTTCGGATAACTTGAACTTTTTACTCAAGGAAAGGAAGTCAAAGACTAGATAAATGTCAGATTTTAATTTTTTTTATAGTTTTTATTGATTGCATCTTTTCCCGGTAACCGTTGCCCAACCTCTTGAAAAAATAGCTTTAACTTGAACTATAATCTCATTTAGACTAAATTCGACTTAACGTAAGTCAAACTAATTTCCTTGGTCCCTTAGAGGTTTGAGTTACCAGAAGTTAACTGTATTTTCATGAGATTTTATCAACTCTATACAATTCTATAAATCTGCATAATAAATCAATACTAAATTAAGGACACGGTAACCCCCTCAGACACATACTCAGTAAGGATACAGTAACCCCCTGAGACACATACTCAGTAAGGATACCAGGGGCGGATACAGGATTTTTTTCTCCTTAGGCGGAGCCAACGCGCAATTTTTGCCACGCAAAAATTGCGCGTGTTAAATCAGATGGGGGTCTTGGGGGGTGCTTATTTACCTATTTCAGCACTCCAAAATGCAGCAGACAGGACCTTTACAAGCCCATTTCTTACATGTTATTTGAAAAAAAAACAATCATAAAATTCTTAAATGAAAGCCAAATAATGTTTTCAGAAGAATTAAGGCTAAAATTAGCTGGCCAGCAAAACTTCTTCTTTCTTCCACATCCAGAAAAAATATTTACAGGCTTTTATTTGCAAGTTATGAATGTAATAGCTTTTGGCTAATATTGAGGCAATAAATTTTTGGAAACTAGATTGAGTAAAAAATACATATAATTCGTTTAATTCGGTATATAATGCAAAACAGTATATATTACTAATAAAAACTTTTCATGTTTAATCTATTCAAAAATTTAATAACATGAAAAAGGAGGCCTAAAAGAAAAATAAGCAAAAAACAACAACACAAAAATGCATATGTAAACAGGCTTTATTTGTATTATTAGATCATAGTAACAACAACATAAACAACAAGAGATAAATACAATAAAATAAAAATGACAAGAATATATCAAGATTTTGTACAGGTAAAGGCAGCTACTTAAAATTTGGATTTTTAAGCAGCAATAGCTAATTAAAAAAACAAACTTACAACACAACAACACAACATTCAGTCAAAAAATATTTAGCCCTATTAGCTTAATAGCAAGAAAAACACTGTTTTTATTTTTCGGTAACCATTTCTGGCTCAGACTCTTAAAATGTTGAATCAAACTTGAAAATACCTTTTAGCTGTTATGCGATAATTACTATAAATAGCTGAAATTTTTAACAAAACAAAATCATTCAAGAACAGATATCGTTAACTACATTATTACACATTTTTGTGTCCATCTGGATAAGGTTGTAATAAGTATATATGCTAAGTCATTTTCGCCATGTTGGTAGAACCACAAACATTTTCCATGTCTATCAGCACAGGGGCGGATCCAGCATTTTTAACATATCAGTCACTTTTTTTGCGAAGCAAAAAACAGCGCAGCAATTTGCTGCGCCCAGAACAGCTGGGGTCAAGGGGGGCGCTGTACGGGCCCTTTCGCTATTTTGAGCCTCTACGCACTATAAACGGCCTAATTAATGTCCAAATTATTAGCTCTGTTAGAGACGTTTTTTGTTTCGAATGGACAGCAAAATAACAAACAATCTTGTAAAGGGTTGCAAAAAAGTGTAGGAAAAATAAAAACAACGGTTTAAATTCATATATTTTAAGACTGTTTCGCCCAATATCAGGGCTCGTCAGCATGCCTAGGAAACAGCTAATAACGTAATATTAGCTATTCCAGACATGGACAGTCTGCTCCAATCAACCGAGTGCTATCAGCTGGAGCAAGCCGAACTCGGAAAAGGGGGGGGGGGTTAAAGAAAAGGAATTGATATAAAAATAGAAAGTTATTAAAGCCCCTGACAGGGGGCTCCTAGAACAGGTACTATCAGCCGGAGCAAGCTGAACCTGCAGAAAGATAACGACACAACGTAAACAAGAGGAAAGGGAATTTATTTTATATAAATGGTTACTATTTTTTTCAATTAGGAGTGGGTAAGATTTAATTATTTATTTATTCATTAATTTGTTCTAGATTGTATAGTGGAAAAATTTAAATTAATTCAAGTCTTCTTTTATCTTTAGCAAATTTATTTAAAACGTTATCAACATCTGGCACTATTTCATTGTGAATATACATAAGCGCTAGCCCGTTGAGGCGTTCATATACCATAGTAGTGCGAGTATAATTTTTAAGTTTTCTCATAGCAGAGAAAGAGCGTTCACATTCACATGTGGTGACAGGAATAGTGGCTAAAATTCTTAGGGCAACATGCAAATTAACAAAGACATTTAGATTAATAGACTTCAACGTTTGAGCAATAGTTTGGGGTCTATTTCCTTTAAAATCAATCCAATACTTCTCCCAAATTTCTAATTCAGCATTAAGCCCAAGTATATTTGGAAGGTCATCTTCATAGAAAGACACAAAAGACTTGAATTTCTCCTTCCAGTTTGTTTTACCTCCAGAAATCAAAGAAACCATTTTTGCTGGAACAATGCATAGGCCATTATAAGCATTTAGAGAAAACGGTTGAAAACGATTCTTCATTTCACTATTTAAATGGTCTAAAAGAGGATTAGTAACTGATTTTTTATAGTAATCAGAAGTTGAAAAAGAAGGATGATTATCTCTTGTGGTTTGCCTTCCAACAGTCCTCTTCTTCTCCTCCACAATTCCTACTTTTTCACAAAGAGACAGAGCCTCCTCATACCACCTATCATGAAAATGTTCCACATTATTTCTGGTTTGAAGGAGAACATTTTTTAATTATTTCTGGTTTGAAGGAGAACATTTTTTAATGTTTGAATAAGCTCTATGCTGTCCATAACATCAATTGTTCTATTTTGTAGCAATTGAGTAACTGGAAGTGTTATGTCAAATACGTTCCTTGTGATCACCAGAGTGACAAGAAATTCAAAATTAGCTATTTGGTGAAAAAAACCAACAGCTTGTTTTGATGTGTCATAATTGAACTGTCGATTTAAGTTTAATTTCATCTTTTCCAAAGTAATATAAATAGGCACATATAACTCTTGAAAGAGATCTAAACCAGTAATTCGTTCAACCCACCGAGTACGGCAAACATCCTTTAATTTAGTTTTTTTAGAAGTCGGACTATATTTATCTATGTTAATCAAGCCTGTGGTTTATTTACTATATATATATATATATTTACTTCATTGGTTCAACTTTTTTACAGTTTAGCTACCTAGCTAGGCTATAGTTATTAAATCAAATTTAAAAATGTATTTAAATATTATATGTTATTATTGCAATATTATAACAAAAAATCTTGTACACAACAGCATGAACATGATCCTTTTAATCTCTAGCTAGCTACTTTGTTTTGCCGAAATTCTTTTGAATCAGAGCTATTAAAACAATTATGCAAAAGATCATTTGGCAGATGGCCAAAGAAAACAACTTTGAATGGCCTATTAAATAATTTATTCAATATATAAGTGTTTAAGATAACAAAAGAATATTATTTATCTCACCACAAAGCAATTGCAGAACTCCCTGGGTCTTTCCTCCACAATAACTTTGGAAAATAAACCTCTGCATTAAAATTTCGAGATATTGTTCCATCATTTAAGCTTTGGTAAAGATCTTTGTGACACAAAGATTTGATTTTTTTTAATGATTTCTCATAGATTTCTTGCATATACAAAAAATTATTACTTCTCATTTCAGCACGTATTCGGTCAAACGTCGTAAGTCGCCATGCTTTCTCGAAAAGAGAAACAATACGCCCTGATTACCCATTATAAAGTCCTGCATGCTTTCATTTGGTCCGAAAAGTCTTCGATTGCTTTCATTTGGTCCGAAAAGCCTTTGATTGCTTTCATTTGGTCCGAAAAAGCTCACCTAATTGCTTTCGTTTGGTCCGAAATTTTAATTACACCGTATCGGTTTATGATGAAAGCTTTAATTATTATAAGAAAATACAGGCTGAATCACACTTCGAATACCGTAAATATGGGTCAAAGTCGTCAGTTTTTTGTAAACCAATCAGAATACGTTATTTCGGCCGGCAAGCCAATCAATTTGCATGAAAATTCTTCGGATGTCAGTCGCTTTTTGCCGCATCCATCAACTCAGTCACAGAAGAGGAAGGTCCGTAAAATAAAGCTCAACGGACGCAGGGCCTGCGGGATCACAGTACCCTATTATTTTTTACGATTCTTAGTAAAAATTATGTCAGTCGCGTGACGGCGCTGACGTACACTGGATCCGCCCCTGCAGCATGACAACTTCTTAAGTAAAATGTGAAAAACTTTTGTCATTTCACCCATTAAATAAAACCATGCCTTTTTCTTATTCGAATTGTATATATATAATTAGCACCATTTCCAGGAATTACTTCGATACCAGGATAGAGATTTTAAACCGAAACATCATCAAGTCTTGTCAAAGTCTTCCTCCCAAAACTAGTGTTCTCTTCCTTGGCCTTGTCGCATGTTAAAAAATCGTTTGGAAAGTGTTTATTGCCAGAAGCTTTGAATCTACAAAAGTAAACATATAAAGTTGTTATGAAGTCAACAAATTGTTATACATTACACCTTTACCGGCCACAAAAAGTAACCAGCTGACTAGCTATTCGATTTATTGTGTTGTTATAAAATGTCTTGTTACTTAAATAAAAAAGAAACCCAAGATAACACAAAGCTCTTTTGAATATGACACAAGGCTTTTTCAAATTTGTTGAAAGTGAAACTATAAACAGTTTCATGTTCACACTTGCTAGCACAGCAATAGAAAGCAATTGTGTATCTTACTCTAAGATTAATGGAATTAAAAGTAAACAGATGTACCTGAAAGCGTAGTCAGTGAGTTAAAGCTATTATTTTTGTTAAGTCAAAGCCTCCTTTTCTGTCAAACAGCTTTTTTGCAATCACAGGCGACACAGAGAATAAACGTTTTCCAGTAATTTTTCTTCTTAGCAACATTGCTCAACTTCATTCCCTGATCATATATTCAAAACTTCCATTTACTGCAAGTCAATACAAAACAATTCCTTTAGCCTTCTTTCAGTTGTATTGGAAGCAAACTTCGGAATCGCAGCTCGCCGAAGTTGGCCGAACCTATCAAACAGACCGGCTACCGCGAGGCAATAACAATAGGAAGAGTAAATTATTCCTACGCACCCATCCCCTAATATCAATCTTTCTTTCACCGTAAATTTCGACGACTTCTTGTTAAAGAGAGTCCAAAAGTCCACACTTCGGCGAGATTCTTTTTACGTCACAAATTCTTTTGTTTTAACCAGAGTCCAAAAGTCCACACCTCGGCGAGATTTTTCTCGACGTCATAATTCTTTTGTTTTTCTTTTGTTTAAGAGAGTCCAAAAGTCCACACCTCGGCGGCCGCCGAAGTCGACTGTTTTTACGGCAGAAAACAAAGGAATCGAGAGAAACAAAGTCAGCGAAATGCGGCAAAATGTAGTTCGACTACCGAAGAACCATAGTACTTCGGCAAAGCACATCGAAGGAGAGTCGAGCCTCGGCAAACACTCCTGAGTGGAGATAAGAATATTACCTCGGATCCTGGGCGCAAAGGAATCTTTTTAAACGCTTATAATAAAAATTATGCGTTGCTTTAAATCAATTTCTACATTTAGATACACATGATTTTCTCATTGGCAAAATTTCTCCTTAGGCGAGTGCCGAAGTGGCCGAAGTCTAAATCCGCCCCTGGATACAGTAACCCCCTGAGACACATACTCAGTATATTTAAAATATCTCCTCTGCTCGCTATATTAACCTTAACAAATATATATATTCTGAAAGCCAAATAAGTTATCTCTAGAGTGATGATAAAATATTTCCGTAAAAAAAATCAAAAAAGGAGAAAAAAAATTATATACAAAAATTCACCCTTCGAGTTTATTTTGTCGAACCTCAGTAAAATTTTTGATCGTTGAAAAACATATGGTTGCGAAGCTCTTATTCAGCTCTAAAAAACTTTGCTTTTTTACTCAAAACAATACGTGGTTCCGAAAATATAGCATATTTTGAGTTACAATAGCTGTTTTATGACTGATTTATCTATTTTTAAGCATGATAGATCAATAACTCGATATTTCCTCACTTTCTGCGTTAGAAAAAGCAAAGTTCTGTAGCCAAAGATATAATTATCGCAACAAACTTGTTTTCGTACAATTTCGACAAGATGGAGGGGAGTGTTCGACAAAAATATATACCATTACGACTGAAAATTTTATTTCGAGAAAAAGCAAATCAAAGATCTTTGCTTTTACCTGCAAAAATCATGATGAAGGAATGTTACACCCACTTAAACGTTATGAATAATTAATAACTCATGAATATTTTATTAAAAATTAAAGGTAAAGTGTTTTCGCAGAACTTTGGGTCTTGTTATTGTTAAACAGACAACAGGATAACATAACATAACAGGATAAAAACGAAAAATAAATAAATAAATAAATTAAAAAGGCATAGATAATAACTAATAATAAATTTGTATAGATTATTAAATTGTGAACGTTTCCTATGTTATATGTAGAGATGCAATTTTTTATTCGTTCTGCATAACTCTCTTTAATTATCATACAGATTAAATATATTTAAGGAATTTTAAACTTTGAGCACACTGTTGAAAACACTAAAAGATAAAAAAGATTTTTCCTCATTTTATCCATCTTAACAATAAATATTTTTGAATCGTTTTTTTAAAAATATCAGGAAAATATGCCAAAGAATCAAAATTTAAAAAAATATTTTTTTTAAAAAATATGACCCCAAAGGGGGTTACCGTATCCTTAATAACCTCTTTCCAGTAGAATATCTTGCATTTTTTTTTGTTTTGTTTTTTGAAGGAAAATTATATTTCACTCATTTAGAGTCCTGGTTGTTTTATCTATATTATAATACCTGTATTATGTCTGTGACACAAAATGGTATTGCAAGTAGTAAGACACACGCAGTGCATTATAAAAAGGATGGGCAAACCAGTGGATTTTTCCACAGGCCACCGACTAGTAGCATATATTTACAAAATACAAGTTTTTCTTTAAATTTTTATATTTCTCTTGAAAATTCTAAGGATATACGTAGTGTTAAGTCAAAGCAGTTGAAAGATGTATCTTGATGAAGCCGCCAAATTGTTTAACCTTGAAAGATGTATCTTGATGTAGCCGCCAAATTGTTTAACCTTGAAAGATGTATCTTGATGAAGCCGCCAAATTGTTTAACCTTGAAAGATGTATCTTGATGTAGCCGCCAAATTGTTTAACCTTGAAAGATGTATCTTGATGTAGCCGCCAAATTGTTTAACCTTGAAAGATGTATCTTGATGAAGCCGCCAAATTGTTTAACCTTGAAAGATGTATCTTGATGAAGCCGCCAAATTGTTTAACCTTGAAAGATGTATCTTGATGAAGCCGCCAAATTGTTTAACCTGCTCCATAACTGTAGATTTTGGCCTTTTATTTTATCATGAGATTTTTTATAGTTTTTTAAATTTTTCTGTAAATTGTTATACTGTATGTTCATTATCTTGGTCTTTGAAATGGTCTTTCAAATTATTTTGTTTAATTCTTTTGTTTAACTGGGCATTTTATTTTAATTTCAATATTTTTCATAACTTTTATACCTTACATAACTTAACTGGGACCGTCTCCACAATCGTTTCACATTTTATACGAATTGAAACGATCGTTTCGAGATCGTATCATCATTTTTTAAAATCGTTTACAGATCGTTTCATGAAATGAAGGTGAAACGATTTGAAATGATTGTGAAACGATTGAATTTTATTTTAAACTCTAAGCTTAAAAATGATACGAAGTGGAAGCGAATGGGAAACGATTCCGAAACTATTTTGAAACGAATGCAGAAAAAACTTTTGAAACGAATTTCGAAACGAACTTTGAAGCGAATTGTTCTCCCAAAACAATTAAAAAACAATAAGTAAACGTGATAAATTAATTGCTTGAAACTATTTTTAGACATTCCTTTCTCACTTCTTGAATGGGGTGATAAAACTACGTAGTTTCGAAACCAACTATGGCTATATATTTGATCCCGTTTTGATAATTTTTAAACGATCTACGGCGATGTTTTAGCTTCTTACGATCGCGTTTTGATAATTTTTAAACGATCTACGTCGATGTTTTAGCTTCTTACGATCGCGTTTTGATAAGTTTTAAACGATCTACGGCGATGTTTTCGCTTCCTACGATCCCGTTTTTATAATTTTCAAACGATCTACGGCGATGTTTTAGCTTCCTACGATCCCGTTTTTATAATTTTTAAACGATCTATAGCGATGTTTTAGCTTCCTACGATCCCGTTTTGATAATTTTTAAACGATCTACGGCGATGTTTTAGCTTCCTACGATCCCGTTTTGATAATTTTTAAACGATCTGCGGCGATGTTTTAGCTTCATACGATCGCGTTTTGATAATATTTAAACGATCTACGGCGATGTTTTAGCTTCCAACGATCGTGTTTTGATAATATTTAAACGATTTACGGCGATGTTTTAGCTTCTTATCATCTTATTTTTATGGTTTTTAAACGATCTACGGCGATGTTTTCGCTTCATACGATCGTGTTTTGATGGTTTTTAAAAGATCTACGGCGATGTTTTAACTTCATACGATCGTGTTTTGATGGTTTTTAAACGATCTACGGCGATGTTTTAGCTTCTTACGATCGCGTTTTTATGGTTTTTAAATTATCAAAACACGATCGTAGAAACGAAAAACATCGCCGTAGATCGTTTAGAAATTATCAAAACGCGATCGTTGGAAGCTAAAACATCGCCGTAGATCTTTTAAAAACCATCAAAACACGATCGTATGAAGCTAAAACATCGCCGTAGATCGTTTAAAAACCATCAAAACACGATCGTACGAAGCTAAAGCATTGCCGTAGATCGATGTATATAGATATTTTAAATAATTTGATTTGATAATAAAATTTCTTTAGAAATCGGGGCGTGTGATAAAACAAACTGTTGAAACGAATTGATGTTGATATTGTGAGACTATGAAACGAATGCGAAACGATTGCGAAACGATTTTCGTTTCAACAAAATGATTTTAAACTATTTTGAAACGATTTGAAACGAATTTGAAACGATTTTATTGGCAAAAAAATATTTTAAAATCGTTTCAAATTCGTATAGAGATCGTTTCAAAAATTATTTTTGAAACGATAGTGGAGACGATCCCTAAATGTTATAACTTACATAACTTAAAGGCACAAAATGGACTTAACAGCATACAAAGTTTGTTTTATTTTAAATTTTTACAAAAGCTCTTTTCGTTCTCAGGATATTCACCATTAATGATTTCTAGATTTGCTTATATGCTGCATAAATTATGATTTTGTATTTATGGAATTACAAATTTTGACACATGTCTGTGCATTTAAACTTTATCGATGCATTAGATTTTGTGCCAAAATGACACTTGTTTGCTTGGCTCAATTTTTACCAATGACCCAATAACTTGGCTCTGAACAACGGTTTTCTGAGTAAGCTTGTATAGGCCCTGATATATATTTTGTTTAGACAACAACTACTCAGAATTTCAAAATGGTTGCATTATTGTGGCAGAAGAAACTCAAGTCCAATTTACAACTGTACGAATAGTCATTAATTCGATTTGTACCTGTTTAAAAACGAAGAATTTTATTTTGTTAACAAAACACTTTTGAAATATTAATTGCAACCTGAATGAAAAAAAAAAACTCATGCGTATCTTATTTCCATTTATTTCAAACTAAATTTTAAATAATAAAATAAAATTTGATAGTGCAAAGATATAACTAGGGAATGTTTTAAAATTTATTTAGCAACAGCAAATTAGATCAGATTTCATGTTTTGTATGAATGGTATTTCTAGTCTCCATAACAACCTGTGGCAAGATTGAACACTCAAGATCGTTTCAGACCATTATAAAATAACAAGAATATAGTTTCCTTTCTGGAGAGAATTTCCCCAAAAATAAAAAAACGTTAACAAACAGTGATGCTCCAAAAACCGTTTTCCTTTGAAGTTTTTTGTTTTTATTTTGAAATTCAATTTATTATGAAGAATAATTATTATTCTACCCAATTTTTCACACTATTCTTAATTATATATGGTCTTTTTGAGACATGTCAACCATCCATAATTCTGACAGTGTAGTACCTATGTAGTTGAACATTTTGGCATTTAGCGAAAGGAATAAATTAGCTTAATTATTTTCTAGCTGCCATCAACATTTTTTCCATATAATGTCATCAGGAAGAATGACGTTTAACTGTCTAAATTGCAGTTGAAATGTTGTTCCAGTGTTTTGGAAATTTCTGTTACGCCAACTTAACAAATTGTTCTATGGGCAGCGGAGGTAATTTTTTCATATGGGTAATCAAAATTAAAGTATAGTTATAGTCAAGTGTGCCAAAAGCTGCAACTTTCTCATTTTTTCCTTATATTTGTGTTTGTTTAGGCTTTAGGATTGGAATAAATGGTTCTGGATGAGTGACAAGGAACCATCTTTAAAACCAACTACTATTTATTTTACATAGCATGTTTTTGGTAAAAATGTGCATATTTTTTCCTTACCGTAAGGTTCATGCTTTGTGGCAGTTCATCAGTAAAACTGTTTTCCCTTTCGAAAAACATGTGAAAATAAACTTAAAGATTTCCAGAACAAAACAACCTAAGTAATAATGGCTCAGGGGCTGCGAAACCCTAGGGACAAGGTTGGAATAAGAGATGAAACACTCGTTCGAAACATGGTTTATGCCCAAAATACGTTTTAAGTTGGCTATTTAATATTTTACGCACTTTACACAAACTTGTTTTACAGTCAACTCTGTACAGTTTTTTAACACATTTGCTTAAAAATCTTTCAGAAAAACTGTGCGCTCTGGGAAGCTGGAAGAGCTGTCATGTCTCGATTACCTCTTTAGGCCTTATAAAAGTAATTAAGTCAAATCCATCACCATAATGGCGGTCACGGACTTCAAAATTTTGTTTTTGTAGCTGGAAAACAGTTATTTGTCAAATTAGGGATAATATAAGAAGGATAAAAAGATCTGAATTAGTGTTGAACTATGTTTTAATGAGTTATATACAGAGAAAGTAGATAGTTTTGGCCTTTATAAAAATTACTTTCCAGATTAAATTGGGAACTTATTGCGATGATACCGATAGTGCGCAGCTTTTCTAAACTTTTTCAAATTTGCAGCTTTTGGCACACTTGACGGACTGTTTATTTGTAAGAAAAAAACTTATAAGTTTCGTTGCAGGTAATATACCTGTCTACACGTTAAGATAAAATGTATAAGTTTTTTTTAAAAATTCTTTTTTCACAATGAATATCAAAGAAAAACACGTAAATGTTCCGTTGCGGGTATTGTTATAGCAGCAGCAGGGTAAATGTTGAAAGAAAAAAAGCGGTTATGATAAGAAATTGAAAAAATATGCTCAAATCTTTAGTTTAAACAATAGCTCATTTAATCATTCTGTTAAATTTCAATAGAAAAAACTTAGCAAAAGTTGAACATGTCCAACTTTTAAAAAAACTTATAAAACCGAAAAAAGTTGTACATCTTTGCTGTTTACACGGTAAGTTTTTTTATCTTACATTTAAACAGTCCATTTAAACTTACCGTGTATTTTAGCCTTAATATGCCATGACAACCTAAACAAAAAGGAACTGAAGAACACGATTGAATGTCCAATTTTATTATTTTTGCCACCATTTCTCTCTTAAAAAAAATTCTGCATTATAGTTTTTTAAGAACAAACAATCATTCAAATTTACAGAAGAGCTAATTAAGTTGGTTTCACCTTAATGCTACGAATGCTCTATCACATAAATCTTTTTTGTAAAAAAAAGAAGTAATGGAAAAATCCCTAAAAAGCCAATTTTTAGATATATCAGAATAAATTGTCATAATTGTTGCAAAGCTCAGCTAAAATGTTTTCTGAGTTTATAGCATTTACCATCGTAAAGAGTCTATTATGGTGATTTTGAGCAATGCCTAATAACTCATTATGGATTTTAATAATTGTAAATGCAGAAGGGCGCAAGTATAAAAAAAATAATATTGGGAAATTTTTGTTATGTGTATTTAGTCCATAACTTTAAGCATCAAATTGTTTATAATTTTAAAATAAATCGTGGACTGGGCCATATCAATTTAATTAACTTAAAGTAAATCGCTGATAAACAGAAGTAGCATAAATTTCAGATTCCGTTAACTTTTATGCTTTACAAAATTTATTATTTCTGTCTCTATATGATAACTGTGTTTTGTCTGTTTAAAATGGTTGTGCTGCAGCTTTATGTCAGACCCCCGTAGAGTTTCATTCATAATTGCAATAGATTTTTCTGACTGGTAAACCCATGAATTTTTTGGCAGGCTAATAATTTCCCCAAAAGAAACGTTTCACCTTTGTTTCTGTTCTTTAATTTTGTAAAAATTTGTGACAAGAATCTTGTGTTTATAGATGTTCTGTATGCAAAATCCAACTTCAGGATTTATTCTTTACAAGAAAGAAGAAGTTATATTGCCGGCAGCATTATCTTGCTAAGTATGCACATACCTGTCATAGATGCAACAAGAAAGTTACAGGATTAGCTATGGTGAGTCTGTCTATATAATGTTACATTGAGATTAACTGACTATGGTCAATAATCCTGTGGAAAAATATAGGTTGTTTTAGGAATTTTGATGATGTCAGTAGTGTGCAAACAAATTTTTTCAAGATATTTGTTTACTTGTTCCTTCTAAAGTATAGAGCTTGAAGTGTTGACAAAGAAAAAGATAAGGGTTTAAATATTTTGCATAAGTATGCAAAGATTCGCCAAAGTAATAAAAAAAATATTTTGTTTACCCATTGTATATTGTACCTATTGTATAGAACTTGAAACGCTGATTAAGAAAATGTATAGGATCATGTACTTTTGACAAAAACAGATATTGGGGTTTAAATGTATTTTAATGAGGTCATCAATCCATTGTTGACCCAACTTTTAGGAAATTGGTCCTATTATCGTCCCAGATGGTGCCCAATTACCCACGCAGGAGATGATGTCAGTTATTTCCATATGTTTCCAATTTTTTTGGCGTCAAACTTAAAAGTACACTGCAATGGCTTACCAACTTCATAATATCATTGACGCCTATATCTTTGTAATTGTGCAAAATTTTTGCCTGGTTCCGTGTTTTTAGTCATAAAACTTTTCGTATTAATATAAGAGATAATACAAATTTATTGACAACTTTCGTTTGACATTTTTATGTGTATTAACTTAAGATGAATTTTGACCAAAAAACGCGTTATTACTGCTGAAATCTGAATTATTATGGTCTCTTTATGTTTTTATAGGTAGCGGGAGACGTTGGTTTTCACCCAGAGTGTTTTCGTTGTATAAAGTGTCGACACCTCATTGGACATGGTGATAATTATGTTTTTGAAGAAAGATCCCTTTTATACTGGTATGTATAGGTGTAGATTCCCCATCCTTTGATTATGTTTAAATGTGTGATGTTTCTTTTTTGTTGTTAAAAAAGCAGAAATCTGAATTGACCAAAGCTGACCTGAAGCTAACAACGTTGTTAGCAGTTCCTGACCAACCTTTGGTTGTTTTGTTCACCTATAGTGAGACTACAGGGGCTTTCTGACATAAAGATGTGTATTCCTGAATTGCCTTTTATTGTTCAAACTAAATTTTAAATAATCTTGAAATTTAAGTACTCGATAGAATGATACAATCTAAAACTTTATCTGCAGTAGTTTTTTTATTAAGTGTAAAGTTTCCAAATATTGCTTTCCACAATCAAAAACTTTTTGACTCTTTTATTTTTAACCATTAACCATTTAAGTTTTTCCTGTTTTGTCTTTTGCTAATCTATTTACATATATAGCATGTCCTATTCAAAAATTTATTGTTTTTAGTCACGCGTGTTACCAGAGCGATGTTAATGACTATATGAAGTTTAAAAAGTTCAAGTCATTTCAAAGAAATGCAATCCATCAGTTGAATGTATTTCCAAGTCAAATGAAGCAAAAGAAGTTATCCTTTGCGTTTAAAGAAATCAGAAGCGAAGCTCCACATCAGATTGAAAGTGGTAGTAAACAAACCCGGCGTGGGAGTATTGTTTCAATTATCAGGTTGTTAATGGTTTTTTTGTTTTCAACTTTAACCCTTGTAATCTTCCTGTAAATACATGCTTTTTCAACTTTTTTTCAACCCTTATTGGCTGATGATGATGTTTCGGGACCTCTTTGTAATGTTAAGAGCCTTCAGTAAGATATTTCAACTTCTTGTGGTGTCTTGTTTTTATAGTACTGACGATGATCCTTCTTCTTTATCAACTGGTGATACCATTCTGGAAATTAATGGAATTCCTGTTTCCAACAAAAACATAAAACAAGTATGAATGTTTATGCTCCACTCCCATAATCGTAGTTTTTACTTTTTTTTTTCATCCCAGCAATGGGAAGAATATAGCTGGTTGTAATTTCTTACTGTTTTAGTGAGAGAAAATTTGTTGAAGGAAATTTTCATATTTTTGTTAATTTTTGCAAAAATTAATCTTGTGAAATCGAGTGAAAGTAGCAAAAAAGGTGAAAATTAATCTGTATTTTGACTTTGAGCTTTATACCAGCTTGTATGTTAAGGAAAGTGCATCAGCTAAAGTACTAAAGCAATAAAAATGTAATGTGGAAATTATTAAAAGTTTGACAGTCTGGCAGGGGTAAAAGATATACTTTTTGAAACTTTTTCTACATCTATTTAGTTCTCAAAGTTGTTCGAAAACGACACAACCAACAACTGCATCAGTGTTACCATTGAAAGGAACATTAAGCAAGACGATAGCCATCAACACATATCTAGTCCCCAACACTCTGATCCTATAGACCCGGATGTATATGAACGAAATGTATCATTTTTCAACTTCAGTGTCTTTCATCGCACTGAGAGCGACCCTGCTGTTATGAAGCGCAAAGCACAAAACCGAAAGAAAAAACTCCCTGTGAAAGGGTTTTCATTGGATGGTATACCAGAAGAAGACAGGAAGAAGTTGATGCGTCCTATTCGCAAAAATCACATGCACTGTCCCCAGACACAATTGAAGTTAGTCAGAAGCAAATCATTAAATGATGTTGACAGGTTGGTTGAACGGTGTTTCTAATTGTTTGTTGCTTTTTGCACTTTTTCATCTTTGCGTAATAGCACCTCTCCTTGTTGTTTTGAAGTTGATTGTGTAAACAATTACATTTTATCACTTACACTGGATCATGAATTTTATTTCCAAAAAAAATTGTCTGTGGAAAATTGTTACATTTTAGCTTATCCATGGAATACGACAGGCAGTGCTTTAAAAATGAAATCAAAAAAGCCATATCTCCCCTCCATCGTGCTCAGTCGTTAAAACCATCCGGCTTAAAAACCGTAAATCATGTTTTCCGACCAATGGATTTGACTTTTGGTGAAGTAATCGGGAGTGGTTTTTTTGGCGATGTTATTAAGGTAGGTCAAGTGTCACTGATGGATTAATTGCTAAAAATGTGAAAATACTGCTGTCTTCCCAAAAAAAATCCCTGCAAATTTGACCCTATAAAAAGAGTGCTAACTCAGACAAATTATATGACTTTAATTTGTAAGTTTTAAAAGTTTTGGCAAAGCAACTGATTGTCATTTTTAGATAACGCATAAAATCAGTGGTGAAGAGATGGTGATGAAAAAACTCCACCAAGTAGACCCTGAAGCCGAAGAACAATTTCTTAAAGAGGTATGTATCCACTCTGTCAGTCTACAATTTTAAAATTATAGGCCTAACGTCAGGAAAATTTGGTCTTTTATAAAATGTCATGGAAAGGTCAGGAATTTTAAACTTTTCACTTAATCCTCGTAATGCGTATGCTTTTCATTTTAATATGTTTTTCAATGTGAGATCTTATCTTGAGGTTGTATTTTTTTCATCCTTTGTTTCTTTTGTTAAGTATATTGCATTTTTTTCTTCCTCCTTTAACAGCCAGCAAGTTCATCAGCCATAACTAACAGAAAAAAAGTAGGGAAGAAAATTCGAATATCAGAATTTTTAGCTAAATAATGTCAAAAAAATGTCAGGGAAGTCAAGGTCAACTTTTCAGTGGACACCTTGTATAACACCAGAAGTGAAAATAATTCCAAACACCCTTTATAGCTATGTTATCTACAAGTTAAGTATAGTTATCGTAAGTCAGTCTCTCCTGGTCAAACGAACAGGAAATTTATGAAAATGTTTAGTGGCGATCTTGTTTAGAGTTGCTGTTGTCACCGAGACATTTCGTTAAAAATTGAGGAATCTTGATCTTGCAAATGTTGGTTGTACAAAGAATTTTTAATGTATCTGTGTACCAACTTTGAAATAAGACAATTACGGAAGGCACATTTGTTAGGACTATAATTTCTGTCACTTATCACAAATCTTTGTTAGTTGAGACGTCGTCGAATTTTCTTATTTTTGCTTCAGCAGCTAGCTTCTGTAGTTATTCAAAATTAAACATACTAAAAGTCATTTCCTTTTTTTTAATTATAAATTTTCCAAAATAAATAAACCTTTAACTGTATTTTATCTGTATTTTCTCAGGTTCAGGTGCTAAAAACATTGTATCACCCGAATGTACTTCGTTGCATTGGGATTATGTATAAAGAGTCGACACTCCACTTAGTAACAGGTAGAAACAGTTTTTAAATTTCTTTGGATTTCGTTTTTATGTTTTAATATTTCTCAATTCTAATAACCACAATGTTTTTGGATGTGATGTATCTCCTCCCTATTGTACCAGCACCGAGGTTTTATTGAAGAGTAGAATGTTTGGTGATTATTATAATAATAATATGAATAATGATGAAATAGTGTTCCACTATCTCCTAATTTATGCAGTAATTTTCTTTCTAATAAATAATAACTGTAGTTGTGCGTGAACCGGGTGTAATTGACTGTGCTTGCATTTCTAGAGTACATTGCTGGAGGTACATTGACCAAACTTCTAAAACACAAGGTAAACTAGTAGTGAAATTGTTCTAGATGAGTACTTACTTGGAATAATTTTCCGAAGAGGAAATTAAAACAATTATCCTAGAATTGATAATATCAATACTAAGATGATTTTTTTAATCCTCTCTTCGGTATTCCACTTGCCACTTACGCGTTACAATTTTAGTGACTGTGTTTGGTCTATAGCTTATCTATAGCACCGACTGGTGGCCTCGTGGTAGAGCGTTTGGTTCCAGTGCAGAAGGTCTTGGGATCAAACCTCGGTCGAGGCATGCCAGAGACTATTAAGTGTGAATCAATTCTGGCGTTCAGCATGAGAACAGGATTGATATCTTGGTGGTTGTTTAGTGAAGCGATTGCTGTGTTTGCACGCCTTTCGTAGCTCAAACGGTAGCTATAAATGCACCAGAACTGAAGAGGTTATTAATTTCTCAAATAATATAAATTTTAATCTTGCTCCCTTTCTTTTGTTGTAGTATATTGAACTATCTTGGAAGCAAAAGATGGAGTTGGCGAAAGATATAGCGTCTGGCATGGTAGGTTTTTATTACCTTTGATCGTCACTGAAACTTTAAACGAGCATATATATTTGCTTAATATATACTTAAGAATATTGTTTTGTTCTCCTTGTAAAGTATATCTCGTTTGACACCTAGGCGTATCTTCACGATCAGAATGTGATGCATCGTGATATGAAATCGAAGAATGTTTTAATCAAAAGTAAAGAGGTGAAGTTACTAGAATTCTTTCTCATTTGATTGGTGATGTTTTAGTTATTTTTATTGTCTGAAAGTTCAGAAAAATATCTTAATGTTGTAAGATTTTCCGTAACTATATAATTGAATTGTATTTCTGTATGCGTTTCAGGATTTATTGGTAGGTACAAAAATTTTTGAAGGATGTATATTTTTTTGATTTTTATTCCGTTAGAATCTGACATGATGTCAGGAAAGTCGTTTGTAGTAAATAAGACTTCAGTTTATAAATAATATACTCGGACCTTATTAACTGCTGTTAAAAAAAGTTGAAAGTTTCTGCATACAAACAGTTAGAGGGAGGCTCACATCGAATATCAGTTACCAGAGCAAGCTAGACTTTATTTTTAACGTGTGTTACGTCTTGTTTTCTCAGCATCATTTAATGTTTACAATGTCGTAGCATCTAGAATTAATCATTTTTTTCTATACAGGGAGGGGCAAGAATCGCTATTGTTGCAGACTTTGGACTTGCTACAGTTATGCACGAGTGTCACAATAACTGCTTGACACCACTGACACCGAGATTCGACAAACTCATGTTTCCTCCAACCAATAATGTGCACAGTCCTGTGAGTCCTGTGAGTCCTCGCAAGAGACATACTGTTGTTGGGACTCCATGTTACATGGCACCTGAAATGTTGAAAGGTAGAAGGTTTTACAATGAATTTGTTATGTCAATCTTTTGCTTCTGATTTGTGGGATTTTTTTGTAGGTTTTGCGATTTTAACTCTTTCGCGAAAAATTTGTCGCGCAATTTTTCAGGTTTTCATTTTGCGAAAATTAATCTGTCATAATATATTTTCGGATGCCGATACGCGAAAATAAATCCAGTTAGAGTTTTCCCGGGGTTTTTTATGTTTTTAATTACGGTATAATCTGACGGAAAACAAAAAAAGAATAAATCATATGGTTTTCTTTTTCCCCTTTGTTTACGACGAAAAGCATTAAAATTAGCAGAAATAAATCTCCAGTCCAAAAAATTTTAACTTTACGACATTTTTTTGTCGAGTAAAAAAGGAATAGATATAATAAAAGTTATAAATATAATAAAGGCAAATATGAAAATATTACTCTTCCTTAACACTATATCATGCAACATTATTTCTCGGCTTATGGTACTTCGTGCTTCGTCACATACTCTCTGTTAGCTATCAGACCACGGTCACTAATATTGGGAGCTGCAAACAAGTCCAATACATGTGGCAATATATTAAACAGTGCACGCAGATTGCATTTCTGGATTGCCCTGTATATGTGTCGATGTAAGGTTACACCCATCTTCGAAGTGTAAACAAGGTTTTTGTTTGTTTTAAGGAGACGAATACGATGCTTCTGTCGATGTGTTTTCTTATGGTATTGTCATGTGTGAAGTAAGCTGTTTTTTATTGCACTGCCCAATCCGTTTGCCGTACTTACTTGAGTTATAAACTTCGAGACTTCCAACTTTAGATATTGGGACGTGTGAAGGCATACACTGAGCAGCTACCTAGAAAACACGTAAGTTTTCTGTTTGTTTTCATTGTGAGACGCATAATGTTTGCTTAAAGTGTATAAGTTTTCCATAGAAGATATTGATTACTAGAATGAGTGTCTCTGGTAAAAACGAATAAAATGTAACAGGACATTTGGCGCCTGGCATAGTTTGTTTTTTAACAATTTCGCGTCTTATAGGACTTTGGTTTGGATTACGAAAAGTTTAAAGAGCTGGTCGGAGAATCTTGTCCGATACATTTGTTGGATCTTGCAGCAGAATGTTGTAATATGCAGCCAGAAAAGAGGTGCGAGGAAGAATCGTCTTAATTTAATATAAATCGCCGCGTAATTTCTGCATTGCAGTCATTAATTCGTTACGGAAATTTTGAAAGAAGAAAGCCGATCAGCGAAGTTTTATGAGAAAATTTTATAAAATCATGTTTACCAAGGACTAGATTATTAACCTTAAAAATTCGCAAATTTTAAGGTAACAATCAAAAAACAGTGAAAATGTTTTCGCTCACTTTAACCAACTGGTCATTCGCAAAATTCTTAAAAAATTTGGGAAAGGATTATCTGAAAGATATTCAGATTTCTTGGCTAAAGCCAACCCTGAATTTTAATCTCCACGAAATTTAATCCAAATAAAGTTGACTTTTGTGTTCGTATTGTTTGATAAAACTTTGTAGTGTTGAGTTATTTGAATGAGATTTTGCGGAAAGAAAATTCGTTTGACAAAAATCCGCCAAATTAAATTTCAGCGAAAATTTAGTTTTTCAATGTCCGTTACATTAAATCTCCGCCTAAATCAGTTATTGTTCGCTCTCTGTCAATTTTTAAAAATATGATTGACAAGAGAATAAAGTTTATGGTGGTAAAAAAAACTCTTATTTAAAGAGAAAAAAAAACTTTCATGTTTCTTTTTTCAAAACAAGTTTCATCCGCCAAAATTATTTATTTTTGTCCCAGCAAATTTAATATTTTTTCTCATCCGCCAAATTTACTTTCGACCAGATTTTCTTACCACTCAGAATTTATTCAGAATTCACTTAGGCTGTATTTTAAGAGTCTGAATTCCTGAGAGTAAATTCATAATCTGTATGAAATTGAACTCGAACTCAAAAACTCCCCTTCTGTATGGCAATGGTAAAAATCTAATAGAATTTTATCTCAGCATATTTTTGTGAGAAAATTTCCAAGGTACTGAAGTTTGCCTGCTTTGCTTTTAGACCCAACTTCCATTGTTGCGAGCAGTGGTTGCAATCCATGCTTGCGAACATCACGTTTAACATTCCGTTGCCGGCAAATATTGACTTCAGAATTGAACCCAAACCGATCAGACTGAAAAGCGTCAGTAATAAATGATAGTTCGTTTTATATTGGTTCGCATATCAAAGTTTTACCACTTAAAACAACTTGGAAACCAGTGTCTTATTATAGTCAGAAGAAATTCGTGTCCAGTTTCTGACATTGTATCCTGATTCTTGCTTAGTCAGAATTAGTATTTAAGCTGGAAGAAAATTTTTCAGTTGCGTGCGAGAGTATCAAAATATGTAGTTGTAATTATTATGTTTTTAACTTATTTCTGGTATTTCTCGCACAAAGTTGAAATGTTTTTTTTATTGCACTGTATGTGGCCAATTTATGGAATGCTTTTTACCTGTTTCTACTGTTTGAAGAATACTGAATTTTTTGTACCAAATTTTTATGTGACCTTTTCAAACTATATATATTTACATTATTTTTTAAGTACAATCTACTTTTCCTGTTAATATATTATTAGTATGATGATAATTATGTGATTCTGTATGTTTGTTCGTTATTTATTTGCCCATTTTTATTGTTCAATCGTTCGCTAGGTTATATGCAATTAAATTGTAAATATTCTTTTTTTAGACTTTGCACATAATATCAAGTCGATTTTATTCACCAGAATTGATTATTTAGCGTAAATGCTAGGAATAACTTCGCGCAAATTGCTATCTATGGTTTTGAATTTGAAGTAACGTTAACATATTACAGGCTCCTCTAAAATCCTCTAAAGTCCTCTTTTTTAAAAAACCTTCTGTAAAATCCTCTAAAGTCCTCTAAAAAGTTGAAAGTGTGACCATATCTCCTCTTTAACTCATCTATTTTGTTAGGTACGCTAATAATAGTTTGATAGTTTCACTACTATGTTACAGAGATTTTACATTTGTTATAGTGATATAAACTATCTATCCTTCATGTTAGCAATACGTCCCTCATCAAAAGTTTATTTGAATAGTTTTTAGTCATTTATTCTGAAAGTAATACTTTCCTAAGCATATTTTTGTTCTTGACATCAGAAATAAATAGACTTAAAACCTAAGAAATAAAAAAGCGTTGTACTTCTAAAATCCTCTATTTTTGTTTAAAATTTTTCATTTTTGCGAAAAAAATTCTCTAAATTCAGTGCCAAGTCTCCTTTAAAATTCTCTAAAATCCTCTTTTTCTTCGAACAATTTTTTCTGGCCACACTGTTAGCACCAGAGCGTTTTCAAAGAAGAATGGCGCCAAACAAAATAATGATGAAACTGACATCCAGATAAAGATGTTTGACAAGTCATAATTTTTTTTTTCATGCGCATTTTTTTCCATTCTTTATAAAGAAACTCGTGAATATCAGCCTAATACAATATAAACTGTTTTGTCTATCTATACCAAGAAATATTACCCGAGGTCAAAAGTATAGACCAGCTTGCGAGGTCGATACGCTGACCGAGGGTAATATTTCTCGGAAGAGATAAATAAAACAGTTTATATTTTAATTATTAACTGATAGCTATTTTGTTTCGGTTTAGTTACGTTTTTGTTTACATTTATAGCTACCATTATTGTTGCTATGAGGTTAAAAGTTATACCAGGGGCGGATTCAAACATTGGCGAAGTCAGCACTCGCCTAAGGAGCAATGTAGCCTCCCCCAACGCGCTTCCTAGAATCGTTACAATTAGGTTCCGTTTTCACTTCGCTTTTTTATATTATGTTGTAGCAGTATCTCCTTCACGGTGCTTTGCCGAGTCTGTAAGATTTTTCCTAGTGCTACGGTACCGATTTAATATTTTGTCCTATTTCATACTTCAGGCCTATACCAAGTGACTCCACAGGCTACCGTAAAATTTGGTAAAGTCGGCGAGAAGCATATCTCTATGGCATTCCAAAGTCACATTAATACAGTTATCTTAAGATAACAAATGTTATCTTAAGATAACTCTATTAATGTGACTTTGGAATGCGTGCATATTCACATTAATGTCCTGATTGTAAGATAACTCGAGTAATCTTAAGATAACAAATTATCAGAGAAATATTGTAAGATTTCTTGATCATGGTAACTATGGAAGCCCCTGCACAATAATAATCTCTCCGCGAATAACGATCGTTATCTTCAGATAGCTCTGCCCGCGTGTATTCAAATTACGAATTTATCAAACCACGAGGTAGACCACGAGGTTAAACAAATTATACAAGAGTCGGCAGTAGTATCTGTCATGGATTATTTGTGGTTAAAAATTATTTTCTGACAGTATGGGCAGTGCAATGCAAAATTGGAAGAGTTATACTTACTACTACTGACTCTATGAATGAAGGGCGCTAGGCTATTCAATCACGCTAGCAGCCAGGTTACCATCATTAAGGTGCCTCACCTATATGGATGTATCATAGCCTTATATGGATATATACATTACTCTAGTTATATCATAATTTTGCTTATTTATTATAAAGATGATGCAGCTTCTTGTTGTTACTTAAAACGCGTTTAAGTTCGAGAAATACGCGTGTAGCTTTATAAACTGGAGATAACACACGTTATACAGAAATTTTCTCTTCTTGAGGACATTTGGCACGCTATCCCGAGATAGTTAGTTATCTCGAGATAACTGGTGCTATCTCAGGATAACGCCATTATTGTGCACATATACGTGTCCCTTGAGCACATTAATAACGTTATCCATGGATAACACTAGTTAACTCGAGATAACTATATTAATGTGCACATCTCATATGTGCATATCTCGCCGACTGTGGAGTGCTTTTCGCCGACTTTGGGTGAATTTACGGTAGTTTTCTATAGGTCGACAGAAAGTCCACCTTACAAGGACAATTGTTTATTTTAACCGTTGACCGTAGCATATGACAATCTCGGCAAGATAGGCTGAGATTTCCCTATTTCAATTCTTTCCGTTCATCATGGCTTCAGCAGTGAACATGAGGGAACGCGTAGAGTCTACTGTAAGAAGCAATAAAATCAACGATGTTAAAATTTTGCACGCGAAAAAGAAGAAACATTACTGGAAAACATTTATTCTCTGTGTCGCCTGTGATTGCAGAAGAAAAGCAGTTTGGCAGAAAAGCAGGCTTTGACTTTACAAAAATAATAGCATTAACTCGATGACTACGCTTTCAGGTACATCTTTTACTTTAAATTCCATTGATCTTAGAGTAAGATACATAATTGCTTTCTATTGCTGTGCTAGCAAGTGTGAACATGAAACTGTTTATAGTTTCACTTTCAACAAATTTGAAAAAGCTTTGTGTCAAATTCAAAAGAGCTTTATGTTGTCTTGGGTTTCTTTTTTATTTAAGTAACAAGACATTTTATAACATCACAATAAATCGAATAGCTAGCCAGCTGGTTACTTTTTGTAGCTGGTAAAGGTGTAATGTATATAACAATTTGTTGACTTCCTAACAACTTTGTATGTTTACTTTTGTAGATTCAAAGCTTCAGGCAGTAGACACTTTCCAAACGATTTTTTAACATGCCACAAGGCCAAGGAAGAGAACACTAGTTTTGGGAAGAAGACTTGACAAGACTTTATGATGTTTTGGTGTAAAATCTCGAGCCTCGTATCGAAATAATTCCTGGAAATGGTGCTAATTATATACAATTCGAATAAGAAAAAGGCATGGCTTTATTTAATGGGTCATCATCATTCATCATCATTCTCGGCTTAACGTCCGTTTTCCATGCTAGCATGGGTTGGACGGGGTATATTAATGACCCTCTTCCAATCTGATCTAGACTGTGTTAGATCTAAACTCAACTTCCTCTGTATCAAGTCTGTCCTTATAACCTCCTGCCAAGTCTTTCTCGGTCTGCCTCTGGGCTTTGCCCCAGGAACTATCAAGTCTCTACACTTTCTTACCCAATTATCCTCCTCCATTCTTTCCAAGTGCCCCAGCCAATTCAATCGTCTTATCTGGATAACATCTTTAATTCTACGGAGACTTAGCCTGCTTCTTAGCTCATCTGAACTCTTTCTGTCTCTCAGACTGGCGTTACACATCCACCTAACCATTCTCATATCATTCCTTTCTAAACGGTCAAGATCTTCCTGCTTCACTGCCCATGTCTCACTACCGTACAACATAACACTTCTTAATGGGTGAAATGACAAAAGTTTTTCACATTTTCACTAAAGAAGTTGTCTTGCTGATAGACTTGAAAAATGTTTGTGGTTCTACCAACATGGCGAACATGACTTAGCATATATACTTATTACAACCCTATCCAGATGGACACAAAAACGTGTAATAATGTAGTTAACGATATCTGTTCTTGAATGATTTTGTTTTGTTAAAAATGTCAAGTATTTATAGTAATTATCGCATAACAGCTAAAAGGTATTTTCAAGTTTGATTCAACATTTTAAGAGTCTGTACCGAAAAATTAAAACAGTGTTTTTCTTGCTATTAGGCTAATAGGGCTAAATATTTTTGACTGAATGTTGTGCTAAATCAGTGTTCATTCTTTCATTTTTGTAGATTATTGTGTTGTAAGGTTGTTTTTAATTAGCTATATAATCTTGCCATTTTTATTTTATTGTATTTATCTATCTGTTCTTGTTGTTTATGTTGTTGTTACTATGATCTAATAATACAAATAAAGCCTATTTACATATGCATTTTTGTGTTGTTGTTTTTTGCTTATTTTTCTTTCAGGCCCCCTTAAATGTTTTAAAAGATTAAATATGAAATTTTTTTATTAGTAATATATACTGTTTTGCATTACCGAATTACAAGAATTATATATGTCTTTTTTACTGAATCTAGTTTCCGAAAATTTATAGCCTCAAAAGCTATTATATTCACCCATAACTTGCAAAAAAAAATGCTGGATGTAGAAGAAAGAAGAAGTTTTGCTGGCTAGCTAATTTTAGCCTTAATTTTTCTGAAAACATTATTTGGCTTTCATTTAAGAATTTTATGATTTTTTTTTTCAAATAACATGTAAGAAATGGACTTGTAAAGGTCCTGTCTGCTGCATTTTGGAGTGCTGAAATAGGTAAATAAGCTAAAGCTTCTGGACAAGACCCCCATCTGATTTAGCTTCGCAAATCCGCCTAAGGAGAAAAAAATCCTCTATCCGCCCCTGTATACCATGCTGTATAGGGCCGTAGTTAAGGTTTTTTAGCCAATCAGCGCTGCTGATTTCCCGTATAAACCGGTTTAAAATAGCTATCAGTTAATAAATGGTAATAGTACATTGTATGTTACTTTTGTTTTTTCTTCTATACAAGCATCAATTTTATCAGCTACATGTTTTAAAATTGACTTTTTAATTTCTTTACTCGTGTTTTATTTTCTGTTGTTTTTGTTTTTGAGGTTTTATTATTTTTTGATGCGTTTCCTACATAAACCTGTTTACACCGATGCGGTTAACATAACATTTGTTAAGCATTGTACTATTACAATCCAGTCTGTAATAAGCGTAAGCATAGCTACATATGGCTCAACTCTCCTCATATGCTTTTAATATTTAGTTCTTTGAAGTTTTTTAATTCAAAAGAAGCATTTTCCTGTCAGCCTGTACTTACCTTGCAAATTTTGTAGCATACAAATGATGAGTTGTAACTTTTTATATTTTGTTTCAAATTTGTACCTAGCCTTCTATGGAATTGAAAAAGAAACAAGAAGCCCTGCGGCTTAAAGATTTCCGCCATTAGCAATAATCTGAAAAGATATAAAATGGTGACTTGTCACGATTTTATAGCTATAATACATTATCTTTCACCAAAAATATCCAGCATCAACAATTCCTCTATAAATTAAAATTCATGAATAATTAATTAGTTCTGCTCAATATAGCTTTAGTCTACGTGCTTGCAAAATTGTACAGAAGGAAATGACGTAATTATTAAAGGCAAACGTTAATAACATCATGGCGCATTATAAGACGATCTTCATTATGCTACGCTACACTGCACTGCACGAGCTTTAACTTTCGATAGCATATAAACTTTAAAATAAAGTATTGTTCATTGGATAATAAAACAATTTGTTGCACTGTTAGGATTGTTATTGGCTTAAAACTCATTTTAGCCTCGTTCTCAGAAAATTTTTTTAGCCTGGATAAGTTTCGGGCGTCCAGCCTAGCTGCGCTGTCTCTATCTATCTATCTCTCTATCTATCTCCTCAGGCGATTTTAAAGATTCCGCCTTCGCTGGCAGAAATCAAGAACTACTGACGAAATAACTGATCTTCCTTCTCGTTGTTTATTTTTATTTTTTTAAGTTTGCATACAGTATATACGTGACAGGAACACCTTGTTCCAACGGCTTTCTGCATAAAATTTATAAGGTTAGCATACATTAATTCTTGGTGTGAGCGTTGAGGATAAAAATTTAGAATTCTCCCTAACATGACAAATAATGGCAATTCCATTCTTCTGTCCATTTTATCTAAACTTAATGAGTTGGACGCTAGGTTCTGCAAATATTTTATTTTGGCATATGATTCGAAACTTTCTGCTACAGTTTTGAAGATATGTACACCCAGAGATAGGGAAATGTTACTTCTAGCGCAGTCGCGTGCGCATACAACAGTGACGTCACCGCAAATCACAGCACAGTCCCTATTAATCCAGCATTATTCGATACCATCCCATATTAATCTACATAGGACTTAATATTCACCACAGATGACGTCACAGCAATGTAGAATAAGAGGTCCAATATTTTCTAGCGCAATTCGCTAATAATCAAAACGCGCACATCTCAGGGGAATTTCCCTTACACGTTTGCCGTATGATAGGGAAATTCCCTAAATCAACGCATGCGCAATAAAGACACGCTAGGTCGAGCAGAATGAAATCGTCTGACAAAACAAAAAATCTTACAATAAAGGAATGAATACATACACCGTAAAAGAATTACGTAATATCGCGAAAAGCCGTGGACTTACCCTATTGGATGACGTACCACAGAGGCCACAAAGAAGGGCCGGACAACGAAAGCCCGTAAGACCTGTAACCCTGCTACCAACGCCGGAGGCCATGGATATATTTGAGACCCAAGAGATGTCGAAAAATCGATCTATCATGAAATCCAAGATGCAGGAATGGTATAACTGGCTGGTTAATGCCATCCCAAAGTCCATAAAAGAAGGGGTCATGAGCAATTATGCAAAATTCAAACGCGGGGTGATGGAGCTCTATAACAGGGTCTCAAATACAAGACCTACACTTCATGACGAGGTAGAAAAGGAGGCCGAGGAAGACTATCTACATGAACAACCGGGGCAAGATTTTACCCCCCAAGAACATAAGCATGCTCACCACAGGACCTTCCGAAGTTTTCGCATTCCCGGCATAGAAGGGGACGACGTCGACGGGTATATTGGAATGGTAAGACCCAACGTGAAAACCTTAGTTGGGGACCAAGTGGAAGATATGGGGTCGGCAAAGATACAGCTGTCACTATGGATCATGTGGAAGAAGCCAATAGAGGGAACCAAGGACAAGTATGAGGAGGCGAATAAAGTCTTCCATAGTAATATGGCCTCAGTATTCCAGGGCAGCAACGTAGATGACATGCTGGATACGATGTTTACCCAGGTTAAAACACATGTGGAAAATCCAGCATTACCCAAAAGTGGCTTTACGATCGGTCGAATCCTACACCTTGATGTGGACTTTCACAAATTGAGGCTAACAAGGGGTCCATCATATATACAAGCACCCAAATGGATAGCTTCGAAGAAGGCCATTATTAACCCCAAAAATGAGGATGAGGAGTACTTTAAATGGAGTATAATAGCATCCTTACATCATGAGGAGATTGAAAAAGACCCACAGAGAATCAGTAAGCTGAGACCCTACATAGACCTCTATAACTGGGATGGCATAGAGTACCCAACAAGTATCAAATCCATCTACAAATTTGAGGCGAATAATCCCGACATTGCGGTGAATGTGCTGTATATAACGGGAAAGAGGATCAACATCCTACGTCGATCGGTGCACAATGGACGTACCAAGGTGGTGACCCTATTGCTTATCACCGATGATAAAAAGACCCACTATACGGCGGTCAAAAGTCTATCGAGGCTCCTGGGCAAGGAGATCTCAAAGAATAGGAACCCAATGCACTTTTGCCTGAATTGTCTACAGGGTTTTCCTACAATTGAATCAAGGGATAAGCATTATAGGTACTGCATCGATCACGAGGCAGTCAAGATCACAATGCCAACAGAGGCCGAAAAATGGTTATTCTATAGGGATGGTCAGATGCAATTCAAAGTACCCTTTGCTATCTATGCAGACTTCGAGAGTCTATTGATACCGGTAGAGGAAGATGCCAGGGAGACCAAGACGAAAAAGCTGAACAAACATGTACCATCTGGCGGGTGCACGTATAGTACCTTTGCCTATGGGGATGTACCAGATCCCCTAACGGTGTACAGCGGCAAGGATTGCGTCACCCGCTTCGTCAACCATCTGGAGGATGAGGTGAAACGTCTCTATAATACCTACCCGCAGCAGGACATGAAGCCTCTAACGGAGGTCCTAAAAAGAGAACATGACGAGGCCTTGAAATGTCACATTTGCCTAAAGCCGTTTGATGGCAGCAAGAATAACCGCAAAGTTCGAGACCATTGTCACTATACGGGGTTATATCGAGGCGCGGCCCATAACAGTTGCAAATTGAAGTATAAGATACCCAGCCACATACCCGTGATCTTCCACAACCTCTCGGGATACGACGCACACCTGTTCATCCGAGAGCTGGGTGAAAAATATAATACTGAAGATATTGGATGCATAGCCGAGAACAAAGAGAAATATATCAGTTTCAACGTGAAAATCAAGGTACCCCTTGGAGGTATGGGATCTGATGATGGTGAGGTGTACAAGAAGATTGAAATTAGGTTCATCGACAGCTGTCGGTTCATGCCATCCAGCCTGGATAAATTAGCAAGCAACCTCATTGGTACAAACGCCGCAGGTATGAAATGCCACCGGTGTGCAGATACATGCCTGAAATTCCAGGGTATAGACGCTGAATACATGGCAAAATTCTGGTGTAAAGCTTGCAACTCGAATACCACCAAACAGCTTAATCGGGACCGGGTAAAGGCAAACGTACCATCGATGGCAAAGTTCATCGACAAAGATGATACCTTCAGACTGATGTTGAGAAAAGGCGTGTATCCGTATGAATACATGAATGGATGGCAGCGATTTGAAGAGTTGAAACTACCACCCAAGGATGCCTTTTACAGCAGGCTGAATATAAAGGGTATCAGTGACAGGGACCATGAATATGCTAAAAAGGTATGGAATTGTATCACCCCAGAGGGTGATGTAGTCACCATGGGGGACTACCACGACGTGTACCTTAGCACAGATGTACTGCTATTAGCCGATGTCTTCGAGACTTTTCGAGGCGTCTGCCTGGACAACTACAGCCTTGATCCTGCCCATTTTTACAGCGCACCCGGATTGGCCTGGAAGGCAGCCCTTAAATTTACGGGCATAAGGCTAGAACTCCTTACGGAACCCGACATGCTCCTCATGTTCGAGAAGGATATAAGAGGAGGTATAGTCCAGGCCGTACACCGTTATGCCAAAGCAAATAATAGGTACATGGGAGACCAGTATGATCCTGAGGTTGAATCGTCCTACCTGCAGTATCTCGACGCAAACAACCTGTACGGCTGGGCGATGCGTCAAGATTTTCCCACGGATGGCTTCAAATTGGTGCGGAATGTTGAGGCATTCACCGAAAAGCGGATTGGTAAGCTCGTTGAGGACAACAAGCATGGGTACATCCTGGAGGTTGATATCGACTACCCGGAGAGACTACACGACAGGCATAACGAGTTACCATTCTTACCGGAACGCAGGATGATCCACAGGGTCGAGAAATTGGTACCAAATTTGGAAGATAAGCGAAAGTATGTGGTGCATATTAGGGCCCTTCACGAGGCTATAAAACATGGCCTTGAACTGAAGGGGTGCGTAGGGTGATTCGATTCAATCAAAAGGCGTGGCTTAGAGGGTACATCGATCACAACACGGGGTTGAGAACGGCTGCCAAAAATGATTTTGAGAAGGACTTTTACAAATTGATGAATTTGAGTATGTTTGGCAAGACCATGGAAAATATTCGAAACCACCGTAACATCCAGCTTGTTACCAACGAGGAGAAGTACACGAAGCTTGTGATGAAACCAAATTTCAAGGGTGTAAATCGGTTTAGCAAGCACCTCCTAGGGGTTGAGATGGGCAAGACATAGGTCAAAATGAACAAGCCCATATATATAGGGCAGGCAATATTAGATATGTCAAAAAATGGTGATGTATGAATTTCACTATGACTATATGCAGCCCAAATATGGTAGCAAGTTGCAGCTCTGTTATATGGACACGGACTCCTTTGTGTACCATATCAAGACACATGATTTTTACAAGGATATAAAGGACGACGTCGAGACCCGTTTCGACACAAGTGCCTATAATCCTGATGATGGAAGGCCTCTTCCCATAGGGAAAAACAAGAAGGTGGTGGGCTTGATGAAGGACGAACTAGGTGGTAAAATAATGACCGAGTTCATCACCCTGAGAGCCAAAGCATACGCCTATAGGAGCCTTACACCGGAGGGCGGGGATCGAAAAGCGAAAGGCGTCAAGAGGTGTGTCACCAAGAAGTCGATAACCTTCGATGACTATCAACGATGTCTGGAGGAGGGCGTTGACATCTACAAAACCCAGGTCCTAATTCAAAATAAGAATCATAAGGTCTATACCCAGGAGGTGAACAAGCTGGCACTCAACAGGGCAGACGATAAACGTATTGTACAACCAGACCAGATGACAACACTTGCCAGAGGCCATTACCGCCTGGCGTCTACAAGGGAATAGAATGGAGGTGTGTTTATATATTGCTGTAATTTTACCGTATGCTCTGCTTGCTTATGTTTTTTTTCGATATCGACTACTAATAAATAAGATGTCTGATCTTGCACAAGTCTTTGACACAGCCTCTACAGAATATGAGAATATAGAGAAGCCTATCGATAAATGCCAAATTTTAAAGGATGCCCTGCGGAAAGGCAAGGGGCACCTTTTGCCCCAAAAATGCACAGAAGGGTTTGTTGACAAGGCTCCGGAGGAGGCCATCGATAAGGTCCATACAGAGTATGTACAGCGGGAACTTCAGGAGAAGGGTGAGAAGACGGCCAGGGCACTGTCTACCCATGTTATCAGCCTCTATGCTAGTATGATTGGAAATATGGTGGATATCGACAGTGTTGATGAATTACGTCGAGATATCGAAGAGGATCCTATTATCAAGGAGAGTATGACCGATCTAGGTATCCTTGTATACTGCACCATTGGGAGGTGTCTGACACCCATCTTGGTAGCGGGACATACTGCGAGGCATATGGGTAAGAAAAAAAAGAAACAAGAGGAGGATAAGGAGGATAAGGAAGAGCCCAAGACGACGGTACTATAAGATAAATGAGTGAGGATCAGAAACAAGATGAGAGAGTCATTACAAAACCATCAAAGCATCCGGGAAGGGTTGCGCAGGGGCACAAGTTGGTGGCACTGATGAAGAAGAGGAAGGAAGAAATGAAACAACAAGAGGCTACTGTAGAGCCTACAGTCAAAGCCTCCTCTGGAACCAGTTCCGTACAGTCCATGGATAATGTATATCTTTATGGCGTAGGGACGCTTGCCGTGCTCGCGATTGGGGTTGGCGTCTGGTATAAATTTGGCAGGGCCGGCAAAAATGGTGGAGAAACCCACAATCCAGAGCCTCAACAGGGGAAACAGGGCAAAACTCAGCCAAATATATCTATATTCAAAATGTTATAGAATTTTTTCAAAAAATGACACTATATAAATGACCACAAGCTACGTATCACCAAAAGAAAAGGAGATTTTGGATATGCTCTACGAGACCGTTGTAGACCTTAGTTTCACCTTTGCCTATGCAATGGCCGGCAAAAAGTTCCTTGGTGTTACGAGGCCATCTACCAAGATGGATATGAATGACGTTCTCAAGATGGTGGGGTACTTCGCATCAGGCAGGGCAAGTCGTGAGATGGCCGTGAAAAAAGGGTGGTTGCCAGCAAGCATAGTCCCAAAACCAAAATAGAGCGTCTGATAAAATTTCTATATCTCGTAGAGAGATATAGAAATCAATATGGAGGATACTAAAAAAGGCTCAAAATGCAAAAAGGTCTTAACCCTTGATAATTTCGGGGTTAAGACTTGTGGTCGGCTAAATCAGCAGTGCATAGGTTGCCTCAGTATTAGCAAAACATCACGCGACAAACATCTCACAAAATGTGAACATATAGGGACCCAGCCTCTATATTAGTTAATGAATATCTGTAGGGCCCATATGGAGGCCCAGTTTTCTGAGGGCTATACCTGGGAGCTCTACGAATATTTGCACATTGACCATAAGATACCTTTTAGGTATGTTGAAACCGGTAAGTCCCCAACACTTGCTGATGTTTCCAGGGCATTACACAGGGCAAGTGCCTTTAAGTAAAAATGAATAGGACATGCATCGAATGTAAAAAAATATTACCCCTGGACATGTTCAAGATTAGGGGAAATAGTAGGACGAAGAGCTGCATAGGTTGCCTCGATAAAGCCAAGGCCAGGCGGCATATCAAATGTAAAGACCCCCAAGTGATCGAATACAAATTAGACCCTCTTGCCACTGATAGCGAGATTCAAGGCCAAGAGCAGGATAAAAATTACCTAATGTTGTATACCTTGTTGACATACAACATCATACCCCAGTATATAGAGCTCATCGAAGCACCCCCCGAGAGCCAGGAAAAGGCACTGCTAATTGAGAGATATCGTAAGGTACTGCGGTGCCTTGCAGGCAAATTAGCATATACTCCACCACCGCTTGAATATAAGACCCAAAATACCAAGCTCTGCCCTGCCTGCCGGGGATTATTGGTAAACAATCAAGGTGGTGTATTGATATGTTTAAATTGTGCCGGGGTATATTCGAAGGTACACAATCAAAAATGGCTGTATTACTAAATGATGCTAGATCTTATTAAAGAGGCCAACACAGCAATCTTTACAGGACCGACAAGTTGTGGCAAGACACAACTCGTTTTGGACCTGCTTGAAAAAGAATATAAAAAGCATTATCATAACATAGTCATACTATGCCCTACCATACGATGGAATGAGACGTACCTATCCAGGACCTCACTCTGGAAGGATGATTACGTGTTCCTGATAGATCCCAAGGATCAACTCTTCGACTGGATTCAAAAATTATCCTCATTGTTGGCGGGCGAACACACCCTTTTCATAATAGACGATATGATATCTGACGAGAGCCTTGATAAAAAACGTCAACCTTTGCTTGAGCTTGCCATCAGTGGTAGGCACAGGAAGCACAGTTTATGGCTATTAACGCAGAGCTACACGGCTTTACCCAAAAATTTGAGGAGGCAGAAAAAGCCCTGTTTTTGTGGTTTCCTCATGAACGCTCAGATATGAAAATTATAGACGAGGAAACGAATCCCATCTCCGATTGGGATGATATCAAGGCTGAGTTGAAAAGATCGAAACACTCCTGCCTGTATGTGAGGCTGGAACATCCCGGGAGTTGGAGGATTCTTGAATGACCGTAGAAAAAAGCTACCCGAATATATGGCTACCAAATAATATGGAAGGAATAAAGAGCTGCTCAAAATGTAAACACTATCTTTCTTTGGACAATTTCAGGATCAAGGGAAATGGCCAACAGACAAAAATGTGCATCAAATGCTTGAATGTTCTCAAGACGTCGCGGGAACGTACAAAGTGTCCCCATCAAAGGCGGAGGTCCAAGTGCAAAGAATGTGGCGGAAGTGGGATTTGCCGCCACGAAAGGGTGAGATCCACCTGTAAGGAATGTGGCGGAAGTCAAATATGCCCCATCAAAGGCAGAGATCTAAGTGTAAAGAATGTGGCGGAAGTGGGATTTCCCCCCATCAAAGGGTGAGATCCAAGTGCAAGGAGTGCGGCGGTGGAAGCATTTGCCCCCATCAAAGGGTGAGATCCATCTGTAAAGAATGTGGTGGAAGTCAAATATGCCCCCATCAAAGGCAGAGATCCAAGTGTAAAGAATGTGGCGGAAGTCAAATATGCCCCCATCAAAGGCAGAGATCCAAGTGTAAAGAATGTGGCGGAAGTGGGATTTGCCCCCATCAAAGGGTGAGATCCAGGTGCAAGGAGTGCGGCGGTGGAAGCATTTGCCCCCATCAAAGGGAGAGGGCATATTGTAAGGATTGTAAGGGTAGTCAGTATTGCCACCATGACAAACAAAGACACCACTGCCCAACATGCGATCCTGCTGGTCATCTAGCTCATAATGTAGGAAACCAAACATACAAGGCCTTACGGGGAAACAAGGAGCTCAGTTCCCGGGAGTACCTTGGGTGTGATATCGCTACCCTGCGGACCCATATTGAAGCCCAGTTTTCCGAGGGTATGACATGGGGTAACTATGGAGAGTGGCACATTGATCACAAAATCCCCCTCAGGTATAGAGAAAATGGGGATGCTCCTTCGCTTGATGAGGTGGCGAAAAGGCTTCACTATTCCAACACGCAACCCATGTGGACGAGCGAGAACATATCAAAAGGCAATCGATATGTCTCGGAATAGGAAGTGCACACCCGGCCAAGCACTAATTTTACTACTCTTTTTTTGGGTAGTAAAATTACCATTTATGACCACGGTGAAAATCCTCTGGCTTGCGTCTATATATTAGAAAGATGTCAATAAAAGTTAAGTTCAACGCAGGGACCATTGAAACCCTGTCCGGCAATCAAAACCAGCCGCTTTTTAAAAGGGCAGATATTGGCCGTTTTTTGGGTATTGCCAACATAGCGCGCAGTTTTCAATATTTGGCCGGGGAAACTATAACAAGGCAAGAAATTGAGGGTCTGAGAGCCCAGGGTGCCATCCTAGGCTCCGGAAGAGGGAGAAATCCACATGATATGTTTGTCACATTGGATCAAGCATTGGAGATTGTGCGTCGTTCCCGAAAACCAAAGGCTTTGGGGTTAATCAAATGGCTTGCTCGGGCGGGTGTGTAAAAACAACAGGACGAGCTCGAGAAGCAGCGTCAGGCCATCGAAGACAGAGATATTGCCGTCGCTATACTCGAGGATGATCTAGACGGCAGGGATAGTCAACTCCTGGCACTCGGGGATGAGCTCGAGGATAGAGATGAGCAGCTTAGTGCCCTTAAGCAGGATAATAAGGAACTATGGCAGAGACTTGTCCCACGTCGACCCCAATATGGCACCGTGCTATGTGTAATTGACAAAAACGATCCTCATGAACATGGAAAAAAAGGTATACATAGGCACTATATGATCCGATGCCAGCGTAAGCAACTCAGCACAAGAATAAATATATTAAAGGCAATGTACCCCGAGATGATCGTGAGGAAACCGGAATGCGACGATGCAAATGCCGTACATGCTTGGTGTCAATTCAGGGACGATTGTCTTGGTACCGATAATTATTATCTTAACCATTTCACCCTACCCGACGATGATACGCGGGAGCTATGTTCGATATTGATATGTCGTAAGCAGGCACAATTTTTAATACCTTGCGGGTATTAAAAATTATATGCAAAAGTGGGGTGGGTGCCACCATCCCCTTTGGAAGAGGGAAAGAAGCCTCATTTAGTGGTGGGTTCCCAACCCCCAACCCCTATTGACCCTTTCAGCTGTATGTTAAAAGGTAGTGAAATATCAAAAAAAGATGGAAGCCTATGTACAAAAAAATCAATTTGCAAAGGATTACGATATCCAGATACCTGTACTGCACTGTTGTATCAAGGCAGGGTCGGTGGCTGGATATTACCCTACCTGCATGGAAAATTTCAGGTATAGAAATGGGGAATATTATGAAGGTTTTGAATATCCTACCGATGACGACCTTTTGCACAGGTTAGCGTCAGGCATGAAAGCGTGGGGTACATTTGCAAGAAGCGAGATCGATGAGGAACTTGAGGATGATATTCAAGCCCTAGGACTTCATATCGTTTCAGTTTAGGAGAATAGGTATGGAGCATTATGCTACGAGGTTATCAAAGATAAGGCATTGAGGTTGTCGGATTTGGCCGATATCACAAAAATAGGCCATATCCTTAATTTTCCTATACCGGATAGACGCTTGGTTGATATTGATTTGGATATTGAGCCTGATGTCATCAAAGGTATAGTTTATGGGTACCCATTCTATACCGAACCCCCTTTGCTGTATACAAGATATCCGAGTAAGTCACTAGAGGTTGAACCGTACTCCTGAAATTACTCTTTAACAATCCTTGATTTGTTCCGGGGGTACCTGAACATCTTCCGGAATAAGCATCAATTCCTCTGAACCGAAGCTACGATCAGGGCCATCCTTCAAATAGTATAAAATACGACTACCTGCTACTATTTTATCCAACCTGTAAGTATGTTTGCTGTAAAAGGCGTCGGTGGCGCGTCTCTTTTGATCACCGTGCTCCTCTCCTAGTTGTAGCAGGTACAAGTACAAACCATCCTCGGGTAGAGGCCTTTCCTCGGGATATTCCTCGCCTTTCGCGAGCGATATCTCCTCGAGCTTAATCGCCTTGTTGGGTTTTAGGCCGATCATGGTGGTTTTAGTATTATTGAGATTTTTGACGATAGTGTACAGGTGTTTGACCCATATGCTACTAGGCTCCCCGGAAACCAGCTCCTGTGCATCCTGGGGCTTAAAGAGTCTTTCAGCAATTATCTTATTGTAGCTCTCTACAAAGGCCGTAAATGTATGGTGATATTTGGTAGTAGCCCGCTTAATTTCCACCCCCTTATACTCCAGCAGCTTGGTTACATCAGATTTGAACTCGCTACCATTATCACATTGAAAGGTTTTTGGGTAGTGTAGGGGCCCTGCTTTGTAAATAGCTTTGATCATCTCGGCAACCTCACTGGCTTTTTTTGTTCTTAGAGGTCTCGCTACTTTGTATCTCGAGGCCACGTCAATACCCGTCAGGATGTATTTGTAGGTGCTTCCATACAACCGATCATGTGGCATGTACAATAGATCGAACTGATGCATTTCGTTGGATCTGGTAATGGTGAAGTGTGGGTAGTCTATACGTTTTGGGCCTTTGATGTGTCTCAACCATAAGAGCTGCCTGGATAGCCAGTGGGTGACTAACTTTTTGGATAGACCAGCCTCCTTCGCGAGCAATTTGATAGCCTTGCGTCCGGTCCAGAGGTGTTCGGGCATGTAGTAGATATTGCTTAGTTTTTCCGCCTACTCATCGGTAAGAATATGTAATGCTTTTGACATGTTTATTATATACATGTCAAAAACGTTTTTTACAGCTACCTGTAGGCTATAAAACCTAGCAGGGACAATGAGCCAAGTACGAACGTTAGCTCACCAGCCTGTTGAGTTTTTGAAGGTGTGTAAAAGTCGGACAACTGTGGTACCTTCTTGTTTGAAGCTATATAATACTGATACATATCGTCGTCCAACTCGCGAAGGCTCTTCCCCGCTTTTATTTGCAGTTCCCTTTCCTTTGCAAACCAATCGAGCTTGGCCTGCCTTTTACGTATCCACTCCGCCTGCGCATCATTCAATTTTTCAACGGCTTCATCATGCCTCTTCCTCTCGGCCTCACCATGTCCCGAATGCTTTGAAAAGAGATAATTAGTCCCCGAAAATGCAAGGGCGTTTATGGCCGCCCCGGCCACTAATACAGCTATTGTCGCCATACTTTTATTAGTACTCCACAGAATGAAACCTACCACCCAGAATGTTTAACTGAGCATCTTGAAGCAAGTACACATAGCATCTGAAATCCCCAGTTCCATCAGCCTTTTTGGTCATATGCAACGTTATCCCATCACTAAGCCGCTGTAGGGGTCTTCCGAAACCATGTAGGGTATGATCGAGGGATGCTCTGAAATCGATGAATAACGCATACCGTTCGTTGAAGAATTGCCCAATCGTTACCGAGGAGTCATGACTACCGAAAAGGTTCGCAACCCCCTCAAAATGATCCTTACCAAGCATGGCATGTGAATACAATTTGTTAGGCTCACCCTCAACTGTGATCGATATCTTCTCGATTTTGGGATTATAAAATACCTCATTGACACCGGAATAGACCTTCACTTTCCCGGGATCTATAAAGAGTAAAAGGACACCCTTGAGACTCTTGAGACTCTTGGCAGGGGTATCGATTTGGAGGTTGTAGCTAGTATCCGATTTTTTCATGGTCACCACCTTACTTCGAAGTATCCGTTCATAGGGTAGCGCGAGGCTACTATACCGCGACATCATGGCACTCGCGAGACCCTCATGGGTGACTTTGTCAAACTCCAATGAAATATTGCTTATTTTATAGGCAGCGTCGGCTGCCTTGGCTGCCGTAGATCCCACGGCTGCCGTACCTGCATCTTTGATCACGTCGCTGTATGATGCGAAATGTAGTACAAACTGTAATCTGTCATGGAGCCCTGCCTGGTAAAACGGCAGGTCTCTCGTCAATTCAAACATCTTACCAAAGGGGACGCAAAATGTATTTGCATACGCCGCGGCGATGGTTTTTTCTTCATCTGTCCCAACATACTCAGTAGCTTTGACCTGCAGGGCCCTGATGGTACCGTCATTGGGGTTGATTCCCTCTAAAATCAGGTTGTTTTCCCGATCGAATTTGGGCAGCCACAAGTCTCTGTACACTGTCAGGATATTATAATCAGATATATTCTGTACCTCCTTGCCATTCAAGGTGATGCGTAGATTTCGCACCAGGCTTTTGCCGATATTCGAGACGATGGTACGCTTCGTGTTGGTCCCCGTCAGCACCAGGTCAAATAGTAGCTTGATGCTGCCCGGAAATATGACATCATTCTGTCCTAGGTTCGGAATATCCACGTACAGGTCCTCATTCTGGCTGATTGTAGAGGGCACGTGACTCACCTTGACGCGCTGCCGCTTTCCCTTAATGGCAAAAAGCTGTTTCGTTTCTGCGTAGGGATCCAATGTAGTTCCAAATGCACTCATGTTCATTATATAAGGAAATCTTCTAATAAAATGCCAACTAATCCAGTATTTGATCACGATCTTCCGGATGAGGGGGGCGGGAAAAATGATAGGCCCGATACTAGGTCAAAACTTCCATCAACGCCAAAACGTCCATCAACGCCGGGGCCTTCAACCCAAGGAGAACAACAAGGTGCTCCGGGGTCTATGCTTGAGGAGCAGAGAAAAGAAATAATAAAATCAAAAGTGAATAGCCTCATTTAAGTAAGGATACGAGGCTGATGGGCAAGCTTATTATGATACCCTACGATGATTTTAGGTTGGAGGGGGAACATCTTTATTTCAAGGGTATAGATATTACTGAGGATATTTACAAGGAAAAAGGTGCTGGGCTCCGATCTCCTGGATCTATAATTAAAAATTTGAAGGTAGACGTTGTGCGGGCTATGGGCTTCTCGGACTTTGTCACTACGCCCAACAGGGGTAGGGCAGCGGCCCAGGCACTTGGGCAAAAGATTGATGACGTTATGGGGAATGACAGGGGTGATGCCATTTCCATGGAGTCGATAGAATTGCTGGATGAATTTGTGGATGCCACGGAGAGATTTTTAGAAGATACTTCATTTGATGGTACTGACGAAGAAGGAGGTATCACTGAACGTGAAAGAAGGGGGCTTAACCTCGAAATTCAAACTATAAGAGGTAACCTGAAAAGCCTGGCAAGTAAGATCATTTCGTTTGATAGCGAGATTGGCAAGGCAAAGGGTGGGATAATAAAAAAACTTGGGAAGCAGAAGGCCGGGGCCGTAACCGAGGAGCAAAAGGGTAAAATTGATATAGAAATAGGAAATCTTAGGGATAAGATCTCTGAATTGAATGATAAAAAAGAGGCCACGCAGAGTGCCCATGGATTACTTTCAAAGGAAATTTACAGCCAGCTGGGGGTCATCAAGGAGACGCTGATGAAAATTGCTGGAGATGACAAGTCTCTGATGGAGAAGCTAAAAATACTCTTCAGGGAGCAAGGGATCACTATAGCCAGTATAGTCTCCGCCATTGATCTATTAATAAGCACCATCGTGCTTGCGGCTACGGTAGGGGGTGCCGCGGCGGGTGCTGCAGGAGGAAGTGCTGCAGGTGGTGCAGGAAAGGGGTTTGTGGAGAAGCAGCTGGAAAGATTGGGAAAGTTCCTCAAATATCTTGCGGGTAAGGCAGGTGTTGCATTGCCGGGGATTATGGGTACCATAGTCTCATTCGCGTTTAGGGTAGCGGCAACTGTTGTCGAATACGCAGCCAAGCATCTGTACATGGCCATCGCGGCCGACGTTGGGTTTGTCGTGTTCTATGTTAGGGGGGCCTAGTTATTTTTTCAGCCATATATACGCAATAATAAGACCTACCCCCGTCGTGATCAATACGGCCTTGGTATCCTCATGCTGATTTTTTGGGGGTTGTTCAGGCGTAACATGTTTGGGAGGTATGGTATGCCTTGGGGATATAGCATGTATGGGTGCTGTGGTATGTATAGGGGGCACAGCATGTATAGGTGCTGTGGTATGTATAGGTGCTGTGGTATGCTTTGTAGTATGTATGGGTGTATGCTTGGGGGGTGCGGCTGCCGCACCCCTAGCAATAGCCTTATTGTTCAGATCAACCCGGACCCCCACATTGACATTGGCGGATGCGATCAAAATATTATTGTTATACCCTACAATCTTGCCTATTCGCAAATTCATGTCGGATGGCAGCATGTATACGCTGGGCATGACGGCGAAGTTTACCGGAGTTCGGGCATATTGAAGCACCTTCTGGAATTCCGTGATATCATGCCCTACATTTTCCTGACGCTGTACCATAGCCTCAAACTTTTGCATCAATATTTGTCTTGCTGTGTAGTTGTCTGCACCGGACCCAATTAGGGATGCCTTTGCCCCTGCCTGCGATCCAAGCAATAAGACCACGTAAACTCTTATACTCTCACTTAGCTTGGTCAGACCCTCCGATGTCAAACCCTGACTTGTTGGGATGATGAATTTGGCCCAATCACCCTCAACCTGTGGCCACCATCTACCGTTGGTGAGTGACGCCGATACCGACTTGGTCTTGTACATGCCATTGGGATCCGCGCCATATTCTGGACATACTTGCGCATACCCGGAGGTTGAGTAGGGATTTTTGTACTGACTAAAATCATCGTTAAAGGACATGGGTACCTTCATACTTGCTAGGATGCGACGCATGTGGTAATATATATGAAATTTGAAGATGGAGTTGACAAGTGGTACGGAGCCCGTTAGATGTTTGGCAGATATACCCAAGGCCGTGCTTGCACAATGGGTTGCAAAGTTCACCTGAATATTCCAGTAGTCCAGGGCCTGCCCTCTTGTCCATCCCTGGATGACAGGGTCATTCAGGTAGGTTGTCGTAATTTTGATGGAGTATTTGGTGAACTCGGGGAATACCACAGAAATGTGTGAATCCGTCGATACATACAGATCCTGGTGCTCCAGGTTGATTACATCAAGCGACCATTCTCCCCTGTTTGATATGTACCTTGCGTTGGGATTATATGAGTATATATTCATCGTTTTGTTTTAAAACAAAACGATGAAGCAGCTCTACATCTCCGATATATACAAGCCTACGATATTTGAAGACTATCTGGGACAGGACTCGAGGATTGCTCTTAAAGCTAAAAGCATTAGACCCGGATGGCTGAATCTGTATAACAATACAGATTTTACAATACGTAAGGTCGGGCCTGACCAGAGAGCGACTCGGATCGAGATCCTGAGTGGTTTATACAGGATAGAAGATATTGCGAATATTGTGAACAGTCAGGCAGAGGACAAGATCAAGCTTTTCATATTAAAAAGTGGATACTGCAGGCTCCGTGTCAGCGATGGCTTCTCGGTGGTGATGAATAGGCAATTACAGGAGCTACTAGGCCTACCCTACGACCCTAGTAAGAAGTATTATATGAAAGGTTATTATGATGGTTATTATATGACCGACATTTACCATAGGCTGAAACTTGTTTGTCCCCAGTTGGATGAGGACGATTGTCTGTTAAATGGTAAAAAGTCTAAAATTTTGGCCTTGCTTCCCACCAAGGAATTGAACGCCTGGGGAGATATGCTGACCTGGACCTTTGATACCCCTGTATACCTCCCACTGAAGGGTTCAACCGATCGTCTGGAGTTCATGTTAACAGATGAATTCCATCATGAGAAAAACGTGACGTTCACCGGCCTCATAATGTGCATTCTCATAGAATAAATAAATGGCTGATATAACCAAGCTGTACCCAAATTTACCAAGTGCACCTGCGCAAGGCGCCGACATGCAGGAGGAAAGTCAAAAATATAGACTTGATGAGATAATTGAAATCGAAAAGTATCTGCGAGCTGAAATTAAGGAGAGGGACAAACGCGCAAAGAAGTTCAAGATGCATGGGACCTGGGTGCGCTACTGTGACCATGGATTATTAGGGGTTTCGGTTATCACCTTGGGGATCGGTATTGGTACCCTGCTCTCAGGAATGGGCGTACCATTAGCAGTGGCAATGGGGGGTCTTTCATTAGCCGTGGGGATGGGGCAGGCAGGCCTTAAGACTGCCGGAAAAAGGTTGGGGGTCAAATCAAAAAAACATGAGAACATAAGGCTGATCGCCGAGGCTAAATTGAACTCGATCGTTGACCTGATATCAAGGGCCGTCGAAAATGGGGAGATTGATAAGTACGAGTTTAGCCATATATTGCAAGAGAAACAGAAGTACATGGTCTTGAAAGAACAGATGAGACAGAGGTTCAACCGCATTGTTGACTCCATCAATGAACAGGAGCGTGCCAAGCTAGTTGCCAGAGGGAGACAAGAGGGTCGGGAAGAGTTTTTAAAAAACGTACAATCTGCGCAGTATGCAAGCGCTATGTAGACACTCCACTTGAGTATAGGCCTTAGTTTTATACATATTTTATAGGCAATATATGGCCTATGAAATATATAGTTTTTTAAAACTCACTCAGCAGTGATTCTTTTTTGAAATCCTTATATCTACATTCCGTAATATGTACCTGAGGGTAGTAGTTTTTGCCTTGCACGTACACCGATGAAATGGACAGGATGGCACTGGCTTGGCATGCCTCATCATATGGTACCGGCAAACCGTGGAATTTAGTAGTGATTGCATCCTTATAGTATTTGAGCCTGGCGTTAACATACCGGTCCTTTTTGACCGGCTCGGAGATCAACTCCTGGATTTTGCTCCATATTTGACGATACTTCGAAACCCAGTCGGGATACTCTTCGAAATCAAGACCCATTGCCGGTACTGCGGTGGCGTTGTACCGGGTCACCCCATTCGCGGACCAGATTCTAGGTGTTTTCACTCTGAAGGCTACCACAAGGTCTTGTGTATGGTAGCCTATGATAAGCCTCTGATCCTTACCACTATTGGCCGGTACTGGATCTGACACTGTCAGGCAGTCCACGTTGATATCGTTGATGTCTGCAAAGGTAGTCGCAAATGAGTAGAATAGCTTAGGGCTGACGGGCTCTTTCTCAAATTGTAGCATGTTTATTGTAATTCGAAGGACCCCAGAGAATTACATGATGTCATCGTACATACGCAGCCGCCCCCGTTATAGATAATGTGCTCTTGGTAGCAGTACCAGCATAATATTTTACCCTTTACCTCAAATCTTCGGCCGCATCTACACTTATCATATGCATCCAGCATACGTTCACAGTCATTACATTGTTGTTCATCCATTTATTTCCAAGTCATCAATACGATCCTCCAGATATTTAATCCTCCGCTCATTCTCCTTCTCCTTCTCTGATTCTTGTACCAAAGCCAGGGCCATTAGCGGTAGAGAGAGACCGATGCCAGCCATGAAGGTCATGAATACTGCATTTCCAAAAATATCGAATTTTAATTGACAATTCATTTATTATACCCCAAAAACTCCTCTTGCGTCAAGCCGCCCCCAAATCTGACGAGGCTTCTCCAGTCTGGGGCAGGCCTTCCTTTATAACGCCTTTTCAACAGCCATAGCGACATTTCGTACGCACTATCATACACCTTTCGCTCTTCCACATAAGCCAGGCAGCACGCATTACTACAAAGGTAGCCCTCGTACACATACCCGTCGTCGTTGTCGTCATATTCACCCATATGAGCAGCCATGTTTTCCATCACATGAAAAAATCCAGATTCCGTCTTATGTTTTGTACTAACCTGCGGCGGATTGTATCTCATGGGGCACCTGACGCCTATGTTATCGCACAGTTCTACAGAGCACCAGTAACAGAGTACCATTTTATATATCATTCCAACAAAGTCCGAAGATTACAGAGCAAGTTGGTAGTTAACGCACATTCATTATCTTACAACTTTTGCTGTAAGATAACCCCAAGCCCATAATTTTTCAAGATCTGCCTTTTCATCCTCACCCTATCTGGATGCCGTGCTAATGGGGCCGGCTCCTCCTAATCCTAGCCTTTTCGGATTTCCTCTGGCGATAGGCAGAGAGTTCAGGCCTAGTGCCCATGCTACCAGACATGTCCCGGGTGACAAACCAGTCCGGCACATACCCCAGCACGCCGGGATCCTCCTCAACAGCCTTGTTGCACATGTCCTGCGTCTTGAAATGGTCCGGCACATCCCTTAGCATGTGGGGATCCCACTCAACAGCCTTGTTACACATGTCTTGCGTCTTGAACCGATTTGGCACAAAATTGAACATGCGTGGATACCTTTCAAAAGCCCTATTGCACATGTCCTGCGTCTTGAAATTATCAGGTACATGGCAGAGCATCCAGGGGTTTTGTTCAACGGCCTTATTACACATGTCTTGTGTAATGAAACGATTCTGTATAGACCTTAGCTGGTAGGGATCCTCCTCAACTATTTTAATCCACCTATCTTGAGCCTGAATATCATCCTCAATTTTGGCGGCCAGCTTATTTTTGCCTAATCTATTGATTCCGGCTATTCCACGATCTTTTGCTATCTCACTCAACTGGTTCATTGTAAGCTTCTCCATATTGATATAATTTTTTTGTTTTGTCAGACGATTTCATTCTGCTCGACCTAGCGTGTCTTTATTGCGCATGCGTTGATTTAGGGAATTTCCCTATCATACGGCAAATGAGTAAGGGAAATTCCCCTGAGATGTGCGCGTTGATTATTAGGGAATTGCGCTAGAAAATATTGGACCTCTTATTCTACATTGTTGTGACGTCATCTGTGGTGAATATTAAGTCCTATGTAGATTAATATGGGATGGTATCGAATGATGCTGGATTAATAGGGACTATGCTGTGATTTGCTGTGACGTCACTGTTGTATGCGCACGCGACTGCGCTAGAAGTAACATTTCCCTATCTCTCACCCTGATAAATCACTTCCGCTACAAACATCATTTAGTTTGGATAGACCTTTAATTGAATTACACGGAATCTCCATCCAAATATAACAAGATGCAGGCGCTGCATAAACTATCTCGCTATTAAAAATGCACAACTATGAAACATCCACAATGCGACCCAATTCTACAATTTCTGCTAACAAAAATACAGCCTATCATCCAAGGTCGCGCGATTGAAACGTTTATGGTCTTAAACGGCAATTAGGTGACAAAAAATCAAAATTTTAATGTCACCATCATGTTCGGCATACTTTTTTTGTTAACTTTGCCAAATTTTGTCTAAAATAAAGTAGTTTTAATTTTTGGACCAATTTTGGCCTAAAATGACATTTAGGTGACAAAAATCAAAATTATGATGTCACTATTATGTTCAGCATACCTTTTTTGTTAACTGTGCCAAATTTTGTCGAAAACAAATACCAATTTTGGCCTGAAACGTCATTTAGATGACTTCCAAGTACTTAGAGAGTTTAGGTACGAAGTTTAAATCTGTGACGTTGCAATTGACCATTTGGGACATTTAGTTAGTTACGAGTTGGAAACCTATCCTCGCAGGCGAGATAGTAAAAAGAAAAAAAAAAAGTAAAAATAGTTACCAAGATGAGATTCGAACACACGACTACTCCCGTGTCGGTGCTCAGAGAGCCAAAAATTTCCATTTTGGGACGGACAGCTGTATTTGAATACTCCTCGCATGCGAGATAGTAAAAAGCCCAATAAGCCCTGGGAACGAGATACGACGGATGAGTGAAAAACCTGACCTGAGGAGGCTGGGTGCTTGTTTTTTTATCCTTTTTTCTGTCTGGTTTGTTCCTATTTTGTTCTTAAAAGTAAAAACAAACTTTAGAATTCGGCGTTATTTGGTTCTTAAGCAAAAAATTAATAGCACCCGCTTTCCTTAGGCGTTCCTACCTCGTTCAGTGCCCCCATGTGATAAATCAGAAAAATTGATAAGCGCTCAGAGCGCTAATTCGAATTATAATGATAAATAATTGCTATGTTGCGCTTTAAGTAACACCCTAACTTTGGAAGAAAGCCCTAATTCAGTCTCAGAACTTTTTCTATTTCCTTGCTCATCTTAATGTCAAACGGCAACTGTGCTCTTTTGTCTCCCACATTGTTTATGTTCGTCTCGCCGCCAGAAATACAAAAAGTAACAACAGGCCCTGTCTTCAAAAAGATGGACAAAAGGTCAATACCCTTGATGAAGAAATGCAAAGTATACCACCATTGAACGTTTGGTTTTTTCTTCTCATTTTTAAGTTTCACCTTTTCAGTATCTTCATGTCTTATCCACCATTTTACCTGTCAAAATTTATTTGACTGGTTAAAGATTTCTGTCGGATAATATTTTCGTCACCTAGCTGGTAAAAATTTCGTCATTTTTAACCAATTTTTTGACCTGGCATTTGTCACTTTTCCCTTGAAAGACTTTTTTAGGAAAAAGTATGCTCTTATATCTTTCATGTATTGATGTTATCGTCCTGCGTTATGTTTACCAACAGACTTTTTTCCGGTTTAATGTTAATTGCAGATGGGTAAAAAAATATTCGTCGGACATCTATTTCCTTAAATTTATTTGTCAGATTTTTATCCATTGGATTATTCTCTGCGGGTAAGTTCATCTTCTTTCGAGTTATACCTTGTGTTATAGGAAATTAACGTCCTTCAAAATAGCGCTCAAAAAAATGACAAAAGATACAACGCAACAGAAAAATGAAATGTTAGGAAGAACAAAAAACGGAACGAAACACTTTAGCCCATTTTCTTTTCAACCGAAATATAAACATACCGGTTGAGTGTTCGTTTTAACCAGCAAGGCTTTCTTTAATATCCTTTATAAATCGTAGAAATTTATGGAGATTTAATTACCGTCTAAATTCAAAACGTATTTCTACGTATAAGTATTTCTATACCTTTAGCCATCCATAAATCAGGCGCACACCGTCGGATTTATATCTCCGAGGTGTACTTTCTGCCTCAATCAGTTTGCTTTTGTCTTTTATGTTCTAAACAATTTTCAGTGTGCCTCTGTCACAAAAAATTACGTACATGTGAATGCGGCTTTACAATTTCTATTATCCGCGAAGTTCACTCACTACTACACTCAAGGCTTTAGATCCTGGATCCTACGAGCAGGGAGAGGGCCTTTTCGATTCTTCTTTCTTGTGTTGTTGGCGGGGGGAGATGGTATCCAAAGGAGTATAGGTAATCTTCGAGTCGGTGAGTTAGTGAGTTCGCAAGTCGCGAGTTGGTGAGTTCAAAAAAAGTACGGTTGCCGTTTTTCATGTGGTTATTTCTCCGGAAAAATTAATTTTTTATTGTTAGCACGTTAACCCGTTTTTTCGCTGGAATAGTCCGAAATAGACCTAGACTGATGCCTGATGGGATATGAGCGGGTGGCAGCTCATAAAGCATTTTGCGCAAAAAGCTAAAGGCTGATCCTTAAAGCGACTATTTAATCTCCATATGCCATAGCGAAGTAAAGATGAGCAGCAAATGTTTAAAGTGAAAACATGAATTTTATTTTTATTCTTCTGCAGAAAAATATTTTAGCACATTTTTTTTAGCATAATGTTTATTTTTTTGATTTTGATTGGCTGCTAAAGATTTGTGACGTCAAAAATCGCCAACGATCGTTGTAAAAGTTCAAACTGTTTCAACTCCTTTGACGATCTCAGCGAACTGGTCATGTTACGCAATTTTACATGAAAGGCTTCGCGTGTCTTCTTTTAAGGCTGCAGGCGAAAAGGACAAATTTACGCAATGCTTCAGATATCGTGCTCGTATGATAATTTCGTCTTCAGTTTCTTCTCCCCAAATGGAAGCGCACTGACCGAAAATGGACCTGAAAAACTGGAAAATTGGCCATATTGAAAAAAATCCTCACTATGTTTAAATTCAAGGGGGTAAAAGGTGATCACTGATACGTTTCTTGCTATTCGAAACCATGAAGAGAATAGATAAAAAAACGTATTTGATTGAAGGAAACTCAGTATAAATTTTTAATGAGAAGAAAAACAACAGAAAAATTTATATATTTTTTACAACTCTTCGCGACATTTTCACCACTTTTTCGAACTCGTGGCTTTGACATAATTGTCACTAAACACCTTTCGCTGATCACGTCTGAAAATGTGATGATAATATAATTACCTCTTAAAATTTAAACTCTTCGGTGGAGAGCTACAAGGAGAGCATATGCATATTTTTCCGGATGTCGGCATTCGGAAAATTTTGCAACTCACCAGCTCACCGACTCACGCCTCGCCAACTCACCCTACAGATGAGATATGGCTAGCTAGTTTGGTGCCAGGGACTCTGCATAATAGATTCGCAAAGGTTAGGGTTAGCGTTCTCTAGCCATGATGGCTAGCCTCCAAATATCGAGGGATATACCCTGTCTATTAATTCAAGGAGGGGCCATAGCTTCGATGAGGAGTCCTAGAGTATTTAATGCTCATTTTGAGCTATGCAAATCTGAGGGTCCGTGCTCTGCCAGACAACTCCCTGTCCACACAGCACTGCACACAGTGCAATCTCCCCAATTTCCCTCACATGGCTTGGGTTCACACAGGCCTATGGTAACATTCACTCCCCCCATATTAAATCGCCACCAAGGGGAATCGAGTCTCTCACACAAAGTGTGAGAGTTATAACTACTAAGCTGCCATATTGTAAATAAAGTCTAGACGACTTTCTAGCGACTTTTATACTATTCTCTAATAACAGTCAGGGAAATCCTCTTAATTAAGCTGTATAGCTTAATTTGGAGATCTCCTAAATAAGCTGTATAATACAGCTTAATTAGGTGACATACATCTAAATTAGGAGGTAGAAAAAGTTTTTCCCTGATTACTTGAAAAACGTAAATTTTAGCAGAATCACCGCTGCAGCTCTATCATCGTCAGTTTGACCACTACATTATAAAAAAGAATGGTATTTCCAGCATCGTAGCGATAGTCTATTTAAACGTACTTACTAAAACAGGAAACGACCGAAAACGAGCAGAAACCAACAGAAACGACCAGAAAACAAGGAGAAACAAGCAGAAACGAGCAGTAAACGACCAGAAACGAGCAGTAAACGACCAGAAAACCATCAAAAAGCCCAAAATACAACAGCAAATGGCTATATGACAGGCGAAAAAGATTACCAAAATTCTTGATTATGGGCCCAAGTTTCATTCATTTTTTGTTTTTTTCTGGGAAGCCATTGCATTGATGTCTCACTTAACCAAAGTTTTTTGCTCAAGGGACCGTAAAAAAAGGTCCTGCTTATCCGGAGTCTTTTTTTTCTTAAGCGAAGTATTTTTGCTTGGATTTAGTAAGGAGGTTTAATGGACCGAGAAATTTGGTCCCAAATTATTGAAAGTTCCACTTATCCAGGGTACCACTTAACGCAAGTATTAGAATATTTAGGAGAGTAATCCTAAAAGAAGACATGTATCGGTACATTATTGGCGCATACTTACGCAACGGAAATTACATGCGAAACATTTGGCGCGAAAATTATTACGCCAGAAATTATTACGCTGGAAATTATTACGAACAGGGAATAGTAGAACAAAGATGCTAATGAAAAATATCTACATACCACCGGACTATTGCACTGCTTTTCGTCATCCTCACTGCTTTCCATGCCTGGTCACTTATTTACTTGAATCAATCAGGGTCCTCTTAACAACTTTCTTCTTATTTAGTTTGATGGTTACATGTTCGCGCATTTGATATCACCTTCAACTTTTTAAACACAACAAAATTAACCGCTGGAAAATAACAACCTGCGCGGCAGAGGAAAAACTCAATAAGAATGAATGGTGAAATGAATGAAATTTTTGTTTCACGCATGTCTGGAAATTTATAAACTTTTTCTTTTGGTTTTTCTATGTCTGGGTATGATACATATATAGATGATAATCTCGTCTCCAGGGCTCTTCTACGCCTATGATATGCTGACACATAAGCGTACAGGAGCCCTGGAGAGGAGCTTTATGATATCTAAAACATTCCTGCCCTATTAACAGTTTAAGTAGACAACTAAAAATGACATGGATCATGCATATCGCGAGCAACAACTATTTCATATTGAACAAAAACTAAACAAATTTAGAAGTTTCTTCATGAATGATTTTTAAATGTCTAGACATGTTTTTCTTTCTTTTTTCTTCCACACGAAACTTTTTTCGCAAAGTCACGAGAAAATCGTGCAATTAGTTACATGAAAACGAAGCTTTCGGCCAAATTTAAAAGGACCTGGGGTTTTGAAGATATTATCTGTGAAAATAAATATTGCGGAGTAAAGCGCTAATTTACTCTGGTGAGTCCTCCGTGGGTCACAGAGAGAGAGAGCACAGGTTTTATTATTTGTTAACTGCTGGTTTCTGGTCGTTTCTGTTTTTTACCTGCTCGCTTCCTTGTGGTTTTTGGTGGTTTCTGCTCGTTTTTAGTCGTTTTCGGTCGTTTCCTGTTTTAGTAAGTACGCTATTTAAAGCTGTTACTGCATCCTACTTAGGATGTCACGCCACGTGATACAGCCTATTTAAGCGGCCATTTTTAAAACTTCAAATTTAGCGGATCTCTGGGGTGCTACGAAAAAACTAATGTATTGGAAATTTTTATATCAGCGTTAATATTGGATTTATTCAGTTAGATAGATGCTAAAATTCAGTTAAATGTGTGTTTTCGACGATCGATTTGTACATCTTAACTAAACTGTAAAACGCCTAATTAGACTGTATCATACATCCTAATTAAGCTGACATCCAAATTAAGCTGTACAGCTTAATTAAGAGGATTTCCCTGACTGAATAATAATATATATAGCCGCATGGGCCATTACACGTTTTTTATTATTACAAGAAACATGCATTTGGGCTTAGGCTCAACGTTTCTTAGTTTTTTCGAGAAATAAGCCTCAACCAGGGATTGCACACATGTGTGAACATCAAGGGCAAATTTTGTGTGGAATTATCCATTCATTCAGGATTATAAGGCACTGGTGTGGATAAATAACTTAAGTATATACTTATTTAATATTTATAGAAGCTTTGAAGGGAACCCAAGGTATAAAATGATGTTGGACTTTATTATAGAGCTTAAAAAGTTAGCTAACACATTTTTTTAAATTTTTAAAAAGCTCTTTTCGTTCTCAAGATATTCACATTTAAAGAATTTCAAATTTAATTATGCTGCATGAATTATGATGTCATATTTAAGTAATAGCAAATTTGGACATTTTCTTTCCTCAGTAATTTTACACCTGTGCATTCAAACCTTATCAATGAATATATAGATATTATAAAGGTTAATTGATTACCATAAAATTTTTGCCAAAATGACACTTGTTTGCTCGTCCCAGGCCTCTTAATTTTTTGCTGACGACCTCATAACATGTGATCTGCATGTCGGTTTGCAATCAAATTTTGTGAGTAACCATATAGGGCTTATACAAGCTTACCCATAAAATTTTACTGTTAATAAAAACCATAACTGCGAATCTTAAAGTCAGCGAGAAAGGGAGCACATAACTATCTGGTCTGTAAAATAAAACTACCACCCCAAACACTACCCCAATTGGGATACCCCATGTTTTCAATACACCCAGACCAAACTCACTACAAAAAACATTTTTTCATATTATATCGCTAGTAATACGTACAAACACATACCATTAATATCCCTGATCAAAAATCTTGCGATAGTGAGTAAGAGCTTAAACAAGTTAGGTCTCAACGCACATGCTTTATTTTTTTTATCTGTAGGGATTTCAAAAATAGGATCAACATTTAATAGTAGTAATAAAGACAAGTAGCACCATTCAATGTTGTCTATTCCCCTAGCAATATTCACCAGTTTACAGTCAATCCAACAGTTAATCCAACAGTTAATTTCTAATTGCGAAATTTCCGACATTATTTTTGTATATTTAGTATAAGAAGTAATCCTTCTTTTAGTGTTAATAATACCAAAAAATGGCATTGGTAGATGACCTTAAAGAATGTAAACTATATGCCATTTTAAGTGTTGTTGGAGTCATTTTCATTATTGGAGGAGCTGGATGTTTCTTTGGTGGGTTTGTTAATACCAACATTCTAACCAAAGGAATACCTGGCATTGGAATTGGCTGCATTGCAATTGGTATTTTTATCCTGATGTTTTGCTGCTACTTGAGGCGTAAAGATCAGTACTCTAATGTAAACACAGGTCCTCAAGTCACTACTTATTCAGCAACCGGTACTGTTGTTGGTACTCAGCAAGTATATCCCCAGGGAGCACCAACATATCCAGCTCAACAAGGCAGTTACCCACCTCAGCAAGGGAGTTATCCCCCACAACATGGCAATTACCCACCTCAACAAGGGAATTACCCACCTCAACAAGAGAATTACCCACCTCCACAGCAAGGAGTGTACCAACAGCAAGGAACATATCCACCTTCCCCAAATACATATCCACCACCACAAGGAACCTATCCTCCACCACAAGGAAGTTACATACCCCCACAGGGAACCTATCCACAGGCAACCTATCCCGCTCCAGAATCCAATTTTTCTGGTTCTGCTTACCCAAGTAAGTTTGATATGTATTTTTTTTCTAACTTTTTTTGATTTCATGCACTAGAATTCAAAACACTATACCTACTTCCGAAAATTAATACCCACGAAATGCATATTTTTTTCGAAAAACAAAATTACCTTGAAAATTAGTACTATAAGGTATACTCGATCTTGCCAAATCAAAAGATTAGAGTCCCTCTGGTTGAATTGTAGTATTATAAGTATTTCATAGGATTCTGGATGTTTTTAAAAATATTTTTAATCCTTAAGACACTTATAGCTGTAAAGATTGTCCCCTATTACGAAGGATTCACTTGATCAAAGTCGTTTTCCATTTTTTAAGAAATTCGTAAATTTTGTTTTGCAGTAAGTGTAGATTTAATTTGGCGTTTTTTTCCTCTTAAAATATTCATTTATCCACGCAACTAGCGATAACCTCCGTCAATGCAGCAATCAGCAAATTATTATATGATAGAGACATGCATATTTACATTGCGCGAACTATAGAACAGCTATTGAAAGTTCTGAAGTTGTGTTTTATTTGGTTTCCGTGGTGTTTTCCGATTTTTCAATCATTTCTAAAGTGAGTGTATTCTCTGTGAAGAATTTTTTTGAGGTTGACTAAAAATGTATAAGTTAATTTTATGAACAAGCTGACAAAGTATATTTATGAAATTAAGTTTTAAAAGTGAACAGCAGTTTTTAGATGATCTACATTGTCCTTTTTGGAAATTTTTCCGACCCTCAGGGCCAACCATACATTTTTCGGTAGATATTGTTATCCAGCAGAATGCTTTTTTCTCCCAAGCTTTAGCTAGTCTAATACATTAAAGCATAATATGACAGTAGGAACAATAATACCTTTTCCAGCAAAAAAAGCTGGAAAAACAAAATGTGATAGTAGTGGCGATAATATTAACTTCTACGAGGGTAATGTCGAAAAAGGTAAATTCCAAATTCTGACTAAAAAACCTTTTATCTGTAGTAGCGGTTAAGGTCTGCTAAAATACAATTTTTGAAATTTTCAATATACCTTCAAAATAATTCCAGCTACCCAAAACCATTTTTGTGTTCTTTGACCGCACTTTCATCTTTAATGAGACCCCAGGTAAAACATTTCTGGCCAGTCGCTAATTCAGGGTGCTCCTTTGTCAGGAATTCAGTTTTAAATGGTCAGTCAGATTTATTTTTATTTTTCAAATTATTTCAGATCTGTCCTGATTAAATAAGTATTATTTTTTTCATTCCGGTCTATCATAATGGCTTTAATTAAATTTTTAGGATAACCAATAATCCCAAATACCCCCAAAAAATCCCAAATACCCCCAAAAAATCCCAAAGCTGTTTCTTTCATTCAAAAGCAACGGAAATTAAGAGTTCATAATTGAGCTCACAGCCTGTAATTAAAGAATCGCGGCATGTAATAAACACGAATACACACACCATAAGTACGGATTTCGCGTATTTTATCCATATTAATATGTATGTCAAAAGCAACAATGTGTTAATATTGTTGGTCTTGAATTTACTTACGAAATTTTATATGTTGCAATGTTTTTACCTCACAAAATATTTGTCTGTGCAAAAAAATTCCGGAACGATAAAAGTACTGAAGTGGCTCGTTCGCAGTGCAAAATGTCAGCATGACTGATTCACGAAAATTAATCTTCGCAAAATAAATTTGAACAGTGACACATTTTGTTGTGTTAATTAAAGCTTATGTAGCTAATCCATTTATTTTTTAGCTAAATCGGATGCTCCACCAGAAGTGGCTCCACCGCCTTATGCTCCGCCATCGTATGATTCGACTGCAACCGCTCCCTCTGCTCCTCCTTCGTAGTGATGTTTTCACTTTGCACTGCGCCTAACGTTGTGAATACCTATTTTGAAGTCAGACTTTTTGTTGTTTGTACTAGTAATGTACATATATATCGAGATACAACTCGACAACGGTCTTTACAGGCCCGCGCGATTTTCATTTCTTTTCTTTTTATTACTTGTCGAGTCATGCTGCACCTAATTTTGTGAAAGTTAAACCAATGAGAGTAAATTATTTAAAGTTTGTTTGTACGCGCGCATGTGTAGTTATGTCTGTGTTATTTTCTGTTGTTTTGTGTCTTTTTAGGAATGCGTTTTATACCATGACTGGGTTCAGGTTGCTCTTAGCCGGGAAACCCTTTCCCTCGCTATGCTTCCGTGTGGAGAAGCATAGCGAGGGGAGGATTTCCTGGCAACGTTCCTCTAAAGATTTTGTCCAAAATATTGCTTGTGAAAACGAGCAAGTAATAATGAATTTCTAATAATGCTCCAAAATTGCAGTATATGTATATCGTTTATTCATTTCTTTGTATGTTTTTGAAAATTGAATTCGGTTACTATTTCCTCTGCTTGACTGTGTGCGTTTTAACACATTTGATTTTTGAAAACTTCCCGTCATTATTTTCCTAATTTTGTATATGCTTATATATTTATTCTTATATATACTACATACTGGTTATTATGTGTATAACAATTCTTTACTTTATTGTAAAAATTTACCTATGGAATAAATGTTGATTCTGAAAAATATTAGAAAAATTGATCTTTACCACTATTTTTGAAGACGATCGAAAGCAGTTTCGAGAAATAGTTATCAGTAGATAGAAATGGTGGACCCTAACACAAAAAGCAGCTGATTCTAACGCAATTCCTTTCTAGTGCACATTGGATAAAAATCCTCGCTCTTTACACCCCAACCCGCTCGGATCCGATAATTTCGGAATTTTATCCAAGGTGTGGTATAAACCAAGTGCGTTCGATTTCGGCCGGATTTACACCGGGATCTGCCATTTCTATCTACTCTAGCTTCTTATACAGATAATTTGACGAAATTTAGCAAGACAGTCACGGGCACTTTACTGTTTTGATCCAGATGATAATGGTATTTTTTGATAAGAACAGTGCCAGAATTGCAAAAATTCTAAGCTAACGAAATGGTTGCAATGAAATATGCTGCTAAATCGACACTAGAAAAAATCGTTGGACCCGACAAAATGAATGCTGTTTGGTCTGCAATTAAACCCTTTAAAATAGAAAAATAAATCAGGAAGGAGTAATCAGAGGTCTAAAAAAGGTATTTAAGTTTTGGGAAAGACCTAAATTAATAGAGATATCGACAGGTAATGCTGTCGTTTTGATGGTACCTAATTTTTTGACGTCAATCGGTACGTAATGATGTGTAAAAGGCGTTTACGTAAGGTTATAAAAGAAGAACATTTAGTCGCCCTTATGTGATAGTGGGATTGAAACAAATATGACAACCATTATCTTCGTACATCCAAGATAAAATATTTACATGACGATCAATTTGATGATATTTTCGAGAAATTTTAGTACACCATATTCTCGACATTCTGGAAAAACTTGGTGATTCTTGTTGGATAATGTTAAGTATTGCAGGCTGGATTTGGAAATCGGGGTATTTAAACCTTATATCGAACTTTCAAATAAACTAAAGTCAACCAAGGCGATAGTAAACGTTAAAAATAGTGACAACAAATGTTTTATGTACGCGATACTATCAGCATTGCGTTCGCCAGAGAGAAACCTCCAAAGACAAACACATCTCTGTTTCTGATAATACTTGTATCACTTATATCATTTTTACTTCTACTAGAATCCATGTTGATGATTGAAAGACTTGAAACGAATGCTTCAATTTTCTTTGTTTTTTTTTTCAACTTTTCAAACATTCGAATGTCAAAAACATTCGAAAAGCACTCCACCTTTCACGTTTTGCACTCAACGCAGTGGTAAAAAACAAATTATTTGATGAAATTTGACTCAAATGCATCAAACACGAATTTCTGGTTTGATGAAAGGAATTTTATTGATGAAAAGTTTGTTCCTGAACAAACTTCATCAAGAGCGTCAAACGCATTTTTTTCCTTCTTTTTCATGTTTCAAAATTTTTGGCTTATCTTTAATGCGTTTGACGCAGTTTGATGAACTGTTTGATGCACTCGCGCCCGCCTTACATAAAAAGTATCAAGCCATGTAAAAAATACATCCAATGTTTCGTTGTTATGCTGAACTTCCTTGTGGACGAATAAAAGCAACAACACATTAATACCAATTTAATTAAATTTCTTCTTCTTTTATTATAATCCATAAAACAAAACCTTTCATATAGTTGTTTTGAATTTCTTAGTTTCTTCTTTTCTTTTAAACTTCACCCTTTCACTTTGTGTAACAAGAAATACTTCGTTTATCAACATGAACTATCTTGCTTTCAACTTTCTTGATGATGGGCAAGACACTTTCAAGACTTTCACCTTCGTTAAAGATTCGAAGCAATTGCTGTAAATAAAATACAGTCTTCTATATATCTGTTACATAAATGTCTGTCTATGACCGGCAATGTCAATTATATTTTCTACATATTTCTTTAAAAGCGCCTATAGAATATCCCCCAAATACTATATTCTGTATTTTATAAATCCTTTCTTTACGTTTTTAATTGGTTGGAACAAATAAAGCGGTAGAATAAAGTGATTTCATTTGCCGAGAATTTTATTGTATGCTAATTTAAATTTACCATGACGAGTGCTTTGTTCTAAATTGCTCCACCAGTAAAGTCACCGGCGTTGTATCATTGTTGTCTATTTCGTCCAAAAGTTTTAATGAAATTATTTTAAATCAATCAACGTTTTATTTGTAGGGTTATGATATTAATAACAAACCGTTTTGTGATAGCACAACAATTTTTACGGGTTTGAATAACTAGTTTTATATATCACATTTCAGTATTTCAAGATTCTGTCAAATCAGATTTAAGAAAAAAAACGAAGAAAATAATAATAGTTTCTACCTCAGATAGTTGAGAAAACGGTTTCTCATCTTTTTTAGAAATGATTGCTCTTTTAAAAGCATTGTTTCCTTTCTTGGCCTTTGTTCTGAATGTACTTATCAATAGACTTGTATTCTTTGTCAGAATACATATAGGATAATTCCTCTTTAATCAACTTTAGACCATCTTTGTTCAAATGCTGGAGACGTTGTGCGGACACATCTAGCCATTTTTTCATTCCTAAAAATAAAGTAAAATTTCAAAGGGTCTTCCTTGGACTGTTCGTTGAAACACAGAAAACAGTCGTTACCATACCATTCTCAGTAACATTCATCCAGTGATTCATGTTGATTACATCGTTAGCTATAACGTGCTCTCCAGTTGCTAAATGGACAAGTTTATTATTTAAAAACAGAAACAACAATAAAATCAACAACAAAAACAAAAACAACAACAATCACAACAACAACAACCACAACCACAACAACCACAACAACCACAACAAAAATCACAACAACAAAAATCACGACGACAACTACAACAAAAAATTAACTGTAATAAGAATTATACCCATTTTATTTATAGTGCTTCTTACTGCCGTCAATCTCTTTCCCACCATGCCATTAACCTTTTCAAAGGTCTTTTGTCCACTGTGAAATGAATTTGCCCAGACTTTCAGGTATCCTATGATATCTTGATAATCTTGAACTATGTGTCGAGTTGTAAGACATGAATCTTCTACAATTATAATAAAGTATTATCATGTTAATCAGTTACAACTTTCACACAACGGGCCTGCACTTTCGGATTACAAGAGAATTAAAATGGTTTTAAAGAAGGGTCTTACTTGGTGTCATATCTTCAATTGTAGCTTTAGTCACAGCGGGACGAGCTTCGTGGAATGGATTGTTTTTTGTAAGGACTGACCAAGGTGAATATTCGTTAAACATCAGCATTGTTCTTTGGCTCACTACATTGAAACGGGAACCTTTAAGAGGGGATAAGCTGGCATTTGGTATAAAAGATCGCTTTCTTTCCTTTTCATCATCCTCTGGACTTGGAGAATTTGATATGCATCTTTGTAATTCTTCTTCCTTTTCCTGGATACTCTCATAGAAGTTAGCTAATAATTCCGATTGCCTGTATAATGTAATAAAACGTCTGGATTTATTTTTAGAAAATTTGCATTTTAAAGTGTAAAATGTTTTGAAAGAAAATGCAATTGCAAGTGATGTTATCCAGCAAAAATATGCAATTTCTTCTCCCTTTTTCACTGTATGATTTTATTTTGATTTCCTTATTTTAATTATTAAAATCCACCCCTCCATACTCAAACAGAGAGTGGTGAACAAGGTCAAAGAACATATCCAAAAAAAAGGAAATTGTGTTTTGTTTTGTGCGCCATGTTTCATTTTAAATTGCAATGCTATATTCACTGTCAAACTTACTGTCTCTACAATAAATATATACAATACCATTTGGCTGCTGCATCTAGTTTAGGCTGAAGAAATTTGTACTCCTCATTGTAAGCTTCTCTCAATGCCATATTAGTCACAGATTTAACAAAGTCATCTTGGAAACAAATTATCTTATCCTTTAACTCTATTTCTTTCGGAGTATCATCTTCACTAGTTGTTACTTTATAAACAAGTCTGAACTTTAAACACGAAGGTTGACTAAAAAGGTAAGAAGATATATCCTTCAATGATCTGCAAAATATGTAAGATATATAAACTAAAATGATACCGAGGTTCAAAATGACTACAACTTGCGTAACGACAACAAACAGATCCAAAGTTAATCAGTTAGTTTATACTTAGTAGTAAGTAAAATTGATTTTAACTTGTTCCTTCCACTTACTTTTAGGTGTGGTAAAAAAATAAACTTATGGTGGCCTTAAAGAACAATTCAAGGATATATTTTGGGCGCAATATAGAGAGGCATGGTACGTCAATATATGTCGCAACCAACACTTGTTAAGTTTCTGCGGTAACTGTGACATTCTCATCTTTTAAAACCTATTCTCATTCGCTTGCAACAATCTTCTACTGAGTTGGGATTGTGATGAAACTAATAACTTTCGACATTTAAAGCAACTCATGGATAAGGTAGAAAGTAGATTTAGAAAACTGCGACATTTAGCTAGCGTTGGCTTGCGACATTTAATTTTGTGACATTAATTGTTATTCATGGATAAATTTGCGACAATTACTGTTGCAACATGTTTTTGTTCATCGCTACACATATAAGAATGTGTATTCATTGGTTGTGCACTGATTTAGCATATCTTATCATTGCAGTTCAGAATTAAAAAAAATTACTGAAGATGTGTGAGTGTAAGCCACATAAATTATGAAAATGAGTTGAAACAGTACGAATTTGCTATTTTTGGCAGGGAGCAGGATTGAAGATAACTCACAATGTCGCAAATATGTTAACGATACACAAGTGCCTTATTCAGATGATCTATACATTACCATATATCCTCACATCTAACAAAAATTGTACCTGACATAACTTATGTGATGGCAATATATTCTTTAAGTCCTAAATTCAACATAGATTATACCTGGCAGCTTTCTCGATTGGATAACTTGACAACATGGAACTAATACTGAGAATGTTGGCAGCATTTGGTTGCGAAGCAGTCTTAATGTCACGCACAAATTGTGATGGCCCTGAGAGATCAGCATTCAATGATTCAAGCCGTGATTTTACTCCTTCGATGTCGTTAACGAGAAATTCCGCTATATCTTTACACACTGTAGCATCAGAAAGCTTAGCAATGACACTCTAATGTGATAAAGATTAAAATCTCCTCTGCAAAAACATTGGAAATATTGCTTTGTTATATCCTACCTTTGGATAAAAAAAAGGTTTGCACAACGTGCAACGTGTTATAATGTTAAAACGTTATGATATGATATAAATGAAAAAGAGATGTAAAGAGTTGAACCTACCCTCGCAACGTTGTCATGGTGAATGGCTTCAGCATGTGACTTCACTCTTTCAGATTCACATTGTGCCATGCAGCCTACATCACTGACTTTATGTGAGTCTTTAACAAACTTTATACATCGTGCATCTTGTTGTTTTCTTGTAGTTGTGCATTTCTTCTCCCATTTTAGTCCTGGCATGTAAACTAAATATAGGAAGAAACATGAAGAAACTAATACTGCCACATCTGCAAAGTAACTTGACACGGAGAATGTATGTGTATATACCTGGTTTACACTCCCTTCCGCACCGTTTTGACACTGCTTGAAGAGAACGTGTTCGTTCAAGCTTTGATTTTTTAGCAGAATCCCCTAATGACTCAACATTTTCCGAAAGGGAATCACGTGTTGCCGAATGTTTTTTATAAAGGGCGGTTATCTTTTTTATGTCTGAAAGAAGTTTGTTCATAACGTCATCGTAGGGTTTTGTGAATTCATTGAGACTGTCTTGAAGAACTTCGGGAATTTTTTGTTTAACCTTAGACAGCACATCCACTTCGAGCTAAACAATATGAAATTATTTTATATTGCCACATGCACAGAATTTGTTGGTCAAAGTTAGTGAGTTAGATTAGAAAAAGGGCCGCCAAGGCACATAAGAAATCTTAGGCGTCATAATACTTAGTAAAAAGATATCTTTTTATAGCCAACGTGAGAATGACCAACTAAAGAAAACTTCTTAAATTTCCTGTAAGGCAATCTCTACAACAAAATACAGCATTTTCTAACCTTGAAATTCATTTCAGTTATTTCTTCGCCATTGAAATTAGCTGTCAATTTTAGGGTCCCTTGAACAACTCCATAAATCAATCCAGTGTGTAGAAACTCATATTTTGTAAGCCTTCCATTACTATTCCCCATAATTTTTATTTTTCCCATTCCAGCATAACCAACTGTCCGAATATATCCATCAATATATCCCTCAGTAAAGGCACCATTCTGATACTTAATATATAATTTTGGTCCAAGCATTTCTTCATCTTCATTCACCGTCACATGAATACGAGATACTCTTTTCTTTACTGTAAGAATAATATGAAACTATGGGTAAACAGTTTGGGGGTAATATATATTTTTCTACTTCTAATTATCCTAATTTATACTTTTTCTAGACCTTTTTATTTGCGTTTATAGATTGGCTAGAGAAGTTTACTTAAAAAAAAATTCTTTTGCTACAAAAAGAAAACATAAGAAAACCAAAAAACAAAGAAAAGGTTATTTCAAACTTGATTATTGAGCTGTTTAAGTCCTGAACGTACCTTTAATTGTTGTTCCCTGAGGAGTTTTTCGGTCAACTTCTTCTTCAGTGACACCCCATCGAATAGGTTGTAATTCAACAATCAATTCGACTGCGTTATTTTCAAGTAAAACTGCTAATGGCATGTTGTTGCCAAGACCTGTTTTGTTTAACTTTCCATAAAGTCTCAATCCTCCCTCGGCTTCAATATCACGATTTGGCACTTTCCAGGTTGTATCTAAAAATTATATCACAAATTAAAATACTGGATAAAAAGTATGGAAGAAAAATTAAAAGGTAAGGAATTTGTGACGAAAAGGTTCAGTTATAATGACTCGTCTTTTTTTCCTTTTCGACTGTAACGCTGATTAAAAAACAGAGATAAAATGATCTTGCTGCAAATGTTGATTTGGAGCAAAATAGTAAAGCAGTTTATTAGAGAAAAAACACAGCACGTAAAGTATGTATATAAATCTTAAAATTTTACACTTGCGGACCTAACTAAAATCAATGCATTTTTTCCAATATTACAGCTTATCTGCTTAGTCATTAAAAAATATAAATATTGTCATATCATGCCACAGTTGGAACTGTGGAAACGTATATCAGAATAAACTCGCTTGTTCTTCCTCTACAACATCGTTAAGCATATACGGATTACAAAAGAAACAAGAAGCCCTGTGGTTTAAAGATTTCCGCCATTAGCAATAATCTGAAAAAGTAGTACTCTGAAGAGGACTGAGTAATATGGGGGAACAAAATCATTGAATATTCTAAAATTTTAAAATTCAATTTTTGATTATTATTGTAACTGTAAATCATAGCTAACTTAACTTACATAAACTTCATTTCTCTATAAGAACAATTTTAAAAGAAAAATAATAAACCTGAAAATTGATGAACAATAAAAACAAAATAAGAACAACGGCAAGGCTGAAAACTTATCTATTTTCTCTTTCTCTGAAAAACAACTTGGAAAGTAACTTTAAAGGTGGCAGCAAATTTTTTTTACATAATCAGTTACGAAAGGTTATTTTCAGACTACATGTTCTTATTTTTTCTTTTATAACACACTTGTCACGATTTTATAGCTATAATACATTATCTTTCACCAAAAATATTCAGCCTCAACAATTCCTCTTTAAATTAAAATTCATGAATAATTAATTAGTTCTGCTGAATATAGCTTTAGTCTACGTGCTTGCAAAATTGTACAGAAGGAAATGACGTAATTATTAAAGGCAAACGTTAATAACATCAAAGATGGCGCATTATAAGACGATCTTCATTATGCTACACTGCACGAGCTTTAACTTTCGATAGCATATAAACTTTAAAATAAAGTATTGTTCATTGGATAATAAAACAATTTGTTGCACTGTTAGGATTCTTATTGGCTTAAAACTCATTTTAGCCTCGTCCTCAGAAAAAAAATTGTCAAAACGAAGATTTAGGCTTTAGCCTGGATAAGTTTCGGGCGTCCAGCCTAGCTGCGCTGTCTCTATCTATCTCTCTATCTCCCTATCTCTCTATCTCTCTATCTATCTCCTCAGGCGATTTTAAAGATATTACGATGTGGCATAATACATTTTTAGGCTTTTTAAAAGTCAGGCTAATGTATTGAAACTCAATGTGGTATATACAGCTAATAAAAAAGATAATCAAAAGGTAAAGGTAATCGAAAATATCCCTAGAGTTTATTGCAGATCTAATAATATACCTTGTCCATTATGGTAGGTAAAACAAGCATCATTGATTACTGCTGTACTTAAAAAATCCAGTCTTAGTATGGAATTAAAAGACTTGAATACATTTTTCAGCAGGACTTTCGAATCAGATTTTTTGCAAGCGTAAAATTTATTCTTGGACGAGTCTCCATAAATATACTGTATCGTGTTTTGCCTGCCGCCTGTCATTGTGATCACGTGTTCTGACGATGATCCAATTTTAAGTCGCGAGTGAAATTCTAGAGACAAACGTTACTATATCGTAGTACACTTTTGCAATAATAAAATATTTTGTTAAAGAAACTAACCTTTACTCACTAAAAAAACATTTTTGAGCAGATTTTAGTATTTCCCGCGTCTCCCGAAGTTTTGATAACAAAAAACACAAGCGCGTATGAAACAATATCCATAATATGATTCGAGTCACAAAAAGACACATAAACACACAAGGGAAAATTAAAAAGAAAAAAAACTAAAATGCCACAAATTGTGCGCACGTTTTTATTTCGCGTATCAAAATTTTAGGCTCGTGGAGATCTAAACACTAAAACCAAAAATAAAAAACAAAAAAAAAACAAAAACAGAACAGAACAGAAGAGAACAGAGAAAAAGCCAACAAAAACAAATTTGGCGCACGTAATTTGTTTTTATTCGGCTTTAACTAAGCGAAATACATTCGCGCCTAATTTTAGTAGAAAAACTAACCTTCAAATCCATTTCCTACCTATTGCTTCAATTGGTCCATTAATTTTTAGGGGGTACGATTGAGACCTCGCATTAACTGTACGAACATTTGCTACACCAAGCAAGTTTGTGCCAACGTTATCATCTTCCAAAAGAGGTGCTTTAAACAAAACACTTTCCCCGGTGAACTGTAAAATCACTAAAAAGAAGACATGAAATAAATTATAACAGCATGTGATTGTTTAAAAAATAACGGCAGAATTTTGTACATTCTACGTTGTTAAAAGTTACAAAAATAATAATCAGGTTGATTATTTATAGAAAAGAGATTTAAGCTACTTTTATTTTTTCCAACTGCATATCTAAACAAAAACACATCAATATCAAAGGTGTCTTTAATTACTATGCTGTTGTCGTGTCCAGATTAACATCCCATAAATAGGGATGTCCTACAAATAATGTCAGCCTACAAATTGATAAAATTCAAGAACATTTAAGCCTGTTCTGCGTTTTGTCATTCTTATTATTTGAACAGTACTTACTTGTGCCTGTTCACGAATTATTATACACTGTTTCTGGGTACGAACATTAACACATTCTTCGTCTTTCTTTTCAAATTAAAAAGGCCACAAAACGAGCTATTGATTTTTGATTTTGGTGACTTACACGAGAGTTGAGATACTGGCCGTGAAAAAGTTTAGGAGCAGGACAAATACAAAATATTTCAAATATCACGTTGAACATCCAAATATAACTAAAAATGACAAATACGACAATACAGAATGTGCGAGGATGGAGAGTGTCGTCCATGTCAGAGAGCTTGAACTGTTTTGCAGCCTATTAAAAAAATTACCGTCAACACTTTTATTTTTATTTTTTTAATTTGCCCAAGTAATCTGTAATCATGAAGTTTTCTATTAAAGGCAAAAATGCACAACTGCATACAAAATTCGCTTGAGCTTGTCCAGCGTTTTCAGTGAGATAGCATCCTTATAAAATACCTGAATTTCAAAAAAAATATCCTGTGCTGTTTACAACATAAACAGGTATCCTCATCTGTGAAATTAAAGCTTACCTCCCACTTAAAAACAAGTCGATTTCATATGACTTAGAAGTTCCAGTAATTATGCGAAATTATGACATCATCTCCCTGATGTTGAAAAAACAATTGCTGTTATCAATGATAATTAAATGATTAAATATTAACATTCATTTCAATATGCTCCAAATATCAACCTAAATGGCTGAAAACATATATACATCATCATATCTTGGTAAAACCATTAAATACAACACCTCACTTAGATCCTGAAGATGATGTCATGCATGATAAGTGAGTTTTAAGTCAAAAATCTTGAGAACCCACAAAGAGTTTTTAAAAAAATAAAAAGATTCCTAGACAACTTTCCAAGCTTTTTCATATGAAATCAACTTGTTTTCAAGTAAGCTTTAAGATAAAACAGAACTTTTTTGCCCTATTTGTCTCTTTCAAAACGTTACTCTTAGCAAATAAATTTCGTCTTATCAGTATTTGACTAATAGTTGTTAATTTTCTCCTTCCCTCCTCTCTCTTCTCGGCTGAGAAATACAAAAATTGGGAAAATTATGAACCAACATTTTAAATAATACTTTAACTGGCCAAAAAAGAGTTCATTTATTAGAAAAGGCGAACAAAAAATTATCTATAATAACAAATAAATATCTATATATTACGACTAAGTATCTATATATCTTCCTAACAACATTTTGTACCCAATCATGGCTGTATTGGGTGAAAATAAATAGGTTTTTTAGATGTACTTACCAGTAAATATAAAAAATAAGATCTTTGACACGAGATAACCAAGAATATTTTACGTACTATAGTAGTAACAGCATTTTGTAACCTTCGCTTAAACTTTTTTAAACTATAACTAACAAAGGTCCACTATGGATTTCCTGACCTTCCAGGTTATTAGAAGCCCTGCGTTGCTAATTGCGGAAACATTCAAGCCGCAGGGCGTCTTGTTGTATTTTACGTTCCTCTGCGTTGTGTCGAGGAAGAAAGTACTTACTTAAACCCAAATAATATGTAAAATAGTACCTGGAATATTAGCTGGGGCATTTTGCAACCACAAGGTTCCATACATTAGATCCCGTCCTTTGATCTCTTCCTTTTTCGTTTCATTGTTCTCAACAATATGCATCATCTTGTCATGCACTATTTTTCCAATTTTTGTACTTACTTCAGATGTTGATATTCCTAAAATAACAGATTTACGATTACTGACACTGAAACAGTAAGAAATATAGTACAGATATTCTGTGAAAATTTAAGAATGTTTAAAACCTTCTTGCAAGGAAGACAAAGTCAATAGGAGTAATTTTGAGATACAGAAGATTAAAGAATGGTAGTAGCTATATGACAGATTCAACCTCGATCCCAGGGCCTGTAGCGTTTTTTGATATGAGGATGAAACGCGTTTTATCTTAATATCAAAAAACGCTACAGGCCCTGGGATCGAGGTTGATGACAGATTTTCTTCAAAATTGTAAAACCGGCCTCATTTCATGCAGATACATGATTTACCTCTGATTTCGATACCCGGACCTAACTTGATTGGAGTTTCAAATAATCCTTCAAGAAAGTAATGTTTGTTAGCATAGGCTTGTCCAAAGTATTTCACATTCAAAGTATCTCCTTCAAACACTCGTTGGTAGAACTTGCAAACTGGATTTTCCTTTGCTTTAACGATGCAATTAGAAAAACGAACGTTTTCCGCATAAAGAAGAACTCCGCCTGTAAATCCTAAAGAGACAAGTGATCAAAATTTACTGTAGTTAACTCTGCATGTAACAGTAATGATTAAAGGAGAGGCACAGTGCGTTGTGGCTTAGCTGCTAAGAAGTTCATGCTGGACTAAGCATGTTTTGATACTGAAAATAAACGTAGAGCAGTAAAATGTTCGTGTTCTTTTTATGACAAAACTGCGAATTTTTGATAAATACATCGCAGAACGAATATGTAGGAAACCTAAAAGATTATTCATTCAACACTAGTATTGTTTATATCTTTGTAAGAGATGAATTGTATAATTTAGTATTTTTACACACTTGCAAAACGGGAGGTTACATTTGAAAACAATGGAATTTGCTTTCTTTTTATTGTTAAGGTCACGCGTGGATACACACTATCACAAACAATTAAGCAAGAATGATATAAGCTGAATAACATATTTTTAAGATTTCGGATCACATTTGAGATTTTATTAAAAGGGTGGTCCTTTTCTTTTTTTTCCTCCTTCTTCAATTAATTTTTGTATCAATTGCCATAGCGTCTCGATTTATCAACCAGGCAATCTGTCAGTTTATTCCTGTGTTTTTCGCTTCTGCGTCGTGCCACAGGAATCCGTGAAATGACAAATTAACTAATAATCACATATTTGGCTGAAAATTATTTTTAATGCTATTTTTTTGTTAAGGAAATGATAATGCATTATGAGCAATGATTTTTTAAATCGCAATTTTATCCAAGCGATAGTAAATCAATGTTTATTCATTCATGCATCACTAAAAAGAGTTTTTTTAATTCCTATCAAGAAATAGACATTTTTTGGAAACACACCTTGCCTTTATTCTTTAGCATACGGGGTAAAGTATCGTTTCTAACCGTCGTATAGCCGTAAGTATCGTTTCTATTTTGCAGAGCGGCTTAAATTCGTTTTCTAACCTTTTGCATAGCGGTAAAGTATCGTTTTCTAACCTTGATCCACACTTATAAGCGGTAAAGTATCGTTTCTATAAAGTATCGTTTCTATTTTTGCATAGCGGTAAAGTATCGTTTCTAACCTTTGTATAGCGGTAAAGTATCGTTTCTAACCTTCGTATAGCGGTAAAGTATCGTTTCTATTTTGCATAGCGGTAAAGTATCGTTTCTATTTTTGCATAGCGGTAAAGTATCGTTTCTAACCTTTGCATAGCGATAAAGTATCGTTTCTAACCTTTGTATAGCGGTAAAGTATCGTTTCTAACCTTTGCATAGCGGTAAAGTATCGTTTCTATTTTTGCATAGCGGTAAAGTATCGTTTCTAACCTTTGCATAGCGATAAAGTATCGTTTCTAACCTTTGTATAGCGGTAAAGTATCGTTTCTAACCTTTGCATAGCGGTAAAGTATCGTTTCTAACCTTTGCATAGCGGTAAAGTATCGTTTCTAACCTTTGTATAGCGGTAAAGTATCGTTTCTAACCTTTGTATAGCGGTAAAGTATCGTTTCTAACCTTTATATAGCGGTAAAGTATCGTTTCTAACCTTTGTATAGCGGTAAAGTATCGTTTCTAATCTTTGTATAGCGGTAAAGTATCGTTTCTAACCTTTGTATAGCGGTAAAGTATCATTTCTAACCTTTGTAAACTATCATTTAATTAAAGTAAAATTTAAGTACTTTCGCGAACCAAACAAGAATTCTTTCTGGACATTGAATTAGACACTTTGCCTATTAACCCTATTTATACTGAGGGTGGGAGGGAGAGAGTAAGTGCACCGCCAATTAACTTTTTTTGTTATAACTCCTAAATTAATGCTTGGACAGCTCGCCCCCTCTCCCCTTCGTCAGGATATTTAAAAAAGACTCAGTAGAAATAGCAATCGATTTTGCGACACGTGGGTCTAAAGTAAGCGCATGGTTATTATAATTCTTTAGTTTTTGATGTTCTACTGATCTACCTACTACATTTATCCGAACTGATGCACATCAGAAGTGCCCGTACTCTCACACGTAGATTTGTACTATAAAAACAAGAGCAACAAATCCGTAAAGAATTTTGTAAAACTGCTTAAAAGGGGAACTAAATCTTTTTTTTAGACTTTATTTTTTTAAGGGTTAAACTCTTGAATTAGACACTTTGCCTATTAACCCTATTTATACTGAGGGTGGGAGGGAGAGAGTAAGTGCACCGCCAATTAACTTTTTTTGTTATAACTCCTAAATTAATGCTTGGACAGCCCGCCCCTCTCCCCTTCGTCAGGATATTTAAAAAAGACTCAGTAGAAATAGCAATCGATTTTGCGACACGTGGGTCTAAAGTAAGCGCATGGTTATTATAATTCTTTAGTTTTTGATGTTCTACTGATCTACCTACTACATTTATCCGAACTGATGCACATCAGAAGTGCCCGTACTCTCACACGTAGATTTGTACTATAAAAACAAGAGCAACAAATCCGTAAAGAATTTTTGTAAAACTGCTTAAAAGGGGAACTAAATCTTTTTTTTAGACTTTATTTTTTTAAGGGTTAAACTCTCTTAAAGGAGAACTAACGAAAAAACTTACATCATAGTCATAAGGATGAATATTATGACTATGCTTACATATATGTTTTTTAGTAATAATAACATTCTTACATATCCCGAAAATAACATGGCATAAAAAATTTTCATTTTTTTCATTTTTCTTATGTCTTATAAAAAATAATTTTCAAGAATTTACCAACATGCGAAAGTAGGTAAACAAAGAGAAACTTTGAGATTGTTTTTTGTTTGTTTTGCTATCACAAAATCACTTCCAGTACTCTTCATTGTGCATAAACATTTGACGTTTTATTTTCCAGTCTGAAAAATAATGAAGCACAAGCAATTGTCTTTCAAGATGTTTTCATATAAAAATAACCAAAAAAATTTCATAATAAAGTTGAAAACACATAATACTTATTTTTTAACTTATGTCTAAAACTATAAAACTATATTTATAACAGTGAAACAATAATTTATTCTAATAAAAATTTTATTTCAAAACATGATGAATAAAATTACTCTTAGACATTCACAGGAGGCACAGTTTAGCATCCCCTCGCTCCGTTCATTCAGAATGTGTTTGTTTACATCCCCGCAGACATACGTCACACAAGCTACTATTTTACCGAACAGAAAGTCCTAATCGACACTGTCATGGCGGCGACCGTAGGACTACTTTGACCTTAAATATCTCGAGAGTTAACACGGTTTATATTCACATTATAATGAACATTTTAAACATCACATGTTATTAATCGTTAGTTCTTCTTTAAAACTTTCTTTGTTAATAGTTTAGAATCATTTTTTAACGTTGCTTGTTGCTTTTAAACACTTGCCATCCAAAGAATTCGAGATGGGATATAAAAAATAATATTTTTTAACATACCTCTCTTATGTAAGAAAGAGTAAGCCTCAAAGTCATAACTGCTTTCCATATTTTGGCAAAATGATTGGTCAAAAGAATTCTGCAAGAATCTTGATTTCCTCGCAATTAAACCTAAAATCATGAAGTAAGTTTAGCCAAGCAGTATAAATGTTTTCTCAATTTTCGAGAAAACGTAATTTTTCTATAGTGATACGTTGCCTCGTATTTCTTATCGTATTGTGCCGATAAAAATGATTATGTTATAATTTTGTATTTTCCGTCACGAATGCTAATAGTATCATATATTATGTTCATGTCAAATAGATAGTTCGTTAGAAATTATTATAACCCAGCATAAAAACGCTGTTCTGTACAGTTATGTCATGTTCACGCTAAACCCATGCAATACTGTGGTTGATATGGACATCCTCACCTGTATTTAGATAATAAATACGCAATCGCATGTTTCAAATGAGCGGCCGAACTTTAAAACACTCGGGGGAGCCTTTTAATGTTTGGTCGCATATTTGAAACTTATTATGAAACACATTTCAGAAGGTGCGGCCGCATGTTTCGAACTTAAGTCCTCGATCGAGCCTTTGGTATAATCTGATCTGTGAAATAATTACTTAAAACAAAACTGTGTGGCCGCATATTTGATTGCTTCGTTTTCCGGTCAGTTCTTTGGGGAAATTAAAGAAGGCACTTGGTGAAATGACTTCTCAATTGATGAAATTCAAACTATGGAGGTTGTTTTAATGCCAAGAACATCTCTTAAGGCTTCTGAGTTAGTTAGTTGTTATCTCCAAGTGAATCCAAAGTTAAAGTACAAGGATATATGTACCCTTATATATGTACACCACGGAGTCCCTATTCCAAGGAGACAGATTAAAGAAATACGTAAAAAAAAAAAATTATTAGAAGAAAAACAGTTCACGACATAACACTTAATAATATTTATTAACTAATTGGTCAGTTTGTTTCATTTCTTTCATGGTATAATTCTTTTTTTCAGATTTGGTGGAAAATGTTGCCTGCGTCCAAATGACAGAAATTGTCACTCTCAAATACGGTGTGAATGTGACGTTCGGAAAGGACTCTTCGAAGTACATCCAACACAACCACAGAATCAAAGCTTTAAGTCACTACTGAAAAGGTTTAAATTGTCGTGGTGGATAGATTTTTTTGACGAAATAATAAAATGTCGATTACATAAGCTTACTTGTGTTAACTTGAACGACCAAAGAAAACATTACTTATGTTTCCAAAAATTTCCATACACAATGGTGAAAACTTTCTATAAGGGCCACCAATGTCAGCAGCAGCTTCACCAGCAAATCAAATTTTCAAATTGTGTTCTTTCAAGTTGACGCCTTAAATAAGCAATAAATTCCAAAACTTTGAAAGGGACCACTGAATAATAAGTGTTTTTAAAGTTCTAAACGAATACAGGGAGTTTTAAACAGTGTGAGCTGAATTAACAAATTCAATAGTGCCATGTTTTGATTGCACTGGATCTATGGTATCTTCAAACTCTGGAACTGACTCTTTTTGAACATCTGAATTAACATTAGGTTCTGCTGTGCCGATTGACTGTCTAAAACGAATTGGTTTTTAAAGGAAGCGTCCAACACGAACCTCACCTACATCTAATTATTCGGTAACACTTTTGTTAAACTTCAGAACGTACCAAGTGTTACTTGGTACGTTTTGTTCACACTATTTGGCCGATTCATAGCATCAATTCTTATACAGTGTGTTTTTTGTAACTTTGTCTTCAGCTCAGCTGTTCTTTTTTTGTTTGTTATCTGTGTTAGTCCTGGCTGTGAAAAACTGTCTGTAGGCAATACGTCACCTTAGACAAGTCCAAACTTATTCGCAACAGCTTTCTCATCAATCTTTGTCATGATAAATGACTTGAAAACTTAACCCAAATTTACGACTTTTAAGGAATTTGGTTACCTTAGGTAAAATAAGATAGATATAAATATAGATATATTACAAATACTATTTTTTCATCGCAAAAAAGTTCTTACAAGAAAGCCCTAGTAGAATAAAAAAACTTTTACCTGTGTAAACTGGTTCTTCCCGGTGATAGTTGAGAAATCACTCTCCGCTATGTTCCGCATGTGCAATGTTATGATTTCAGGTAAACAAATGCATGAGATTGCAATTATTGCAGAACAGCTTGCGAGACGCATATATTTTAAGAATATACGGCCGCATGTTTTAAATGTGCAGCCGCATAGCTAAAACTGTTATATAACTGACCAAGCAGCACATAATTAATTATTTTTGCTTGAATATACGGACCAGATTATACCAAAGGCTCGTCTCATCATTTGGGTTCAAAACATGAGGCCACACCTTTTAAAATGTGTTTCACAACAAGTTTCAAATACGCAACCAAATATTATAAGGCTCAGCCGAGTGTTTTAAAGCTCGGTCGCTCATTTGAAATATGGGGTCACATATTGATCATCTTAATACAACTGAGGATGTCCCAATCAGCTGCAGTAATATAAGGAGGTTGTGAATACATGCTAAAGAGACAATGTAGTTACGATTTGTTGTTTTTTTACAAATTTTTTGATTTCTTTCCTGTAACTTTAATCATTCGATGTTCACATTATTTATGCTTGGAGTAAAAGATTAGTACCCTACCTAATCATATCTTTTTTAACTAGGAGCATTTATCTTAATTAAAATGAAGAAAAAGAAGAACGTACCAACGTTTTCATAAGTTAACCATAAACTTTCATGTAACGCAGGTGTGTTGTATAAATAAGCCATTGTACCGTCCAGCGAAGTCTTTCCTATCTTTAAACATAGAGCTAAGTTCATTTCCAGCTTACGTTTATCGAAATAGTAATTGAGCTCTGTTTTGACATGTTCCTTTCCATTAATACTTGCCTCTCCTTTTATGCTGAAAATAATTAAGGGCAATTTCTTCTATATCTAAACGTATAAATAGCTACCACGTCCATAAAGAATATTAGCAACTTTATTGCAACACAGGAACTTAAATATCCTTTGAGCACTATTGCTGGTTAATGACTTATATTAGAAAATAAATAAAATACGAAACGAGAGATTGGTGCTTTTACGGCGGGGTTAATTTTTGCGAAGTTACTTCAAAATCTTTTTCTTTGCATTTTGAATGCATGTCTGTTTCGTATGGAATTTTGCTTTAAATGAAATATGAATCCCTTTTAAAGGTTTGAATCAATGCAATTATTCTTAAGGTTACGAATTCGCAGTTCTCAATTTCGCAATTCTAGTAAAATAATTGTCCTGACAATGGACTATTCCGCAATGCAACAATTTCCTAGGTGAGATTCGCAAACGTTAATTCGCTAATACTTTCTTCTGTAAACAATTCATTTCCTTAGGATAAGCTATTTATTTAAGATTCTACTTACAACAATTTGTTTCGTTTCTTGAAGAAAATTTCAAATCGAAGATCTGACACTGGAAATGTCATCAAGTTGCTCAGAGGAGTATGAAACTTCGTGTGCAAGTAACATTCTCCTGTTCTGTTTTGTAGTATTTGGGCGTCAAATATATTTAACGTTCCAGTAATGCCAAATCGTGAACTTGTTGTAATTACTTTTACATCAGATTTTGCATTCAAAATAGTCTCCTTTCCATTTCCAGACAACGACCATATTGATCCATCATAGCATTGCTTGAATGTAGTATCATTTATTTGAACTGCATCTCCCCTGTTAAACATTTGATATTTTCCGTCCAATGTAAAAGACTGGCAAACCTCTGTGCGACGTATTATAATCTCCTTAATCTTGACGTAGGTGTTACTTCTAATGCCAAAATTAGGATCTGCAATTTGATTTGACACAAGAGTGGTCAAGCTTTGATATTCAGAGATATCATTTGCAGCCGTCTTCGGTAAATGCAACCTAACTTCATCTCGAAATGGACAGACATGCGCAATAAATGTATTAAGAAGTTTCTTTGATTTATATTCAGGAAATTTTGTTTTGAAATCGTTTAAACGGAATCGTACGCACATTCCTGCAGTTACGTAATTTTCACTAACCACAGTTTTCCTTTCTTCTTGAGCGAGTGCGTATGGTAAAATTTCATTGGCAATGTCTAGATCAGCAATTGTTTCAAAACCATCTCGAGATGATTGGAATAGCAGATCTCCGCTTTCTATCATAGCTTGCACAATAGGTCTATTTGGTCCCAACGCTTCTACATCAAAACCACCTGTTGTGCGTTCCCATTTAAACGCGCCTAGTGAAAACGTTAACAGAAATTATAGGCACTAATGTTGAACGCAAAATATGAACAGCATAAAGTACTGAAAGACATTGTTTATGTTTGCATCATATAGCACACTAAACGCAAAGGACACGGAAAATCTCCTAATATTGAAAAATAGTGGAAATTTTACCAGGTGAAAATTTTGCCATAACTGCACACGAAACTTGACTAAGATCATCCATATCTCCATTTTTACAATAAACTATTAGCTTCTTAGAATCCTCAAATAAAACACTTCCACTTGCTGTTCCAGTCACAGACGCTTCCCATAGTTTGTCATTACCCAAAATCACTTTAACCAATGTCCCACTCCCCCCTCTACAATTGTGGTGCTAATTTCCATCGCTGAGGTATCGGCACTTGCATTGTCAGGATACAAAGATGATACATCTTGCTTTAGCCAGACTAGAAAATTTACTATAGCGATATTATTTTCTTCTGTTTTAATAGACAAGACAACGTCAGAATCTCCTACTCGATTTTCTTTCCATTCCTTTTGGATGTCAACTACAGCATCTCCATTTGTCAAATCAATTGTGGCTGACCCTGATAAACCAATTCCTGTCCAATCTGTAACATTTTCTTTTTCAGCCATATCTTCGTAAAATATCAATGCTCTTTTTATTGTCACACTGCGCAAGGTGAGCCAAGGAAGCTAAGTTAATATAAGAACAAGAGAAACAATGGATTATCTCTAACAATAAAGGCATGATGCAAAACAAATTATTTTGTTAGTATTAGTATTATCTTAAATTAATATTTGGGGACAAGACAAATGAGCCGAAATTTACTTACAGGTGACACTGAATCTGCACTAAAATTGTATAAGATAACTTTCTTCCTACTTCCACATGTGTCAATGTCAATTTTGCTTTTAGCAGTAGTGAAATATTTGCTCTTTTGAATAATGTTTCTTGATATTCCAGATTCCAAGAATTCTTTCATTTTTGCTTGTGACAAATCTTTAAATACACCTCGAAATAGCGTAAAGAACAGACAATTCCCATTAGGTTTGTACTCAGCTTTACAAGCCGTGCTAGTTGACTGCTTCGTAACAGCGCAATCACCAAAAGATGTTACTGTTTGTGTATTACGTGCTAAACCATCTAAGAATTGAACCACTGCTTGACCAGATACATCACGTTTTGCAGCTCCCACCATATTTCCTAAAAAATCAACGCTTAGATTATCATGGAGCATTAATTTTTTATTATTATATTTATTTATAAAATTCAGGACTAATTTCTACGTGTACTGACACGTAGAAATTAGTCTTATCATCTTCCTAAATTTTCTTCTCAGATATATTTCTTTGTTAGATTTTTATGGTTTTACCGGTAAAGCGAGTAAAACTCATTTTTGGTATGCTTTTTAGTAATAACAGAAGCCATAAAAAATTGAATGAATAATCAAAATATTGGAAATTGGAAATTGGAAATTGGAAATTGGGAATTGGGAATTGGAAATCAACTTTTTCATGGAATGTACCTTGTTGGACAATCTTACCCGGAGCATCCTTTTTCTGTGTTGACTCTGTTTGGTCGTTACTAACATTTTGTTCACTCATTTCTTCCTTCTTCTTATGTTCAGCAGTTTCCCCCAAAACGTCTACCACTTCATAATCATCATGATGCACTGCGGGAGAATATGGATCAATAGCTTCGTCAGCATTGAATATCTTGCACAACACACATAACAACAGTACAATGGTACGAAAGATCAATGACTTGTACATGATTAATGTTACAGCAACACACGATCAAAGAATGTGATGATACGTATTAAAGTTGATGGTGCGCTGTTCAAGATCTGAATCACCATAAATTTAATTCGATTTCCTAAAGAACATAAATTAGAATTGTGAAGATGCTGAGAATCTATGCATGCAATTCACTGACACCGTACAGGTGAAAGTGCTTAAAATGTAACGTAAAACGCGGGGAACAACAAACGATAACAAACGTATTACAAATAGGTTACTTTACCTGTTACAAATCTTTGTGAAAAAATGTTTTCCACAACAAAAAAATTCCCACCTTCGTTTATGTAATTACGTATCTGAATGTTATGATTTCTGTTTCGACCCTATCTTACCTCTAATTATTTTACTCACATTTTTCTCCGCAAAAGACGTGAAAAGGGCGAGGAGAATATTAGTGAAGTCAAGGTAGTAGATAACACCAAAAAAATAGAAGCCAAATTACAAGTTCAGGGACATTTTTTGCTTTTCAATAAAATATTCCTTGTCCATCAAAAAGTAGTTTGAGAATTTTGTTTTGGTGAATCTACTTTTTAAAAAATATCATCTGCTCGAAATTATTTGTCAGGACAAATGATTTGTTGACCCATACCCTCCTTACTTAAATATACAGTTGACTCTCCCTAATTCGAAATGCCACGGGAAAAAAATTTGTTCGAATTATAGAGAGATTCGAATTATAGAAAGTCTCTGTAATTCGAACTTTCAGCTTCAGAGAGTGAAAATTCGAATTACGGAGAGAAATTACGTTAATATTAAAATCAAGAAAACATAATTCAAATTTTATTCAATCTTTAATTTCATAGTTTACACAAAAAAATAAACTTTATTTGGAAAACTGTTGAATGTTTGATTGCTTTACGTTGGAGAGACGAATTCTTCGACAATACGAGTTGCATCACCAAGTGCTTTTCTCAGGTCGACACCAAACGACGCTCTAAAATTCGAATTAGGGACAGAATCGTGCTGAAGGGACTGAAAAAATGTTTGAATTATAGGAAGTTTCGAATTAGAGAAATTCGAATTGTAGAAAGTTTTTTATAAGAGTTTCTTAAGGAAAATTAAAGGTGACGGAGCACTCGTTCGAATTATAGAAATATTCGAAATATAGAGTTCGAATTAGAGGGAGTCAACTGTACTGCGACTTCAGAAATTACAATTTATAGTGCCCCAAAATTTTACTTTGCTCAATACTTCTTCCCGGAGCATAGATTTTATCGTAAAATCGACTGCCACATTCCTCCGAGAGACTGCTAACTTACGTGCATTGCGTGCCCACGTGCCTACATGCTTTTCATGCTTACGTGCCTACAGGTCCTAGTGTGCCTTAGTTTTATTTACTTAGTTTATTTAGGTGCCTTATATTTACTTTGGACAATTTTTGCTTCAGTTTAAAAACCTTGTTTTCTGCATAATGTTTTGGTGCGGTTTATATGATTTGTATATATATTTGAGACACTTTGAAAAGGGTGGAAACCATGCACTTTAGTCGCTCTGTCAAAAAAATTATAGCTAATCATTTACAGTTATCAGGAAGATGGAGATAAAAGATATGTTCTAAGTTTCTTGTTTAATTCATGTATATATTATATTTTTTAAATTTTATACAGGGACTAATTTTTGTAAATTGTGTACATCTTTCTGCGCAGAATCTATATCATTCTATTTTTCTGAAAAAAAGGATTAATTGACTTTCGTAGGAGAGACTTTCATAAATCGAAATAATCGCGAAATCAAAGGAAATAACTCCTCTTAAAAAGACTCCTCTTAGAATTTCGTGGGAAATTTATTTCGAAAATTAACTGTCGTGATAGGCGTAGGCGTCGATAATTTTTTGTTCACGGCTGTCAAAAAGACTGTAAAGTTACCATCAAAATATCAACAACAACGATTCAGAGTGGACTTACGCTTACTACATCGAATCTTTAGCAAAAACAAGGAGTATCCATCAAAAGAAATTATTACAAAAAATGCAAGAATTAGCTTTTACAATTAAGCTTTCTTAAAATCTTTCGCAGGGTCTAAATTTCGCAATTTTGGCCTAAAATCTCTAAATGGTCAGATCTCGAACATTAACCGAATTCTGTAGTTTGTACATACCAAAAATGGTAACACCCTAGGACAGGCTGAAACAACCTAAGAACAACCTTCAAAAGGCTAGAACAACCAAAGGACGTGCGTAAACTACCTAAGAGATGCCAGACCACACCGCTTGTCATGCTGATCTCGTTAGAATCGCCCATAAGGAGATGCTGTTTTAAGCAGTTTAATTCAAGAGAACAAGATTTTGGTGGTAAAACTTCATCAAATGAAAGACGAGACATTTTACATCAATGAAGGATACATACGTTTTAAGATGCAAGCAACAGTTTCATTTCATCTTGAATATTATTATGCAGTATACTTTTATAAAAAGAGCCTTGCGTAGTGAGATGAGAGATGTCTTATAAACTTTAGATAAATTTCATCTCACTCAAATAAGGAATAGCGTATCAGGTAAGTTATATGATTTTGCATTCTAAATCTTAAGAGGTTATTCAAATCAAATACCAATCAATCTGTTCTAATTTTTGTGAGGACGGCCATGGCGTGTTTTTTATTATTTTTAAAAATTACTTGATCATCTGCGATGGAAAGCTCCGTCGAAGAATGCCTGTCTGTGTCTGTCTGCTTTTTTAACGTATCTACCCGGTTTCTATCACTGTTTTTTTGTCTGCATTTCTGTATATAGAATTGTAAAAAATCAGGCACGTAAAAAAATAAGGCACGTAGGTACTTTAAAAATTAAGGCGCTTAGCCATGAAGGCACGTAATGCACGTTATTTAGCAGACTCTGTATGCTTTTATAATCGTAAAGAAGGAATTGAAAAAAGAGTAAAAAGCTTACCGTTTTTGCCAAATACAACCTCCAGGATGAAAGTTGTACACTTATGAAAAAAAAATCAAGTTCTCATTGATTAATACCTAATTGATTCAGGCGCAGTGGTGTTTAAACTTACATATCTTTAGCATGCGAATGGAATGAAATGTGGAGAAAAAAACGGGAGTTCGATTTGCTGAGTATGCCTGAAATATAATTGTTAAAGAAAAACAATAACAGAAATTATTATCATTATCATTGTAAACAAATAACAAAGCGAAGTTCAACACATAAGGATATAAAAAGACTTTCAATCAAAATGTATTTTAACCTTAAAAAACATATTTACCCCCCTTAAGACTACGAAAGAATCCTCAAAATGCTCAATTAGCGTATGATCTCGAAAAGAGGAGTTATAACTTCTTAAACAAACACGTAAACTTTAGACGAAATGTTTTGTAAACACGTATTCACATAGCGTGCTCTGTTTTGAGGCAGAGGAACAAACTGAAAATAACATAAAGCATGCTAAAATACTCTGCCAGCATAAAGACGTCTAAAACAGCACGCCTTTTTTGTTAACTTTTGATACGTTTTTGGCAAGACTTAAGTACTGGTCAAGGAAAACGCTGTTCTTTAGAAATGTTGCCAAGATGTTAAAAAGATGTTTTGTGATAAGCATTTTTGAACATTTGAGAAACATTTCGTCTTAGACGTTTTCTAGATGGGCTTACTATTCGCGACAGAGGTAGAAACTTGAGCCGTTATACGTCGGAACAGAACTTTATTGTTGACCTTTTTTAGATATTAAATATTTTTTTTATACTCGCATTTAGGCTAGGTATACTAGTAAAAGTATACTATCAAGACTTGACAATAGTTTATTAAGATAACTCGAGCTTCTGTGGCCGCCTATTCATACAACATAAAAGTTATCACGCCAAGAAATAAAGCGTGCGCGTCTATAAAACTTGTTAAAAGTATTTGATACCCTGTTGTCATTTGTGCATAACCATAGCTGGGTCATTTCCTTTGTGAAACTGGCTGACGAAAAAAGTAAAATTTAAAGAAAAAGAAATTTAAAAAAAAATCCAGAGTAAAAAAAAATGGAGATAAAATAACAGAAAGAAAATTTAGCAAACGAATTCAGAAAAAGGAGGAATTCAAAAGAAAGGCCAAATAAAAAAATCCAGAATAAAAATAGAAAAAGAAATTCAAAAAAAAAAATCAGATAAAAAAAACTAGAAAAAAAAACAGCCAAGAAGTTTAAAATAAAAAATGGATAAATTAGGATGGGGCGAGGAAAGACTTATGTATTTTTGCAGCATGCAGTCTTGGTGGAAAAAAGATGCAATTGAAATAGTTCTTGAACTTTCCCAAACGCAGCAAGAACTTTCTTGGGAAGATTTTACAAATAAAATTGCTATTCAAAAGCTTTGTAATGCCGTCACACTTATTGCGGAGCATGGTAGTAAAGCTTTTTGTTTGCTGTTTACATTGAGTATACCACTCATCTAACTCAACAAGTTTTCCTTCAGATCTTCAATTGCATCTTTCTGCTTCCTTCCAGTTTTTTAATTTTACATTCCATATGAAAGACACACTGATTTAATCCATCTTTTTCTTTATCAAACTATACCGTTCAGCTTTCACCTTCTCCAATATTTTTTTAACTTTAATTCTTTTTTGAACCTTTCTTTCTCGCATTCTTCAATGGCTTCTTGATCATATTTGATCGAATGTTGTGTCACATTCCTTCTTAGAACCCCTGACAATATCCTCCAGACGTTAGATCTTCTCCTGCTGCCTTTTATTCGTCTCGTCGCTCTCCTGTCAACGTTTTTAGTTGTTAATTTCTCCTCATAAGCTTCATTTATTTCCTGAAATGTAAAAGTGAATAATTTACCATGACAACTGTATTGCTAAATGTGGTCCCAAAAAAAAATCTTGAATTTCTGTAGAATTACTCCTCAGCTTCTGTATATTTTATGGTATTACTATATTTTATATTGTAATACCTTAAAATGCATTTAGTAGCCAACGCAATCGATTCGTAATTATCAAAGACGGGAAAACATGTTGTCTGAAAACAATGACGTCATAGCGAAATAGCCGGTGTCAGGGAATTTTTATCTTCATCAAACAATTTCTTTAATGCTATATTTGCAGTGGTTAAATGTAAAAAAGTACCAAAAACGCCTGTTCATAAAATGAGTTGAATTCAAAAATGGTTAATTGTTTCAAAATTGAAAAACGAAAGTTATATAGTATATATCCTATCGCGTTAACACGTTTTTCTACGTCAAACATAGATTAACATATTGTTAAAACATGCCTAATATTATTTTTCAAACACAGCGATCTTCTTCAGATTGCACAGTTTTTCACCATAAACAACTCTGTGTGTTCATCACGTGATGTTTATAAAATAACAGCGATAATCACGTGATACAGTATAAGGAGTAATAAGCAACTATACTTAAAAGGTTACCCGCGTTACGGTGTGTATTCGCATAAACGATGCACGAACTCAGTCAAAATTTAACAACACGGAAAAAATCGTCTCTTTAAAGGAGTTCTGGAACTGAAATTTAAAATACATCTGGAATATATCCTATATCCTGCAGAAAAAGAGAATAATATTTTTTCTTAGAAATTTATAATTTAAGACATTTCAGCAGTTGTTTTTCTACATTTCTCACTTTCGTGGTCTCTTAACCATTATCACCATTGACTCTTTTTTGACGCGAAAAAGGGACCGGGCAATTTGCCAAAATTACGGAAACGGCAAAGACGTCACAAAATGTACCGTACTGTTTATTTTTTCCATAGTCACAAGGAAAGAGATTCGTGGACCGTTGTGGCATTGTTTAATGCCACTGCGGTAGGAATTTGTACGGAGGCCCGCTCAAACTACACAGAAGAGCAAAAATGGTGGCCAAGAACGATGAGTTTCTCTCTGGTGGCGACCTTGATGACTTGCTTATGCTGGTTGAGGGCGGATTTCTAGATGAAGATGTAGATTTTAACGTAGATATGGATGATGCTATATCTCAAATTTCTTGTAATTTGGAAAAGAATTTTCAGTGTAGTGAGTGTGGAAAAGTTATGAAATCGGGAAGAGGATTAACAAGGCATAGGAAGGCGAAACATCAACAGAAGAAAAACAGTAGCCTGGCTGAAGAGTTGTCAAATACACATATAGAAGAAGAGGAGTTGTTGAAAAAGTTACATCCACTTAAATTACGTGTAATTGTTCTGGAATGTGTCTCAATTTTACACAAAGAGATGTGTGTGCAGGAACACATAAGGAATGTTTTCTTGGACTTTAACTTTTCTGTTGAGGAATCTGTAGAACTGTGGAACAAATTTGAAACAGTCATTAAAAGTTTTAACGGCAGTGCTGAAAAAATTTTTTAACAATTTTATGGATTAAGTAGTTGGACGAACTTGGGTTGAACAAGGTTTATCAGAGACACTCTTTTTTGGCAGATTTAATGTTGGTACGGCTCCTTTTTTCAAGGCTTTTCGTGTTGGATCTGTAATAAATAAAATAGTACTAGTGTAAATTTTTTAAATAGTTGCTAAGCTAGCTAGTTCTATAAAGGAATCATTCAATCTAATAATATATTCTTTTGTCCAGAAGCTGTTATAAGTACATGGATTAATTAGTATAGCTTTTGCATAACAGACAAATTAAATAACATGTTAGAAACTTACATTCCCAATAATCACTTTTGGAGAAATGTCTTTCGCATATATATAACTTGCAAGCTTCTATACGTTTTTTTTAATTGAAACATTCACAACTCTGTCCTTTGTGATAATATTTATAAGTTCAGCACCCATTTCTTATTTATATCGTTACTAGGGGAAGCAACTTTAAACAAACTAACTCCTTTATATCTTCTTGAGACAGGACAACCAAAAATAGCACAGTTTATATTTTTAAGATATATCATTGTAGTGTGAACAGCCGTGCATCTTTTATTCAATATTATTATTTGTTCAACCATATTTTTAATACCACTGCATTTTTTAACAAACTAATCGGTGGCCCGTGGAAAATCCACGGCTTCACCCGCTTTTTATTTACAGCATTTCGTGTATCTCGCTACTGCGGTTACCATTTTGCGTCACAGGCACACAGAAAGACAGGTATTATAATAAGGATTAAAGTGAATTGTAAATTTTTTCAATAATAATTTAAGAATCACTTTTATTAAGAAGTATTTAAAATCCCAAAATGTCAATTTGCTAAGAATCAAGACGCTCATATCAAAAAGTTCTTTTAAAAAAGTTTGCCAGGACCCTTTTCATTTTTTAAACAAAAAAAACAAAAATGTTCCTGGTGATGAGATTGATAAATAAGAAGCGAAATGAGAGGTCAAAAGATATGAAAAAAATGACCTCCCTTACGTTATAACAAAAAGTTAAGCCTAATGTGTAACGGTAATGCACAAAATAAATAACCTTAATGAAATAGGACTTGATTTTTAATACTCCTTGAATTAACGCAAAATTTCTCTCTTACTACGACTTGTTATTCTTGTTTTTTAGTACAAAATATATATTTTTGAAAAGTGACTGTAAGGTTTATAAAATGAGCGACGTGATCTTAAAGCTTGTTCTTGGCTACGATTAAGATTTTCTCTTTTTGAAAGTGTCGCCATGATTATCAACCCTGCTGCTAGAAGCCCTTTTTTAAGCAATGCAATGAACCATTGCAAACTTTGGCAAAGTAATTAGATAGTGAATTAAATGAAGATACTAGGACGGCATCTGGACTTTCCACTGTCGGAAAGTTTATTGGAAAATAAATAGTGATAAACACATGGCGAGCAAACATTAAAAAATAGTAACATTTATTTTCACACCAACGGAAAAAAAGTGTTACAGTTCTTATAGTTCCTAGTATGGTAGACATATATGAATTTTATACGCGGAGAATTTTGTGAGTCGCCTAACTATGCAATTTAATGTGTTTACAAAAAAATGTAATTTGAATGTGTTTCATTTTGATTTTAATAGACAAAATTTAACAAAAATTTTCGTTTTTAAGAATATGATTACTTTCAATGGGGAGATTTTCATTTGTGTTCCAGAATCCCTTTAAACAAATCTTTTCTACCAGAATGTGTGAATTTACATTTTATTGACATATCTGACTGGTTAAAATAAATCTGTATGCGTTTTATCCTAACGTCCAAAAACGCTACATGCCCTGGGATCAAGGTTGCTTATATCGATAACACTAAGGATGCGAAATATATAGAGAGAACTTCACTATCCTTTTCAGCTACTTTTGTATATGCAATCAGGAGGATAAATAGAGAAAGAGAACCATCTTACTTCGCCGCTATTAAGATCTATTCAAATTATGTATTGTTTTAATAACAATGATATCATGCGCTCGTCTTACGTGACCAAGTTTTTTTTGCTGAAAATATGATCACACATGATTACACATTTTTAAAATCAAATCGGAAAACTGGCCCGGGCGCAACCTCGTCCCCAGGGTCTTGTCCCCCCTGAGCCGTTATAACGAAGGCAAAATGCCCTGGGAATGAGGTTGGTCCGGGCGGTGGAGTTGGTTTATATTTAAAAAATGGTTTACAATATCGACGAAGATAGGACTTGGAAAATTCTCTCATAGAATCAATTTGGATAGAAGTTTTTGTATTTAAAACTAAATCAATTTTGTTCGGATGTTACTATCATCCCCCGAGGGTTCGAACTACCTACATAAAGACTTTGATACTTTGACTCAAAAACAATTAGAGCATTTAAATCAATGCGACAAGGGGGTAATTATCATGTGTGATTTTGACGTAAATTACTCAAATAACGCCTTAAAAAAGCGAACTTTAACACTCTGGGATACATACAAATCGTTAAAAACGCAACCCGGATAACAGAATTAACAACCACTTTAATCGATTTCATATTTACAAACACACCAGCAAATATTTCGGAGCCGTCTGTTTTTCCCATATCGTATAGTGACCACGATATGATAGGCTGCACTCGAAAGATAAAGCAACAAACACACGAACCAATCACAATAGATTGTAGAAATTATACGAACTATAGTCACGACGCAATGTGTGCTGAAATGAAAAACATAAATTGGACTTCACTGTATGAAACCATAGATGTTAATTCGGCCGTAAATTGTTCTAATTCTAAACTACAAAACACTTTCGACAGACACGCTCCAATAATCCGAAAAATTGTCAAAGGTAGACCCGGTAAATGTATGAACGCAGATCCGAAGAAGATCATGAACAACCGGGACCAACAGTTGAGAAAAGCACGTAAAACGAGCAAAAATTCTGACTGGAGTGAATATAGGAGACTTAAAAATCATTGTAATTCCAAAATACAGATAGCGAAAGCAAACTATCAAAAATAGATGATAAACGATCACCATTTTAATCCTCGCAAATTCTAGAAGACAAGCAAACCCAGAAATGTCAAGTCACATACAAAAGATATTAAGTCAAAAGTCGACATTTCAGTTCGTATTATAAAAGCCATTAGAAAAAAAAAGAAATGCGCTATACTTCTTGTCAAGGAAGTACGTACCACCACACCACAACGAACTTGTAAAACATTTGTGCTTTAGTATAAGTTTTCATAGAGAAGGAATTTAAGATCATTGAAAAGACAGAAAATCACCGGAATATACCATCGGCACTTTTGAAGGACTGTGGTAGATACATTTCGGCGCCACTATGTTCTATTATAAACCTTTCGATCGAGACCTCGATTCTTCCAACAATTTAGAAAAGTGCAAGGGTAACGCCTATATTTAAATCCGGGGATCCGTCATTGCCAACCGATATTCATCCTTCCAGTTTTATCAAAAATACTTGAAAAGGCAGTCCACAAAAATGTGTCAGACGAAAACGAAAACCCTTCTAACAAACTGTCAATATGGTTTTTGTTGTAATCAATCGACCATGATGGCTGCAACGTTACTTTGTGATAGAATTAGTTTTTCATTATCTTCTTCAACGATTTAATAGATCATGTTCGTCATTGTTAGGTGATGAAAAAAGCAGACGATACTATAATTTATTTTCCTGAAAAAGATGTTTCCGTAATCGAAAAATGTCTTAGCGAGGACATGGAATGCATCAGTACATACTGTTTGGAGAACGAATTTATATTGAATACAAAGAAGGAAAAACTGAAGTGATGCTATTTGGCACATCAAAACGATTTAAATCATCTGGTAAAGAATTAGCAATTACTTATAACGGTATCCCAATTAACTTTGTTACACAATATAAGTATCTTGGTATTATAGTTGATGACAACCTTGCAATGTCTGACAACTTCAATCGATCATATAGACGTGCCAGCTCAGGTCTTAGATGATTATAACGTATAAAACGTTTCTTAATATTAAAGGCCTGCAAAAGTATCTATTTCGATGGTTGTTCCACTATTAACATTCAGCTGTCCTACACATTCAGTTTTTCGAATCCCTAGATAGACGAGCTAAAGCGATATTGCCCATTGGTACACTACCTTCTATTTACAACCAGATGCAGGGGCGGCGCCACAATTTCCAAAGTGGGGGCGCTTAGGCATAGTGGTAGATTTTGAGATTTTAGTGACAATCAACGAGCGAAGCGAGTTGCCGAAACAGCTGGGTTCCAGGGGGCGCTGTAAGCCCCCTGGTGGGGTCCAGGGGCGAAGGCCCTGGAAGCCAACACATATTTAGAATCCTGAAACACGTAAAACTAAAATTTAGCGAGATAGCCTGCAGATTCTCTGGTTGGATAACATCAATTTTCATGCAGTGATAGAGACACTTATTGGCAGAAAATAAAAAATTATTACTTAGCAAAAAAGTGGCGCCGCCCCTGAGATGAAGCAAGAGTGTGTTGTTCTTGTTGAAAAATGTCTCAATAGTGAATTAGGATGTGAAATTTTAACACATATTTTAATATTACAGCTCATGCTATGAATACAAGAAATAATATTTCTACCATAAAATAATTACCTCCAGTAAAGTTGGAAGTTGCTAGGCGTGGCTTCCACTTCGCAGGTGGTACCTTGTACAATAGTTTACCTTTATATATACGTGATATTACCAATAGCTTAGATTTAAAAACGTCTGTTTCAACATTTTTCAGCTGATTTTTTACTTTAATATTTCCATACTAGTCGATAAGGGCCGTGAAAAAATCCATTCAAGCAGGAGAACAATGGAAAAGAGAACCATCACTTGAATTTTGATGACGTCTGCAAGGACCCGTCGTGAATACACAAAAAATAGTTTTTCGAAAATTTGTTCACCTGTTCCCTCTATCGTGTAGAGCATAAAACCACAAAGAAAAATAAGTAGAGGATCGTGTGCTTTTGACGAACGTATATAAGGAGTTATAAGAATTGAAAATTAAACCTCCCAAAACGCAAATATTTTTAAACAATAGGATCATGTACCTTTGACAAACGGTTGCAGAGATATTCGGGTTTAAAGGTTTTTTGATGACGTCATCAACCCGTCCAGTTCAAAACGGATTCGAACCCAGGTTTGGTAACCTTACCCAAATTGGTCCCGGGGTGTCTCTAGTTAGTTTGTTTTGGGAAACAGCTAGCAATGTAAATTAATTCAAAAGTGTTTTTTTTTCAAGATATGACAAGAACTTGTTATGTTCCCACGCACAGGATCTAATGTGGTAGCTAGCTAGTTCGACCAGTGAAGTATTTGTGTCAAAGACAGTGTGCAAAAGTTGATAAACAAACCATTTATATAATTTATCAGATGTTGCTTTACTCAAAAATAAAAACTATTGACTCTATAGTCAAGTTGATTGGAAAAGTGGTATAGCTAGCTACATTTAAAGTTTGTGGGTCAAGTGACACACAGAAGTTGTTTAACACGAAAAAGTCTAGAAGAGTTTTTTGCCAAAATTTTATTTCTCTTTTCCATACTCCATTAAACAGGCTCTGAAAATCGAGTTTTGTATACGTCTGTCAGTCACGCAAAATGGTACCGCAAGTGGCGAGACGCACGCAATTCGGTATAAAAAGAACGGGCAATTCCGTGGTTTTCCACAGGCCACCTACTAATGTATTATAAATGTTTGTAGTTCTTTGACGTAACACTTCTCTCTTCTCACATAATGTACATTGTGTGAATTTTACAGAAAAATGTATTTTTGCATGCCTTGCACGAGGTCTTTTTTTTTAAAGTAAATTTTTACTGCAAGATAACTAACTAGAGTGTTTGCATTTTCTTAAAAGATTTACTTCCCAATGTGAAGCCTTATCTTGACCCTTATTGAATGTGTGCGAGATGACATGATAGATTATCAAATTTGATTGCGTGAAGGCCGGTGCAACTGCATCAAATTTTTTCATCAAAATCGAGTATCTTGATTTTGATGAGATTTTGATCAAAATTCGAATGTTTTGATGAAATCGAATTTGTCATTTGCAATGTCATTAAAATGAGTTAGATGAAAACATTCGAATTTTGGTGTTTCATTCATTTTAAAATTCAATATGGCGGAGCTAGCAACTTTCGTTTTGTTGAGAGAGCTCGTTGATTCAGACGACGAAAAGCCTACTTGAATAGAAGACCAAATAAGGGATATTTTAATCTTATATAATAATACGAAGTGTATGTGACGGTCATAGTGGATATCGTCATTTTCCTTGATATCGCCGAAATTTTCTTTGAAGTCGCCAAAAAAATTATGTCCATTTTGCTAGCGGGTTTGCTTTGTTTACATCACGTGATCAAAATGACGCAACTTGACTTGCTAAGATAATGTTAGCGGCTGACTTTCGAACACAAGGTTACCTTCGACACAAAAACAATCATATAAGTGCAAAGTGCAGTAAGTGCGAAAAGTCGGTGTAAATTGTGGAGAGAAAAAATTAAAAGTGTGTTAAGTTTAAAAACATCAAAGTTGGAATTAAAGAAAATTGAAATTTGAAGTGTGCAGTTATAGAAGTGGAGTTGGCGGAAGTCTAAGTTTTCATTAATTATTGAGTTTGCGAAGTTTCAGAAGGGTGCAGTTGGAGCAGTCAGAAGTGAAGTTGCCGAAGTTGAAGTTTTATATTATATATATTAGCTAGAAGTTGGTAAGTAACTTTAAGTTTTCATACAATTTTGCTACCTAAATGTGTTTGTGTAGCAAAATTAAAACAGTAGCTTGAAGGACATACGAAGAAAAGTGTTGCAACATTTGATTACAAGTAATTATTAACTTGTTATTTTTTTCGTACTCTATCCCCTCATTTCCCTAAATAAAAAGAAAAAAAATATGATTTTTAAAGTAGAGGTTGTCGAAGTTTTATACTTACTTTTTCCGAACATTTTTTTGTTTCCAAAATAAAGAGACAGCATATTTTACCTTTTTCGCATAATCAGTGTATCACTTAGTGCGTAACTAATGTATTTATCGCAAAGTTCAATATGGCACACCGAGCTTTTGCCAAACGATTCTTGCTGAGCTGACGGGACACGTTATTCATATATTTAATCTATTTCAGTGGTTTAAACATATTTCCCTGACCTTCCTGATGTTCATTATCTAACACAACATTATATCAGATTCTTTTAGTAGTGATCTATAAAGTAAATATTTGCTAGCTGCTAGCTATAGCTAATATATTTTAGCTATATCTTATTATTTGTTTCTTTTTTAGAAAAAAAAACATCACACCATACACAATATTGTGTAACCAGAGTAACAATAGCAATTCCATACGTGGTTTTAGGCTTTTTAATAATGCTGGCAGGTTTGTTTTGCAACGCCCTGGGAATACTTAAAATTTATTGTGTGCCATTATGACCCATGGGCCAAATTTAACTCAACAGGTTGAGCCACCACAAGAAAGCCAGGTAAATGTAATACCACGTCTATCAAAAACTAATGATGTATCCGCAGCTAGGCGTAGACGTGCAGAATATGTGGCCTCTTTGCGAGGCTCTGAAACTGTACAACAAGTTAACAACAGACGTACTCAAAATACTCAAAGAATGGCTGCTATTCGTGTACGTGGTAACGAACAATATTATAAGATTGTACGTCTTAATGTTATGCCAGATTTATATTTTATAGGTGAAATGCACAGAAGATGTGAGTATTGTCATGCTTTAAAATTTGATAACGAAAATTGTTTTAAATGTTGTCATATTCGTAAGGTTGCACTCAATAACTTGTCTCCTTGCCCAGAACAGCTGAGACAATTACTGACAGATACAGACACTGCTCAGGCTAAAATTTTTCAAGCTAATATACGTAAGTATAACAACGCTGTTTCTTTTGCTTCATTTGGAGCAAACCTACGACCTCCTCCAGGCCGTGGACCACCATGCTTTCGTATCTGTGGTCAAATATGTCATCGTGTTGGTGTTCTTCACCCTGTTCAGGGCCAGGCTCGTGTTTTAAACCAACTCTATATTTTTGATGCAGGTAGGGCACTCAACGAAAGGATGGCATGCCCTGAAAATAATGACTGCAGAGAGGACGTGATTCAAACTGTTCAGGATATGATGAACAGACTCAGCCATTTTGCTGCTGCATACAGATACATGGCCGAAGTAGAGGCTTATGAAATAGCTCAGGCAGCAGTTGAAAATCGTGTTCCGTCAGAGGTGCGCATGTACATGAAAGTTGGTAGTGATCGAAGGCGATATAACTAGCCACATTATGACGAAGAGGCTGCAGTTTTTGTTGGCCAAGATGGAGCTCCTCCTGCAAATCGGGATATTGTTATCTACCCAAGCGGAGGTGTTTTACAAAATATTTCTACATTATCTGCGAATTTGGAACCAATGGTTTATCCCCTATTTTTTTCAAGGGGTGAACCAGGTTGGCATAAAGGGATACCCCATTATGGTGAACATGCAACCCGTACTCGCAACACTACCACAATGTTGCAGTATTATACTTACCGTCTTATATGTGCTTAAAAAGTTTTCCTCAATGTCACTTGGTAACAGAATTTAAATTAACTCGCAACATGAGAACGAGACCAGGAGAACAAGAATTTGCTGTATGGCCTTTGCAACTTGGAAGTGGTGTTTCGCCTACACGGGAACAAGAACCTTTCCATGGTGCGATTGAAGTTCCACCCAATTGTGTGTTAGAAAATGAGTGTATTGTAAATACTATGCTTAGGGATCTCCCACCAGAAAATATGGCATTATCTGTTATTCTAACACCTACAAATGATGATTCACTTATCATTAATGATCAAGTGTTAGCATTGTTGCCTGGGGAAGAAAAAGTTTATCTAAGTGCAGATGATGTTGTGTGTGATGATGAGGAGGAGGAACGCAATCAATACCCGGTAAAACTTTTAAACAGCATTACACCTTCAGGTATGCCTCCTCATTGCCTTAAATTAAAAACTGGTGCCATTGTTATGTTATTAAGAAACATAAACATCAATAAAGGTTTATGTAATGGCACTCGCCTAAATATAAGACATCTTCACAACAACTGTGTTGCTGCTGAAGTACTCACTGGCAATGCTATTGGAGATAAAGTACTTATTTTAAGAGTACAACTTGCACCTTCGGATACAGGTATGCCTTTCGTTTTACGTCGCAGACAGCTTCCATTGAGGCTGTCTTACGCTATGACGGTTAACAAGGCACAGGGGCAAACCTTTGAAAAGGTTGGGATATTGTTGCGCAGACCATGCTTTTCTCATGGTCAATTGCAGATGTGTGTGCGCACTATATTGATCGTTTCGGCCTACTGTACAGGGTTTGTGTGAACGAATTATCTATAGTGCTTTTGCTACAATGACAATAAGTGCAATTATTGTAGGTAAATATGTTACTATCACAGATAAGTATTTACTTTGACATCATTTTTATTATTTTTACGTGCTATTATCCAAGTTTTTTTAATTTTTCATATTTTCATTTTTTTAGTTAAAGGCTAAATTCTATCATTTTGTGGAGATAAGGCATGAACTAAAATAAGGGCATTGCATTTTTATGTTGATAAACAAATATTTTTATGTCTATCTTTTTATTTACAGTGGCCGTTATTTTTTTCCCGCCCCTGCTTTATTATAAACATTATTTTTTGACGAATTACTGTCTTTGTCTTTCTCTTAGGTTGCAGCACGAGATTGTTTGAATTGAAGCGGGAGAAAAACGATTAGAAGAAACGTCTCGGCATTTATTTGCTAACAAGGTATCGATCAGCATACTGCCCAGGTAAGCTCACCATTCTAAATTTTTTATTATGTCGTTAAACTTTCTTATTGCTAGCAAAAAATGTATCAATAAAATTTAGTGATATCTTTCCTTTTCCTTTTTAGGCCAAACAATTAAATCCAACGAATTGCGAGAATGAAGCTAAAATAACAAAAATCGAAAAAGAAGAATCAATTAACGTATAAGGACTGTGTATTATCGTTTCTGTGTAATCTATGAAATAAGAAGATAAGGTTAAAACAGTCAGTGCGACATCAATTCATTAACAAACTTACTGACTTGACACCTTTAACTTTTCTAAATGAAATATATTTGTTACTTATCTGACTTACCTTACTGCTTTTTTTCTTAAATTTAATTTCTCTTTCCGACCGCATGTTTTTATGAGACAAGCTGATAAGCCTTTTTAACTTACTTTCCGTCAATCGCGACCGTCAAAAATTCTTATACAAAAATTTCTTCACGAATTACAAAAAGGGTCAAGACAGAGAGATTTATTAACATATATTTTAGGATTTAACTCGGGTGCAAATATTGTAATTTAATTAATTAACAAATAAATCAATTTATGAAGGTCATAATTGTGCTACCATTGAGATCAATGAACGTATTGATCATAATGAGGTTCAGACATTTTTGAACGCTCGATATGTCAGTGCACCTGAATCAATATGGCTTGGAGATCTCACTTTTTATTTGCAGTAAAATAAAGGAAGTAACAAGGCTTCGTTGTGAATATAAGTATCGGCCGGCATTTGAAACAGAATAAACGTGTTTTTACACCAAAAAACATGAGAATGAAAGACACAGATTATCATTCTAACTACTTTTGTACTCTCTTCACCGGTATATTATAACTTAGACATTTTACCCAAGAAGGTTTAAAAGAGACAATAACTCGCCTTTAGTTTCAAGAATTTTAGAATAACAGGTGTCAGATATGTTTTGTTTCTCGGTAAAACTTTTAGCTTTAACCATTTCATCTCTTAACTTTAAACTGTACGCAACTTTGAGGTATGGGACCTAAGTAGCATTTTAAAATGACAATAACACAGATCAAATTTAATGTTTTTTTAAGAACTATGTGTATGTATTTATGTTTCTTTGTTATTTATTGAAAAACCGGGTCATAAAACCAATCATATAACAGAAATTGATCGGTAAATGCGCTATTCCTTGTGTTAAGATTAAGTATACGTCGCAAATCGAATTTACGCAAGTAAATTCGAATGTTGATGAATAATTAAGCCAATCAATCACCGCTTATTTTATTCGAATACTTTTCGAACATGTTACCAAGCACTTTAACAATTAAGTAAACAAAGTTTCGACAGGACTTAAAAAGTAAACGAACAAAAAAACTTTTTACAATCTTTTTAAGCAATTGAGCGCACATTTAATAATAAAACAGGTAAAAATATAAATTGTTTATTTTCTTTGTAACTACCTATACACTTTCTGTTTTATAAGAACATTTTTGTTAAGAGAACAGTCCTTAGATTTTATCGAAAAAGTAAGAACTAAAAACTAACAACAAAATAAAACAAGTGGCATAAGAATTAACAACACGAGCCTGAATTTTCTGATAAAGTAAGAATAATCTAATATATGTCAACCTCGTTCCCAGGGCAATTTTTCGCTTTTTTGATATCCGAGACGGCGCGAATAAATGACCCTGGGCCAGGCTGGTTAAAATCAGCACGATTCGTGCTGATTTTTAATTTATTCAAAATTTGGTCATTTTGTTAAGAATTGCATGCGGACCGCCGAGAACACTGTATTGCAATAACTTATGTTTTATTTTTAATAAGAAACAAGTTAGCTAAAGTGTTTTGAGTTTTTGCTTCGAGAAAATATGATTGCAGTGTTGCCTTCGCTTTTTTTTGGCTACATACAAATTTTAAATATATATTTATTTTAAAGTTTTCAACCATCTATAGCTAGCTAGCTAGCAAAGGCCTAAGACGTATTTTTGTAGCTACAAAGGTTGTGCAAACCAAGGTAGTTATGATTTTTAGCTATCTTTATTTTATATTATAGTTAAAAGTGAAAGTACTTTTAGCTAGCTAAGCTAGCTACCAAGCCACAGAATTATCAGAGGGTTTTGTGATTAGAATTACACTGAAGATGCCTAGCTATAGCTAGTTAAGTTTTTAGTATTTTTTTTAGGAACATGCAGTCTTTCTAATTCCATTTTTGTCTTGCGGGCGACTTATTGCTGACATAAACCTCTATAAACCTAAGTTGAGGCTTTATCACGCCGGCATTATGGTGGCGTGTAGCTATATATTATACTAGTATTGAGTCATCAAACGTCATCAACGTAACCATGTGTCAGATACAGATCAGATATATACGTTTAGACGTATATAATAACTGGCTCCTTTTGTCTGTTATTGTTGTTGTAACGTGCATATACACCTAAATAAAATCGTATTGTCCATTTTTTTTACCTAACTTGTTATTGTTAGGTCAAAATTTATAATTGTCTTTAAAAAAAATCTTATCGCCCTGCTTTAAATGCCTAAATTCTGAAATTCGGAAAGTATAGCTATTACAGAATCATTTTTTATGCTAATCCCATCGGACCAGCCTAAAAGCATTTCTTAACAAGTTTAAACTCAATATCTTTCTTTTTCATCTTTCTTTTTCATCATATTGCACTTTTGGTTTTTCACGAAACGGGTCCCTGGAAACTCATTTACAACTAAATGGCCACTACATGTTTGTTGCTTTACTAAGAGATTAAAAGTCATAAAACATAGGATGTTACATTTCATGCAGTCAGAGAAAATTGTTATTTAATCTGTAATCGATTGTTATTTAAAATCTCTAACCGATTGTTATTTAACCCTATTCGGTCCGGGGGGGGGGGGCGGATTCCGCCCCCCCCTGACGGTTTTTTTTTAATAACTCCTTATTGCTTTGTTATATGGCTATGATACTTACTGAGTTTTATTATTTATCTATTAGACACCTGCATGCGAAATTTTTAGGTCCCATACCTTTCAGAGGCTTTGATATTGGCCATTACTCGAAACTACCCCTAAAAATCTCTATGAAATCCTTAAAATGGGGAAAATATAATAACTCCTGTTAGGATTATCCTTAGAACTTGAAACTTTCAACACAACTTTTTTTCATCAAGAAGAATCATTTTGCATAATTTAGACACGTGACTAATCCGATTTCCCGATTTTGTCGGGTTTTACCCGAAAATCGGGAAAAACCGGATTTTCGGACAATATTTGGCAATTTTTTATGCGATCCATGTAAAAACCGGAAGATATGTTAAGTAACTTTTATTTAGCTTTCAGAAACTTCAAACAGAATGAAAAAATTCGCTCTAGAACAAAAGTAATTAAATTTTAAGCAGATAGTGGCATTTTTAACAAATTTCAAGCTTCTGATGACGTCACAGAAAATGTGCTGACGCAAGCAAAAATTTATTGCCGCCATTTTGTTCCTTTTATGACGTACTATAAGTGTGCCAAGTTTGATTCCATTTGAACAACCCTATGAAAAGTTATTGAGGTGGGGGGCGGAATCCGCCCCCCCCCGGTCATAGTATGTTCGAAACACCCCGGACCGAATAGGGTTAATCTGTAACCGATTAATTAAGCCTAATTAGAAGGTACGTACATATTAATTAAGCGTATAACTATTTGGTTAATTAAATGGTATGAACTTCTTAATCAAGTTTTTTAACCTTTTTCAACCAAATCAACAGCATATGATTTTATTTTTTTGTTTATGTGTTAGCTAGAGTGTAAAAGAAGGTCTGTTCAGGAGAAATAGGATTAGTTATGTATACCTGTATATACCTTGTGTTGTATTTGAGCTAGCTAGATAGCTGCTAAACATGTCTTCAAGCAAACCTACATTGTGATTTTTACTGTAGATTAGTGGTTATAGCTCTCGTACTCTGTGCGGGAGACCTGGGTTCGATTCCTCTTGACGGCGATTCAACATGGGCGAATGAATGTTACCATAGCCCCGGGTTAACCCAAGCCATGTGAGGGAAATTGGGGAGATGGCACACTGTGTGGGCCGTTGGATGTTGCCGGGAGTTGTCTAGTAGAGCGCGGGCCCTAATTGGGTCTGCGTAGCTCAAAATGAGCATTAAATACTCTAGGACTCCCCATCTAAGCCATGGCCCCTCCTGGAAATAATAGACAGGGTATATCCCTCGATATTTGTGAGGCTAGCCATGTAAAACATGCACATCTATCTATCTATCTACTACACCCTGTTCACAAAAGCTAGCATAGCTAGCTTTCTAGCTCTAGTCTAGTAGCTACCTCCTCAACTGCACTGCAAAAAAAACAGAAGCTTACTTTAACAGTCTCTAAAAGTACAACTAAAAGCTATTTAATTTTGTTTGCACGTTAAGCTATACTAACAATGCCAAATATTTTATTTTTCACAAAAATAAATTCAGTCCAGCAGAACATAAACATTCCAGCGTCCCTTTGCACATAAACTTAGACGCCATTATTGTTTTTCTGTTATTATTCAATTTTTTACGCATAAATTAATTTATCTTCATAATTAACGGAAACTTAAGAAACCAATCAGATAGCAGAACTGACCAGTGTGGCCCAGGGTCATTTCTTCTCGCCGTCCGAGGTTGTCAGAAAGAGAAAAATGGGCCTGGGGACGAGGTTGAATATATGTATTTTTTTAAAGTTCTCTCTCAATCTTTAGATAATTGTTTTTGCATGCAATCCCTTATTTTGTCACCTGCAATAACTATGAAATACTATTCATATTGTCTAGATTTTTTGTAAACATAATTATAAGTCAAGCAACAAAAGCAGTAATCAACTTTCCTGTATAAAGTTTACAACAGGGCTTAAAAAGTAAACGAACAAAGCAACCATTTACAGGGAAGAAACAAAGACAATATTTAGATTCAATACTATAGTTTCTGAATTTTAAAGTTATCTTCTTACTATGGACAACAAGAGCAACAACAAATACTAAAAAAATCTCGAAAAATAAGAACAGTCAGCTTCATGTAATTCTTCGTGTAATGTCTTTTCCTCTCATTTTCTCTATAGATAGTGATGAAAAAATGATTGTGGTAGAACAGAGGCACTGTAAGTATCGAATGATAATGCAAATACTGTTCTTCTGGGTAATAGGACAAATCTGTAGCTTGCTTTGTATAAAAAACTTTAACGATAAGCTTCATGCGTAAAGTAATTGTTAAATTCGTAGCAACCATTATTACAGCATCTATAACGTGAATAAACAAGCGCGTCGTCGGCGAAAACATGCATGCAAAACTTATAATTTTCTTCTCAAAATATACCCACAAAATAAAATTTTCTCACTATACAACTTGCAACAGTTGTTGTAACTCTTTTAAGAAGAATGTTTATTCCAATTCAAATCGAACGTCCTTTTTCATAAAGCACCTAGTCAATTTTATTAGTCCCGGTTTTCACAAACATTCAGTAAATTTTTGACAATAGTAATAAACGCATTGTTTTGAATTGTTTACTGAGCAATATTACTTCCCGTCATTAGCGTGACAAAATCATAACCCACTTAATTTTACCCCTAAATTTTATCTTTTTTTATTCATTTTAGCACTTTTCTTTACAGATAGCGATAATGTTAACGACACCACCACCACCACCACCATAGTCCCAAACATATACGACACTACCACCCGCCAAAACAACGACAACAGCAACAACAACAACAACAATAACAACAACAATGGTGATGGTGATGGTAGCAACACCTCTGTAAGCACAAAATATTAATCACGTGCTAATTCTAGATTTTCTATTTGTGTTTTTCTCCCTAATTTTACCGGAAAATTTAAACATTAGTATCATTTTTATACTTTTAGATCCTGATTTAAGCTGCAATGCCTTTAAAATCTATTGGAAAGTTCACAAAGGATCGTCAAGCAGAAATGCTTGGCGTGTTTGGCGCAAGAATGGTGGCAAAGACCGGAGGGGTATGTGCGAATACAAAAAAATGACATAGCTACAAAGAAAAAAAAATATTTCTTTGTTGGTGATATATTTTTCCAATCTTTTGTTGTATTTATTACTTTAAATAAAAATAATTAATAAACAATCTTCCGAGTTATGTTTTCTTTCAATATGTCAAGCTTTACAAACTTTGTTCCTGTTTCGGAATGGAGAGGTTGATGACGTCATTAAAAAGCCTTTAAACCACGATATTTCCGTAACCGTTTGTCAAAAGTACACGATCCTATACATTTTATTGATCAGAATTGTAAGATCTATATAAAGGTAACGGCTATACAAATTTCTAAAAAAAGATTTTTGTGTGTTTTCGCTGGTCTTTGCTGAGGTCAGCAAAGTTTTAAAACCCTTATATCTCCTTATTTTGATCAGCGCTTTAAACTCTAAACATCACAGGCAACGAATAAACTAATAAATTCATCATTTTTTTTGTGTATCTGCACTGTTGACGTCAGCAAAAAATCAAAACATCCTATTTTTCTATTGTCCTTCTGCCTAAGTGGATTTCTCCACGGGGCTTATCGACTAGTAATATAATAAAAGAATTAACCCAGCAAACACGCGACGTTGCAACAACGTTGCAGCAACGTTGCTTTTAAGTCGCGACGTCGCCTGACCAAAAAACAACGTTGCAGCAACGTCGGAAATATAACGACGCAGTTGCAACTTCAACCTAACGTTGCTGCAACGTTGTTTTTTGGCAGTGATTGCGACGTAATATCACGACCAAAACCTAACGTTGCTGCAACGTTGTTTTTTGGTAGTGATTGCGACGTAATATCACGACCAAAACCTAACGTTGCTGCAACGTTGTTTTTTGGTAGTGATTGCGACATAATATCACGACCAAAACCTAACGTTGCTGTATAGTGGTTTAGGAAATTACTTACGAAAATTATATTTATGGAGATATGTCTGAAGACACAGATATCTTATCGCCGTGACTTTAAGTCAAAGAGAGAAACACAGGTCCGTAGCAGGGGGACGCTTTTTTTGGCACAGTATGATGCATCCCGTTAGTTGTTGCTGAGACGCCAGACAAAATCTTGAGACTTAACTTCCTTGATTTCTTCTTAAAAAAACGCACATTCTCTGCATAAGTTTTCTCCCCTTTAATTATCGACAAAAAATTTTGGGAGCCGTGTCCCCTGACCCCTACGCTGCTACGGCCCTGAAACATGAGACCTTGGGAACGAGTTTGTCTTTTTATTTTGGCCAGTCTGACTTAGAGTAGTGTTAATAATATATATATCTAAATGTTGCATGGTAAGTGCGACCACGATATATTCCGGCGCGCTTTTTACAATGAGGGCTCCCTATGAGCTTTATTTGAAACATGAAATATGTTTGATGGGTGTCCTGGATATGTTTATTTGTTTTTATTTTGTATCAATTTGTTTACTGCAAAGTTAGTTTTATGATTGTTAGGATATTAACATGTTTTTTTAATGAACTGGATGAGTTTTTTTGCTAAGCAACTGTAGGATCATCTGACTGGCAGTCTGATTTTTTGTTGATTTTAAGTTGATTTTTTTACTTATACATAGGTGGCTACTGCTAGATAGCTATAGCTAGATAGATAGCTGACAGATAAAACTTCTAAAGGATAGCAAATAAAAACAAACCTAGTACACCCACAAAGTTAGTAATTTTACATTAAAGAATTTCAAAAAGGTGCTTTATTCACTAGTTAAAATTAAAAATATCTTGTTGAGCCAGTCTACTGATCGTGTAGCAACAACTCCAGAGTTTGAAACAAACAGAGAGCATAGAAGAATTTGACAAGTAATTGACGAACAAAGAGTATATACTTCAAATCAATGGTGAGCTTTTTAAAAACCTAGTGTTTGAAGTAATATTGATACATAGTATAAATATTGAGCTTGTTGATAGTTAAAAAACTGTCTATATTTAGGTGTCACAGTTATCAAATAATATATTTTGAATTGACTTCCATTATTTCATTTTAGCGGCAGCAAATGCAGCCGTGGAAAAAAAAGGAAATGGCATCCGTATTGAAGTACGCCCCAGACCAGGATGATGGACGAAATGCGAAAAGTGCAGAACAAGTTTAACTTCATTTGTACATTTATATGTATTCTTCTTTTGTCATAGAGATAAAGAGAGCAATTTATTATATATACATATATAACCTAATTACACCCTAATAATTCTACCAGGCAAAACTTCAGTTTCGTACTAAAACAAATCTTACCACCTAAAAATATTGATTTGGTTTTCTTTTTTGTTGGTGCTAAACGTCAATATTTTTGCATTAAATAAATTTTTGGTATTTGTATTTATTACTAAAACCTAATTTATGTAGATAATATGTATGTTCATCTAACAAATCGTAATCATGACAAATGTGCGCTTTAATTCCTTATACAAACAACTGGAATAAACGAGGCAATATATATTTGTTGTTTCGCTTGACTATAACCCTTTAAGGGTTTACGCAAGAGGTTTTAAAGATTATGACTTCTTAAATCAACTGTATGTAAAAAAATATTTTAAGTCAGATATTTTATATTTATTACTGAAAGCCTTAACTGGATGTAAAGAAATATTATATAATGTAGATATTTTATATTTATTACTGAAAACCTTAATTAAGCAGATAACATGTAAAAGGATATTTTAATGTGTGTTTTTTTACTATGAATTATATTTTATTACTAAAAGCTTTCGTCTTCTTGTTATTACGTAATGGCAAACATCGTTGCAGTGATGTTGTTACACCGTTGCTGCAACGTTACTTTATAGGTATTCTGACGTCGTTCGAACGTCATATACACAACGTTGCGGCGACGTTGTTACAACGTTACTGCAACGTTACTTTATAGTTATTCTAACGTCGTTCGAACGTCATAACGCAACGTTGTTATGACGTTGTCGTGCAACGTCGTCGCGATTTTCATTCGCAACGTTCATGCGACGTCACAGGGCGACGTTGTAGCAACGTTGTAGCAACGTTGCGGTGTTTACTGGGAAGAGTCGAGGATCGTTTTGGATTCCGGGAAATGTTTCGAATGGGTATTACTGATTTCGAATCTGTTTTGGCCAAAGTAAATACCAAATAAGTCCTAAGAAGAGACTTGTAGGAACAGAACCAATCAAAGGCGATGAGAGATTAGCACTCACCCTACGCTTTTTAGCTACAGGTGAATCCTTTAAATCGTTGTGCTATCAATTTAGGATCTCATTGCATGCCGTGTCTTACATCCTTAAAGGCTGTTGCAAGGCTATCATAGAAAAAATGACCTCTGATTATCTCAAAGTTCTATCTTCTGAGGCTGAATGGCTTGAGATTTTTAAGAAGTTCGAAGAATTATGGAACTATCCTTATGCCTTGGGAGCTATCGACGGAAACACGTGAGAATACAAAAACCGAAAAATGATGGCTCGTTCTATTGCAATTATAAACATACCCACTCTATTATTCTGATGGCTATAGCAGGTTCTGAATATGAATGTCTGTATGTCGATGTACGATCGAACGGAAGGGTCAATGACTCTGGCATATGGAACAAAAATTCATTAATGCAAGGTATTCATAACGACTCATTCAAACTACCCGCTGATGACAAATTGTCCAATGGTGAAACTACATCTTACGTATTTCTGGGATATGATGCTTTTGCACTTAAAAAATTTATGATGAAACCATTTCCTCAGCAAGGTATGACTGCTGAAAATCGAATATATAACTATAGACACAGTAGGGCCCGAAGAATATCCAAAAGTCTGCTTGGAATCTTAACAAATAGATGGAGAGTATTTTTACTGTTATAAACTTAGATCCAAAGTATGTCGAGGATTTAATTTTCACTTGTCTAATTCTACACAAAATGCTATTACGAAGCTGAATTTCAGCACGTTTTTATTGTCCCGCATCCTTCGCTGATACAATGTTAGATGACGGAGAAATTTCCGAAGGAGAGTGGCGCGAAAATGAATCTAATGGTTTACTTTACTCGTTGCAAGTACCACGATCTGGACACAATACATCAATTAACGTTAAGTCTATTAGAGAAACCTTCAGGGAATATTTTGTTAATGAAGGATTGGCAATTGAAATATTGTTACTTATATTATATATATTATATGTCTTGATAAGAATAATACTAGCATTTTTATTAACAAAGAATTATGAAGTAGATTTTTCTTTTATTTCAAACTTTTCAATTATAAGAAAATAAAAAAATCCTATCATATTTCATGTTTCTTTTTATAAACAAATGTGAACATATAAAGGAACACAATATCAAATCATTCGTTAAGATAGTCTACAAAAGATTGATAGTTTCAGACTCTATTCCAAAATAACTGGGGGCTGCCCTTGCTGCTGTCTTCGTAGCAGTACCATGTGCTGGGCCTGTTTGACGCTGCATATCATAGGGGGCCGGAGTTTCTCTTTGTTGCAGAATTCCACGGGATGGTGACATAAGTGACATTCCAGGGACAGCTTGACTCATTTTAGGGGTTACGACACGTTGAGAATGTATCGTTCTTTCATCCATCCAAGTATCATCCGCCATCTCTAAATCAAATATGATTTCAGAGACCCTTTTTTATGCTTTCTTCGGTTGTGTTTATTTAACTCTGATAGTTTCTCATCTACATAAATAGCGAGCGGCGAAAATTTTAGAGTTGATAATTCTTTCGCCTAAGGAGGGTTTGACTTAGCATTGGCTGTAATAGCTGCCGTATATTGTGAGAGTAGATCGAGCTTCTTAGCAAACGTTTTCCTGCTTTTATTCAGTGCGACCTCTTATTCATCCTCATCTTCTTTGTCTGTGTTCATTCTTTTAAACGTGTACCTACTTTTGGAGGTTCCAAACACAGGAGTTAAAAAGGCTAGCTGGCTATAAAATGTGCAGTTACTTCTGTACAACTCATCAGTACTTTGGCCACTCTTAGTACTTCTTTCCCTTGGCAATTCAGAACCAAAGCGTGTTCTTAAACTGTTTAATTTCTTCGTAACCGAGGAGATATTGGTATCGAAATCTAAAGCCATTTCGGAATAAACTATTTCCTTAATATCACGTTTACTATATTCAGCATGATAAACGTCCCATAAACAAGGTTTCTATTCAAGTTGGTCAATCAGTAATGAGGTGTCTTCATCCGTCCATTCTTTTGCCAGCTTTGTTTTAGGGTCTGTTTTCTTACCCTTTTCCTTTTTCTTCTGATCTGGTTCATCAATTTTCTCATTAATTTTCCTTTTCTTTTTCGCTTGATTTTTCTTTCTAAATAAATCCACATTAAGGATTTTTTTCATTTCAACTGTCACTAATATCTGAAGACGACATGACTGCTTTTCACTATAAAACTGTAGTAAAATTAATTTGTTTTGTTTTTATTTTTCGAATTTTCGAAAGTAAAACATTTCATGTTTCTGCACTTAACGCGGTGGAATAAGAAATAAATTTTGATGAAATCAACTCAAACGCATCAAAACCTAAAATCTATTTTGATGAACGCAATTATTTTGATGAAAAGTTTGCTCGAGAACAAACTTCATCAAAATCCATCAAAATCGATTTTTTTATTTTTTTATTCTTTTCAGTTTTGATGAACATTTTGATTCAACTCAAATGCATCAAAATTTTCATCAAAATCACGCTTATTATTCCGAGAAAAAAATCCAACCAACTGATAAAGATGTAAAGGAACGTGAAGGAAAGACAAGATATGACTACAAACGAAAGACATCACAACAAGGATTTCTTGCTGCTGCTGTAAGAGATACACTGACCTTTCAAATGCAAATTGAAGGCATTGAAGTTTGCCAAGAGATGCTATAAAAAATGCTCGTAAAATGATGAATATTTAGCAAATGAAGAACCGTCTAAAGAGAGGTTTTGTGAAAGTGGTGGTGGGAGGAAGTGTAAGGCCCCTGAGGTTAGAAAGGCAATGTTTCAATGGTTTATCAATGTGAGGGGAGCTCTTAAGGGACGTCTTCCAAAGAAAATGTTCCGATCGAAGTGTCAACAAGTTTATTCAGATTGGCTTCAGCAGCAACCAACGGCAATTCCTGAAAAAGAACAACTGAAGTTCAGTGACCATTGGATCCAAGATTGGATGGAAGAGTATAATGTAAGCCTCCGTAAGCCAGATAAAGTTATGCTATCAAACAGTAAGATCGCATCATCAGAATAAAAGATAATTTACAAAATATTTGGACAGTAAAAAAGTACGTTTTGGACACGTACGTGATAGATCCACCCATAATTAATGGAGACCAAATAACACTTCACAGGAATGAAAGTGCAGGCCAAGAGACACTTTTCCTAAAATCGGAACCAAACCTTTGTGAAGGAAAATTACATGACAGAAAGAACAACTTGTTTCATGGTTTCAACAGAAAGAACAATTTGTTTCATGGTTTCAACAGAAAGAACAACTTGTTTCATGGTTTCGACAGAAAGAACAACTTGTTTCATGGTTTCAACAGAAAAAACAACTTGTTTCATGGTTTCAACAGAAAGAAAAACTTGTTTCATGGTTTCAACAGAAAGAACAACTTGTTTCATGGTTTCAACAGAAAGAACAACTTGTTTCATGGTTTCAACAGAAAGAACAACTTGTTTCATAGTTTCAACAGAAAGAACAACTTGTTTCACACAATTACATGGTTTCAACAGAAAGAACAACTTGTTTCACACAATTACATGGTTTCAACAGAAAGAACAACTTGTTTCATGGTTTCAACAGAAAGAACAACTTGTTTCATGGTTTCAACAGAAAGAACAACTTGTTACATGGTTTCAACAGAAAGAACAACTTGTTTCATGGTTTCAACAGAAAGAACAACTTGTTACATGGTTTCAACAGAAAGAACAACTTGTTTCGTGGTTTCAACAGAAAGAACAACTTGTTTCACACAATTACATGGTTTCAACAGAAAGAACAACTTGTTTCATGGTTTCAACAGAAAGAACAACTTGTTTCACACAACTCTCCAGCGATCCAAAAATACTCCTCAAACCGGAATTCGTATTTAAAGGAAAAGGTACGAAAAAACACCTGAATCCACCACAAGGTGTTAACTACCAATGGGCTCCTAAAGGATAGTATCGTATCGAACAGACATTGGTTATGATAAAACAACTACCGAACAGGTACAACATGTTTGCGGTAAAAGGGTATGCAATATATATCTTAGATGACTATTCCGTGCTTTTGATGCCAGAAGTCAGGAAAGCCCTTTTCAAGAAAGGGTATGTTCTTTTTGTTATTGGTACCGGCGTCACTGGTGATATTCAAGTTAATGACACAAGCTGTCACCATTTTCTAAAAAAACATTACCGTGATTTTAAGATGAACTTAATGCTCGAAAAAACCGTCTTCTTCACGTGATGAAATGATGTGCATGCTTTTAAAAGCATGGGAAATGTTTGATGTAGATACCGCTATAGAGTTCAAAACATTATTTGTAACAAACAAATTGGAAGGATGAGAAGATTATCTTGTATCTCACAAACTGTATGCTCTGGTTGGTAAAGCTATAGTAGAATTTAGAAAAAAAAATGAATGAAGAACGTCCTGCAAAAACTTTAAATAAAGTCATCCGAGAGCTCATACATTAAAAACGAAAGTTTTCGGACGGAAAAACTTTCGGATATTTTTTTGTCCGAACATTTTTCCGTCTGAAATTTGTGTCTGCCGAAAGCTTTTTTGTCCGAAAGTTTTGATTTTTCTAATTTTTTAAAAAAAAGACCGGGGCATAGAAATTATATATAGGGTAATCAAAAAATCAATAAAAACTGCAGTTTTTGAACTTATTATTATTTTTGTTATTTTTACTTTTGGCTGAGGCTCAATCTATAAAGTTGGATCCGGAAGACCCTTTTTTAGATCTTGGTTGAATATATGTACGCTTCTAGCCTTCTTTTTGTGTCATTTCCCGTAATTATTACTTTTGAAATTTGTATAAAATTCGTTCAAAAGACTTACCCATACATTTTTTGACTTTATAAATCTTGTCCGAAAATTTTTCCGCTAAAGTAAAAAATTATGTCCGAACGTTTTTCCGCTGAAGTTTTTCCGCCGAAACATTTTCCGCCGAATATTTTAATATTATTTCATAAATTATTCACAGACTCCTGAGAGTGAAGTGAGAAGGAGCGCGACCCGCAAATCGGTATAGCAATATCCGTCAAAGAGATAAGATGGCAGCGTAGTAGTGACGAACCACAACAAAGTTTAACCCACATATATCAAAGATAAGTATTTCTTTTTACCTTTTTATTTAGAAAAAATGAATACAACAGACGACGAAATTCCTGCTCTACGTAGTATTTGTGGGAATTCGACCACAAATCCTATACCAGCAGGTGAGGAGACACAAAACGACAACACAACACCCATTCCTCCCACTACAGGATGGCGAATACTCGCCTATCATCCAGGCATATGAACAGGAACTAGAACTTTATGCATCTCAGAACGAGGATGAGTTCCAAGCTAGTGAATCAGAGCATGAACCGTCTCAAAGGATGATGAAATGCCTGAATCTGAAAATAATGTATTTAAGCATATCAGGATTATTACAGATGCTTGTAACACAGGCCCTGTTGTTGAAGAACAATGGGCCACTATAATAAACCAAAATTGGGCAGGCAAAAAAGGCAAGGAGGAAATAAAAAACTTGCTGAAAAATATTCCAGTCCTGAAAACTGTTAACTGGTCGTTCCTAAACTAAACATAGAACTCTGGCAAATGTTGTGCAGTATGCAAAAAGGCTCAGACGTATAAATGGCTCAAATTCCGAGAAGCCTCACAAGTGCTGTCTGTGCTTCACTTTCCATTGCCAATGAGATCCTTAGATCTGAAAATATGAATAGGGAAAGTCTGATCCAAAAATCTGCTGATCTGATTGCCTTTTTAGGTCATGCGAATACAGAATTGTGCCAAAATTGAAAAATCTTTGTAAGATCTGTATTGAAAGAAGAGTATAAGGACTTGACTACGGTGTCTACTGAGGTTACAAGAAACCTATTTTTTAGTCACAACTTGCCTCAGCACATTAGGGAATTGAAAATGAGGAATAAATTAAAGCATGGACCAACATATACAAACCGTTATAGAAACAACAAACCGGAAGGGGATGTCCTCTTTCAACAACAGCAGCAACAAGCACCAATACAAGAAACGAATCAGGTATGTAAAGATTTTTTAGAATATTGTGATCATCGAGTAAACTGTTTTCAAGGAAGACAGATCTCTAATAGATTCGCTCAGTGGAAATCCATAACATGTGACGAAAATATTCTCAATATCATCAAGGGTGACACTATAAAATTTATTAGTGAACCACCGATTATGGATTTTGCAAATAATATTATTTTACCTGCAGATGAAGCTAAAGTTAAACTTGACATTGCCAAACTTTTGAGAAAGGGTATCATACAGATATGCTCACACGAAAACATTGAACTCGTATGACCACTATTTGTAAACCATAAGGCTGATGGAACAATTAGACTAATCCTCAATCTTAAAAAATTAAATGAGACTATTGAATTTGTGCATTTTAAAATGCATACTATTAAAGATGTGCTTCAACTTGTAACTAAAATCTGTTATATGGCATCAATTGATTTAAAAGATGCATATCTCAGTGTGCGTATTCGTAAAACGGTCCAGTGTTTTTTAAAATTCCAGTTTCATAACAAGCTTTATAAATTTGTCACATTCACAAATGGCTTAGGACTATGTCCTATGAATATTTACCAAGATTACAGCGCCACCAATGCCACATCTAAGACAAAAAGGACATAACTTATGTGGCTACATTGATGATTTCTTTATTGCAAATATAACTAAGCAGTTGTGTTTTCAGTCTGCCTGTGAAACTGCCAAACTTTTTGACTCACTTGGATTTGTAATACATCCAGTCAAATTGCAAATTACTCCCACACAAACAAATTGAATTTGTTTGTGTGGGAATTTTTCATATCCCAAAGAATTTTTGGGATATGTTATTGACTCTGTCAATATGAAAATTACCCTGACTGAAAGAAGGACTAAAGCTATAAAACTGTCAATAAATTCTTTATTGTCATTGAGAAATTCTACAATCCTACAATAAGACTAACAGCCAAGTTAATAGGAGATTTGATATCCGCTTTACCAGCTGGTCAATTTGGAGCACTATATTACCGAAAAATTAAAAATGACAAAATAATAGCCCTAAAGGATAATCAGGGTGATTTTGATGCCAGTCATACTATTTCTGCAGAGGGTATGACTGATTTACAGTGGTGAATGAAAAACATGTTCCGCCAATATCGGACAAAATATTTACTGATGCATCTGATTTGACATGGGGAGGAGTATTCATGAAAATCAGATAGGTGGCTCCTGGACAAAAAAACGATGCTTTATTCCACGTAAATTTAATGGAGATGCTTGCTATTTACCTTACAATAAAATCTTTAATAAAGCACTTGCAAGGCAAACATATCAAAATTAATTGTGATAACACAACGGCTATCGGTGTTATCAATAAGATGGGTAGCAGCAAAAGTCTGTTGTGTGGCCTTGTTTGCCATAAAATTTGGGATCTTTGGGAGAAATATGACATCGGGATAACTTGTACATATATTCCTGGTATCAAACATTTTGAAGCTGATAGTGCTTCAAGAAAATGCTACAAGAACAGTGAATGGAAACTCAACCTTGATATTTTGCTGAATATAACTAAAACATTAAAATTTTTACCTGATATCGATTGTTTTGCATTTAGATTAAACAATCAATTACAAAAATACATTTCGTTTAAACCTGACCCAGATGCAATATTTATCAATGCTTCTTCTATAAATTGGCACCAATATAATTGTTATCTTTTTCCACCTTTCAGCCTTGTAGGCAGAGTCCTCCAAAAGTTACAAACAGACAATGATGATGAGGTGACAAAACAGTTGGCTGTAATGATAATACTTGTCTAAAGACAAACGGTAGTAAAATGTAGAGGTCTAACCCTCTAAAGGTTTTGCATCTAAGCATAATCTCCCTTATTGCAAGGATTTTTATTAAATAAACCATTAACCATTAACCATAGCAGGACAACATTAGGAGAACAATACAAACATTTATAAAAAGGATAGACACAGCAACAAAAAAGCAATTCAAACCGAATCAAATAGGTACACATAAAATAAAAAAATAAATAAAACTTATTGAAACTAAGGTATCCTAAAACAGATAAAATTTGAAATGATACTTAAAGAATGGAAATTGAAGTAATCAACTATCTGTGCGCCAGGACTTGTGAACCTGGCCGTAGCTTTCCACATGTGTTACGGGTACCCAACACTCAGCCTTACACAGATAGTTGTTACGGTGGGCCAGCCACAGGAGAGTACCAGCCTTTCCTAACAGGGGTGGTGTCCCAAAATGGTAGATCAAAAGGACAGGCAGAGTAGATTACAACCCCATAAGGCTACTTAAACAATGACTCAGGGCAGCAGGATCGTCAATCCTGTAGACAAAGCGAGCAAACTATGCCTCCCTACTGAACTGGGGTAACAAGTGGGATCGTCAGCCCCAAAGACAAGACAAATTGTCAAGCCCCCTTGCTATGCTTCTTATAGGTTCCCAAGAACGAGAAAGGAGTGAGCAAACTCCAAGATTACGGTAAAGCTGACCAAACAAGGTTCAGCTGGGGTAAATAGAAACCGCTAGGAAAAGATTCCCCTATTTAATTCGTGGATAGGAACAAGCTAACTTCTAGCAAAAAAAAGTATGTAAGCCGAGGAATTGTTAAGGTGGGAAGAACACACTTCGGAAATAGAGCGGTCGTCACACTTAAGCCAGGTGTTTTGCTGGTTTTTGATAAATGCCCAGTAATGTCCTGCTGTCAATGTACCAGAATGGTTGATGGTTGCAACTAAGTGGTAGTTGTTATTGAACGATACGTCATCGGTTGGGTGGGATGGAACTTTTAAAACATGATGTTTCATGGGAAGGCAGTTAACTACCCTGTTGTCTTTGAATGTTGACCCATTTATCGATGAGTATCGTATTAACTGTACAATAAGAATATTACCACAGTTAGAAATCTCACTCTCAATAGTGCTCTCCTGATGTATCAAACACTGGGGACAAAACCATTTGTCACCACCAAGAAGCAGTTGTGGTTGTAAAAGTGTGTTGAAACCGTCTGGTATTGACTTGCACATAGGTAAAGTTAGTATGGTTTCCTTTTGTTCCCCTGAAGATGCAAAAAAGCAGGAGTTACATGACGTTGTTGTTGTCAGAGTTATAGAGAGAAGATTGTCAACCACAGGGGATGACCCAATCAGCTTGTCAATAACTGCCTGTAGAATTTCTGCAACATCCTGCTGGGAATTAAAATAAAAATCTTTTTTATCAAGTGCCTGCATTTTGGTTTGCAAAGCCCGTAGGAAATTTGAGGGGTCGATTGGTGAGTTGGAACGCTTAATGAGCGACATAATTAAGGAAATGGACTTGACTAGTGGTGATAAAAAGGTGGATTCAGATGGCAATTGAGACCAGAGTCTCGGAAAGACTGTTAATACTTGCAGGATAGAGTTTGCATAACACGTATTACCTTTATTTATTATGCCGACCTGAACCTTACTTACTTTTCCTTCATTTACTGATGGTTTAGGCTTGGAAATGGTGGTCGGAGATGGGTTACTGTTTGGTGGCTTCCCTGGCGAATGTAATGCATGTGGCTGGCAACTCTTCTGCATTGAAGATGGTGATGGACTGCTGCGCAAGAGATCCTGGGACCAATGTGGTGAATCTCTGGCAATCCAAATGCAGAAGGAGGCTTTCATGCTTAAGTCACCCAGCTTGCGTGCAGTCAAGAATGCAGATTTAGTGGGAAAACCAAGATTTTTTAGGCAACACGTAACAGATCTGGAAGAGTAACCTCTCGCCCCAACCTCGATGGCAAAAAGATGAGGGGACCACCCATTACTACGGATTATTTCAACCAAGGGGGAGTACTTCGACAGTTTTGTGGAGTGCCATGACACCATATTCTCCTCGCATGGACAGGTCAGTTCAATAAGAATGACGATCTTGGAGCAGTTGGAATATATTACCATATCTGGTCTTAGAGCTGTAATAGCTATATGCCCTGGGAAACAAACCCGTCACTCAAATCAGACAAGATTACCCAGGTCGTCGGCAAGGTGTAAAGACCTGTTGGTTTGGATCTTTTGCCTGAGGTACGAGTGCCTGCTTTGACAAAGGGTATCCTTTGAAAGTTTTCCCCAGAAGATGGTGCGATGTTAGACCAGAACTCTTTATCCACAGCAATTCTGATTGCCCCAAAATGGCCCACACAGCCATGGTATTCAACGATGGTAACGATGATGGTCAAGGACCTGAGTTCCTGTATCGCCAGGACAAAACAACATGATGCCAACCTTATCCCCAGACCCCCTTCACCCCTTGTGGAAAAAACTGACTTTTGTAGCATGTCTGGTGTCAGAGAAAAATATTTAAAACAAGGCCTTGACAGCACAACTATAAACCTACAAATGTCTAGCTGGAGGACGGGAACAAAAAACAGTATAGCCCATTTCTTAAAAATGGAAAAGTTATACATCAGAAAATAACATTGATTACCTCAACCATCTATACCGAATGCACTTCGTTTTCTGTCCTCACTTTTTGAAGCAGGAAAATCCTATAGTCAAATAAACACTGCCCGTAGTGCATTATTTTCAATATTGCAGTTTGATGCTTGCCCTTTTGGACAACTACCAATTGTAAAAAGATTTATGAAGGGTGTCTTTGAGAAAAAAACAGTATTTCCAAGAAACAATATTATATGGGATGTTTCTATCGTATTCGACTATTTCCGATCGTTACCACATCCAAAAGATTTAGAGCTAGCTCTTTTGGAACCAAAACTGGCACTCCTCATCACACTAACTGCTGGGGGACAAATGGTCCAAACTGTACATGTCATTGATATAAATGATATGATAAACTTGAACGATAAGTTAGTTATACCTATTACGGTAAAACTAAAACAAACACGACCTTCCAAGCACGTTGCAGGCTCCCTTACAATTCACAGCATTTAGGGAAGCAAAATTGTGCGTCCTCAAAATCTTAACTATTATTTGATAAAAACAGCCGAACTTAGCTCCTCGTCAAAGCTGTTTATAAGCTCAATTAAACCACATAACCCTGTTTCAAGGGACACCATCTCTAGATGGTGTAATTTCATGTTGAGCAGTTCTGGTATTAATACGAACGTTTTTACTTCACATTCGTCTAGATCTGCTGCTAGCTCAAATGCGAAAACCCGTGGTGTTGAGATCGGTAAAATACTTGATTAGGCTGGATGGTCGAGGGAAAGAACTTTTGCCAACCATTATAACAAGGAAGTCATCAAAGACAATAATTTACTCGAATCCTTGAGTTGAGAAATAGTTGCGTGTTATCGAATATCTGTTACCGATGTTAATTGCGTTTTATCAAATTTCTGTTATCGAAGTTATCGGATTTACACCGTTGTTTGTTAGCGAACATAGACCGATAGTTGTTATTGTCTTTAATCCAGAGAACATAAACTGTTGCTTTAACCTTGTAAATGGTGAAATATTCTGAATGTAAATAAAGGATTCGCAATAACAAGAAAATGACTTGTATTACTATTTATATTTTATTAACATATTCAACTACAACTACAATCATGTTCATAAATTATTGGAAAAACGGCTTTTGAGGCTTTTTTCAGAGTTTTCCCCCTCTCCCCCTACAGTCAGTGTTGATTTTGAGTTGATTTGTGCCCCAAAATACTGTCGGCGACTCTGGAAAAGACCTCCAACCAACACTGAAGAGTGGGGGGGAGGGGGAAAGTGGTTTTTCCAAAACTATTATGAACATGATTGTAGTTACTCACTGGCGGTTAACAGTGAAATCTTACTCACTCTCAGGAGTCTGGGAATAATTTATGAAATAAAATTTCCCCAACAAACGAGACTTACCTTAAGTTGAACTTTGTTGATAATTTTATGAGTAAGTTATTCACAAGAAGGATGAGAGTTAAGTGCCCACCCAAACGTGGTTTGCCCACCTCTACTCTCATCCATCGTTGCCTTGACCGGCCAGTGAGTAAGCTGCCATCGCTGTGAAGCATGATTTGCGGGTCGCGCTCCTTCTCACTTAACTCTCATCCATCTTGGGAATAATTTACTCACAAAATTATCAACAAACTTCAAATTAAGATAAGTCTCGTTTGTTAGGGAAATTCTTAAGGTACCACCAAAAGGCGTCAGGCGAAAAAAATGATGAAGGGTCGGAGCTTCTCGATTGTGAAGACGAAGAGATACCATTAGAAGAATTCGATCAGGAAAATGACAATGATGATGGAGGAGAAGCAACTGCAATTTCATCAGAAAATTCAACTGCAACTGCAACTTCATCAGCAAGTAAAAATCATATAACTCTGACGAATTTTAACAATGATACAGAAATTAAGAAAGATGCTGAATTTCTGGACAAGTTCCAAAAAATTATGGAAAATAGTGAAACTTCCAAATTGTTCATTCCGTACCTGTCACAGTTTCGCGCATCGTTTTCGGAAAACTCGACATAGTATTAAGAAGAGAATCAAAACAAAAGAATCAACAAATCATGACACGGGTGAGACAGTAGTAGAACAATCAGACAATGTAGCTGAAGCCGTCATTCAACCAACGGATGAACCAGACATTCAAGCAGCGGAACGGAGCCTGTCATTCAACCAACCCAACCAGCCATTATGAATCCAGATATTGGTGAATACTGGGAAATAAGCAACGGAAAAGATTCGATGTATGCACAAGTTGTTGAAAAGGATCCCTTAATGGTAAATTTCTTCGAACAAAACTCCAGAGGTGACGCCTATCGCTTGAAAGATTTCAAGTTTGAAGTTATACCTGGAGACTTAAAAATACACGAACCCGTTTGGAAGAAAGCGAGTGAACGTGGCTTTTGCTTACTTATCACAGCCTATCATTGAAAAAAAAATGGGTTAACAAGAGGAATCTCGATAATTATTACAATTATGTTCGTATCACCGTCCCGATGTCAGAAAAGATACAAGAAGCTTTGAGGACGAGGTTGACAGAGAGATACAGCTTTCGTGTTGTTACATTAGATGATTACTTATCACGTCATTGAACAGTGGTGCGTTGCGAAATTATATAGTTGCTGTTCTAGTATAGCTATATATTTTAACTAGTAGAATTATGATTAAAAAGGCGCAGTACCAAATACTGTTTTCCGCCAATGCTGTGTTTACTGCTCTGCAACTTCAAGTCATGCCGGTGTCCGAAAACTGTCACAATGAACTCTCCTCAGCTCGAAGACATCCCGAACATCTCCTTACCTCCAACAAACTTTCCCTTCCTTGCAGATTGAAAAAGTTTACAGTAGTTTCGAAGGCTCTAAAACGTTCCGGGAAATTTTATTGCCTTTGACCTGAACCTTTACCCAGTTGCCATTAGTAAATACCTGTTTCTCCTACTGCTTTGAATGTCCTCCCAAACGTTTATACTGGTAATTGAGTAAAAGTGACTGCATAACTTGGTAAACTTTAGAACGTGAAAGACTTAAAAAGAAGCTTCTATTCAGTCTCTTATTAAGTTTCCCATCAGTTTATGCTCTAAAATAGACAATGTATATTTCAGCTTGGACACAACAAAGTATTAATTTCGCTGTAAAAGTTTATCGTGATCACTTTTTCGATCTATACATGTATTTATATTTCCGGAAGGCTTCATATCCTTAACAAGCCAACGTTTTAATTAAAGATGTAAATCAAAAAAAATTTCCGAAAACGAGATAAAATTTATTTGGAAAAGGTGATGTTTTATGGAAAATAAATAATAAAATTTATTTACAACTAACTTACATAAATACAATAAGGTATATTTTTTAAGCTTGACTTACAAAAAGTTTATGTATTGGCTGCTGACACTCTATACAAGTCGAGTCAATTAAGCCGTGCGACAAAACTTGTTATAAGCCGACGACAAAAAACGTTCTGTCGTGTCAAGCCGAATCTAAAACTAATATTCCTCAATAATTTTGCTCCACCCTGCACAGACCATAAAATAGAACTGGATATATTATAGATAAAAAAATAAAATTGTTAAATTCGTTGGACGTTGAATGTTAATATTTATATTCTCTTGTTAAGTTTTCAAAGCAAATCGATAACGGTGAATGTAAATTGTTTTATCCCGAAAGTAGAATAAGTTAACTTAATTCCATTTCAAATTACAGTAAATTGATGCTAATTATCGTATAATCTACACTTTCAGAAAATAACGTTATTTACCAGCCACAAGAAAGCTATTCAAGCCAAATTTCTCACCGAGCACTATTAGTGAATCGCTGGTTTCATTAATTTCTGGTTCAAGTTAATAATCCATTAGTATATTATTTTCCATATTGGCCGTGACGACATATTTTACATAATATGCTTGTATTACTGGGACGGCTATCACCAAGATAACAAGGAACAACGCCATTTCTACAAGTAGAAAAAAAACAACAATTGAATTCAAATTAATATGTCTTTAATATTTGCACAAAACTAGTGAAGCTAGCATCTTGGTTAAAGTCTAAGCCAAACCGTAAATTTTAAGTTTCGTTCCCACAAGTAACTATGTGGGCAGTTTCAGTATTAGATATACGCACTTCAAAGTTCGCAGGGTACGTCACCTAGACTCCTAAACTTTGCTAAATGTTGCTGTTCAACATCACAATATATTTCTCTGGATTAATACTCGCAACCTCCTGGCTATTGAGTATTGATTTTCCGCCATATCTGTAAAACGGCTATAAACTGCCTTTGTGTAATTTTTCCCAATATGGGTCATCATCCAGTCTTCTTTGTGATCCACAAATTGTTGCCCGGGAACATTTTTAATTGTTAAGAATACGAGTAACATTCAAATTTAAATCTTTTAACCATGGAAAAGCAAATTTATCGAACTAATTATAAATCGGGTAATAAAAAAATCAAAACATTGAAATTGACATCCTGTGCTACTCTTACAAAAATAGTTCATTGTGTGATTAGCTCGTAATTTTTTTGCTTTTTTTAGCAAAAAAAAATAGTCGTTCGATTATTTCCTAATTGCACTCGTAAACATGCGAATACATATACTAATTTGAAATTTTGATTTTATAGGAAATTTACACCAAGAGCTGCGAAAAACATGACAAAAACAAGAAAAAACATAAAAAGCCGTGTTTTTTTTTGTTAAGAATTGACTTTAAAATACAATTGAATTCGCAAATCATGGAAAGAGATATACAGAATACGAAAAAAACCATCATTTCACACATACCGTCTCCTTCATATAACTTTTAATAGAAACCTTTCCTGTTAGTAAGTATATGTATCCAATCGTATTAATTAACTCACTTCAACTCTCCTTTCCAACTATCAACTTCTTTCGATTAGTAACAATTTTGAAAAAAAAAACATTAATTATCTTTTACGGTTAATTAATTCACTTAGGACCACAATTCAATTAAGAAAAACGTGTGTTAAAAATTGCATTATTCATACAACATAAGTGCATTTCTTAGAAAACCTACATGGAATATAACACGTCGTGAATTTTAGCTGTATGATGGAGTGCTATGATGTGGATTACAACACCTACGATGAAGATATAATGTATATTTATACTAGTTGTTAGTGTGTGGAATATCCACCGAAATTTGCTCGTCACAGGAAAGTCTTTAAAGCTACATCGCACCTGTTACTTTTGTAGCTTACAAATTTCGTGCGTTGTTTAACACCGTTAATTTTTGAGAATATATTTTTGATGAATTTGTGATAAAAATATAGGTATGTACAAAAAATAATGTTTCAGTTTCTTAGTTTTTAATAAACGCTCAGTCTTTAATAAAGCCCCATCCCCCCATCCTTACAAATCTCGAAAATTAAATAAACACCCTGGGCGTTGGAGCATAGGTATATTATGGTAGAACACCTGTAAATATTAATCATATAGTGATGATGTTAAAGCTATAATTTATTTAAAAATAGTTTAAGGCCGTGTTTGGACTTGGTCAAACAGTATAATTGCTTGCTTTCTACTCTTTTGTCGATCAATTCGACCATTTCTGTCACGTGAAATCATAGAGATATAAATGATGGAATCATTCAGCCGTCCATATTTATTCATTTATTCATTCATCTTCTTTATTTAAAGTCGACACAAATTTACATTTTGCTTAAACAAAAATGTTGTCATTTCTAGTTTCATTGTTTTCTAATCCATTCTCAATTTTCATTTAAATATTGTCTTTATCAGGCGCGATAGTGGCAGAAATTCTCTAAATAAAAGTACATATCTTGTGCTAAAACTGGCGTACATGCGACAAACTTGATTGTAACTAAAAATTCATTTTGATTGCACGCCATCCTGACGGAGAACGCAAACACGTAAACTTGATATTTCCAAAAAGAAAATTAACAAGCAACGACTAACGGCTTTGTAGAACTTAGAAGGAGTGACAGCCCTAATTATTTTGGGTTTTCATCAACAAGTCTCATGCACGATAACCTTTCTATGCATTTGCGCGCAAGTGAAGTTAAATTTATTTTTAAACAAAACAATTTTTTGACCAAGTGCACAACTGGACTAAATTGGCCTGTTGATCCTTATTAAATCTATTTCTGAGGGATTTGAGACTCGTGTGATGTATAAACACTTTGTGGCATTTTTTTTTTGACAACACGTTAAACGTCTTACTTTAACGAGTCTAGAAAACGTTCGAGTTACAAAACCGGGAAGTTAGGGAGTTACAAATTTCTACGGTAAATCGAGTTACATGTCCCGCGAAAACTTGAGGTCACTATTTTACCGTATCTGCTTTTTGCGAGTACTCGGACCTGCACCCGCCCAAACCGAGTGGGGCCAATAGTTTACGAAAGATAATTATAGATAGAAAAACATTATTTCTTTTCTGTAATTATCACAATCAATACTGATATTTTGTAGTTGCATATTACCTCGTTTATATGCTCCAAACTGTCTACATCGGGCAAGGGGTCGCAAAACAAAACAAAAGATGGTTTTCAAGTACCCGACCTCATATCCCAGATCTTCCCTATGATGATAGGAAAACATTATTTACAAGAGTCGATTGGTAGGTCGTATTTTTTTTTTTTATCATGTCACACTTGCACTGGAGAAATGCTGAACATAAAGCAAACTGGAAAAATACCGAACAAAGCAAAAAATCAACATAAAATTTTGCGCACGTGCTCTTTCTATTTAGTAGATCAATATATAAAGGGTTGCGGAGCGGGAAGAGGTCCCCTATGTTCGGAAGCGAAATTTTTTATAGCAATTTACAAGCCCCCAGGCAACCTCCCCCCAGGGCTCTTTTTCACTTTTTGGTAATGGTTGTTGTGCAGGGTTTCTTTTTTACAATGAGAGCGGATAGGTACACTATTATAAGCGCCTTCGTTTTTCAGCAAATGCAAATGGCATACACGTTGCAAGAAATTACTTATAGAAAACATTACAAAAAGGTTTTATCTACATAATTGCTTCTTTCCGTCTTCCCTGTTTTTGGTTTAAGAATTTAAGTATTTGGACTATTTACTCTGGGCGCTCATTTGGACTGAACTTCGACTGAAATTATTTGGTCACAGAGCGCTTATTAAAAGGTTTGCAGAATAAGCATTTTAGTACCCGGAGCTATTTGCGATAAATATCCAAAAACATTTTTTTATGATATTAACAACAACAGCAACATCAAGAACAATGTACACATTAACCGCAATGCGTCTTCGGATTTGTTAAACATTCGAAAGTTACAACATAACGGATAAACAATCTTTTTGAGTTTGATTACTTTGTTATGTTTTCATTAGATAACACTAACATCATTAAACTACCCTGCGTCCGTTGACTTTTGAAAGTTATCAATCAATACAGTAAAAATGGCATTCTATTACTTTGTTTGCTAAACTAAGTTAAATTACAAAAAAAAAAAAAAAGAGTACAAGAAAAGGGAGTTTTAAACATTTTCTTTACCGGCAAGCTTATTTAAAGTTCAATATTTGTTAAATAATATTTCTATACTAAAATTATCTATTACTATCGCCATCGTTTTGAAGGTACTGGTTGAGTAATCTAAAATATAAAAGACATGGTTTTATTGTAGTGTAAAGAGAAATAAAAGCAGGTGCGGAAGTTTGTTGGAAAAATTCGTTAGCTAGCTATACAAAAGATAAAATGAAGAGAATACTCCTTTTCATTAATAAAATGACGTCATTCAAAATTTTCATGGAAACGAGGCATCCTATGCTAAAAATTTTGATTGGGAAGGCAGCAAGAAAAACATTTTGAATGCAAACGACATAAATTTGTTTTAACGGAGATAATATCATCTCCCATTTAATTTTTCCCGTGTCTCCACTATAAAGTGGCGTAATCATTGTATCTCCATGATCTAGCAACTCAGCTTATGGCAAAACATTGCGAAAGCAGTAAGCTTCGATTCTTTTTCACGAAGGAAGGAAGAAGTATTGTTGCTTAGCTCTGATTTTATTTTTGCTAGCAACTAACTTTAAATGCAGATTTATACATAGAAGTTCCTGATTTCTACAACTTTTTTGAAGATTCTCTTGTTGGGGAGTACCATATATTATCGTAATCTGTGGTGATCTTGGTGGCTAGGTAGCTAGGCTGTAATTGTGGTTGATGAAGGTTTAGATAGCACAAACTTGTTTTTTTAGATCCTACGTCTATCAAACTACAAGAAGATGACATTGATGATGATACTGTTCACATCGATGTTAAAAATCTAGCTTGTTATAAAGCTGAACATTTGAAGAAGTGGTTAATTTATAGAGGTGATACCTTGAAAGGAATAGACACTTTGAAGGAGACACAAGTTAGGTATGTCCATGTTAATAAACCACTATTTGAGTGACTATTCTATTTTAGCTGCATGTTAAATACATGTTATGTAGAAATTGAACATCAGTAAGCAAAAATGTTTTCCTTTTTTTATCAGGGTGCTGCAGTACTACAAAAATGGCCACACAAAATAACATTGTAGATCCAACTAGTGATAAAAAATGGCTGATAAAAAAAGCTGAGAAACTTGGAATTTTGTTAGCACCGGTGTAACCGTAAATAATTACTCCCCCACCTGGAGTGGTAATTTCCCTAGGAAATTATTACTCCCACACGAAAATTATTACTCCCTTGAAATCACTCTTTTATGAATGGAGGAGTACTTTTTTCCCAGTAAAAACTAATTCCCACGAATGAGGGAGTACTTTTTTCCCAGTAAAACTAACTCTCATGAAGACATTCCATTGCAAATTCGAATGGGCGAGCTTCCTTTATTGATAATTCGAATGTTTATTATTATAATGATTTATATATTTTCATTCAAACACATAAAATGGCGGCGAAACAACAGGTTGACTTAAAAATTGTTGAAGAATTTTTAAGAAACAAAACTTATCCGAAAGATATAGGAAAGAATAAAGGCAAAAAAGCAAATTTTAGAGGAACATGCAGAAACTTTTCACTGAAGAATGGAGAGCTTTTTTACAAAGACTCAAGGAAGGTTGTTTTTTGAAGAAGAGCAAAAGATAACAATTATTCATAACATTCCACGAAGGAATCAGTGAAAGTGCAAGTGCGAAGGCTATGGCCAGTCATGGAGGCTATGAGTCTACGTACCAAAAGTTAATTGAAAGATTTTTTTGGTTTGGAATTGTGGATGATGTTAAAAATTACATCAAGAATTGTAAAAATTATCAACAGCAAACAAACATTTATAAAAAAATTGCCCCAGAACTTCATAGTATACACTGATAAATTTAGAAGAGTCAAATGAAACCTTAAATGCAATAATTTTACAAAGACTCCCTTAGGGAGTCAAAAAGGAGTCAAATTGAGACGCAAGAAGGAGTCAACCCGAAATGACTCCCTTTTGAGGTGCTCATTTGACTCCTTTAGGGTTTCATTCTTTCCTTGACTCCTTGAAAGGAGTCATTATTGCGTTCAATGATTGTTGTGCGTTCAATGATTGTTGTGCGTTCAATGATTGGTGTAGTGTGCTCACATGATTCCTCAAAAGGTTTCATCGGGAATATCGCATTTAATGATTTCTGCTGTGTTTGACTTTTCTATAAGAAAATACACTCAGATACAATCACTTTGGGTGGAGATTATAGAAATGCGCCTTTTAATACTTGGGAAACTGTTTTACGAGAAGTCTGCAATTCCTTCTCGAGTCCGATATGAAGAAAGGTATACATGCCTTGTAAATCAAAGATTTCTCAGGGTCAAATAAAGGAAAATTTAAGAAACATTTTGTTATATTATGTTTTTTATTGAGATAGACTAGCTATCTATAGGCCCTGCCTACAGCTGCTAAGCTAGGATTGTTTATCCACCTGTACATAGCTTTATAACCCTATATATCGATTAGACCTGACATAGTTTTTACTCTTGTTATTTTTATCAAATATAGCTGACTCAAGCTGAAAAGCTTTACTTGTTCACTCTCTTTACATCCACTCATATCTGCATATAACATCGTGTCAGAATATTGAATTTGTTACACAAGAACCTTCACTCGCAATATTTCACAATACTCACAGTATTTTAATAACAATGGATTGTCTCAAGGCTCCAAAGGCACTAAACTTGGACATTCAAAAAACCTTGCCGAATCTGCTGATAAGCCAGATATTGTCAAATCATCAATCCTTCTTCACTGCATAGGTAAGCAATGCAAAGAAATTTACGATACCTTTGAATTCCATGAAGGAGATGAAATGAAATTGAACATTATTCTCCAGAAATTTGATGATCACTTCAAGCCGAGAAAAAAATTGACTTTTATGAGATTTACATTCTTCACTGTTCGTCAGGAAGACTTTGAGAAATTTGACAAATACTACACTAGATTATGTAAATTGAGCGAAGACTGCGTGAACTCAATCAACTCGGGGATTCTCTCATCAAAGACATGATCATTATCGGTTTAACAGACAAAAAATTTAAAGAACGCCTACTCTGCAAAAACGACATCACATTCGAAAAAGTACTATCCAACTGCAGAGCTAGTGAGGTATCAAAGTTGCAAACTAAGTCTATTCTCACAACAAACTTGACTCAACTCCATCGTCATCAACTGCTAATTCTGATATCAATCAGATGATCCATCATCAAAAAAGCAAAGAAATTATGAGATGCAAATTCTGTGCTGGAAGTCATCCTCGTAGTTCATGCCCAGCATACGGCAAAATATGCAATACCTGTGAAAGTAAAGGACACTTTTCTAAATAATGTCGAAAATCTAATCAAAACTTATCTCAACGTAATAATAAACCAAAGAGATACTCACAACGTCCATCAAAACCTACTGGCTCAGTTGAACAAGAACATCAATCTAATTCAGACTCAGATAGTTCTGACAATGAATTCTTCCTGAGATCAATCAAACTTGAACCAACCTCCGAAAGCGAACGACATCAACGAAAGCTCCGATCCAACTGCATCAGACCATCCAGACTGGCTAATCGATCTCTCAACCAATGATACAATGGTTACGTATAAAATAGACACTGGTGCTCGTGTAAACGTTCTATCGATCTCTGTCTTTCAACGTCTCTGCAAAAAAGCAATGAGTATGACATCCTACTTGTATACTTTATATACATACCACACAAAAACCTGCTTGAAAAGTTTCACTCTCAAATTATTCTTGAATTATTGTATACAAAAAAGTTGCGTAGTCCTATTTTTATCTTTAATATGTTATAAAAGAATATTTACACCTGTAAAAAACATGTCAATTTCCTATGTGCTTATGCAAGTTTTTGAAATTTGATATCTTAAGAACTGCGCTAGATTTTTAATAGTGGGAAGATTCCTCTATGCTGCTTTTCAAAAAAATTCACAGGAAAAAAGAAAAAAAATTATTTATGTAGCATATTTTTAAGATTGTAGTAACTGTTTTACTTACGTGTTTAGTATTTTTACTTGTATATGTATATTTTAAATTCCCGAAAAACATTTCTAAAAATGGTCACCCAAAAACGTCCTTCCTCAAATCTTCAGAGTGATCAATCTTCAGATTTGTAATTGAAATTTGCTTGTGCGAATTTAGGTTCTCCATGTTGTGTTTGTCCACGCACGACCATAGGTGTAATACAATTTGAATATTTTTCGGTCCTAGTATTTAGTTTTCGTTATTGATAATAATTAATATTTTTAGTTCTTGATAATAATTAATATTTTTCGTTCCTAATATTTATTTATTTTTCGTTATTGATAATAATTAATATTTTTTGTTCCCAAGATGTTAATAAATTTATGTACATTTTTTAGCCTGAATTAACAAGGCAATAAAAACTCTAATGATATATCGGATGTTTTTTTCTGCGCAATGAACGCGTAACGGGAACTATTATTACTCATTGAAACCCTTTAGGGACTCATTGATGGGGTGCCTGTGGGGAGTACATAAAAAGAGTCATAAAATTGACTCCTTTAAAGGAGTCGTTTTGAATATAGGTCGAAATGAGTAACAAGAAGGAGTCATTAATCATGACAACTTAACCCTATTCGGTCCGGGTTTTTTCGAACATACTATGACCGGGGGGCGGAATCCGCCCCCCCCCCCCTCAATAACTTTTCATAGGGTTGTTCAAATTGAATCAAACTTGGCACACTTATAGTATGTCATAAAAGGAACAAAATGGCAGCAATAAATTTTTGCTTGCGTCAGCACATCTTCTGTGACGTCATCAGAAGCTTGAAATTTGTGAAAAATGCCACTATCTGCTTAAAATTTAATTACTTTTGTTCCAGAGCGAATTTTTGCATTCTGTTTGAAGTTTCTGAAAGCTAAATAAAAGTTATTTAACATATTTTTTCCGATTTTCGGGTAAAATCCGACAAAATCGGGAAATCGGATTAATCACGTGTCCAAATTATGCAAAATGACTCTTCTTAATAAAACAAAGTGGTGTTGCAAGTTTCAAGTTCTAAGGATAATCATAACAGGAGTTATTAAATTTTCCCCATTATAAGGATTTCATAGAGATTGTTAGGGGTAGTTTCGAGTAATGGCCAATATCAAAGCCTCTGAAAGGTATGGGACCTAAAAATTTAGCATGCAGGTGTCTAAGAGATAAATATTGAAACTCAGTAAGTTTTATAGCCATATAACATAGCAATAAAGAGTTATTAAAAAAAAAACGTCAGAACAAGACGGACCGAATAGGGTTAAAAGGAGTCATTTGAGCACTTATTTTGACTCCTTTAATGTGCTCTTAATGACTCTCTAAAGGAGGTCTCCATAGGCACCGTAAAAAAAAACCTTTTTAAGTTTCATTTGACTCTTCTAAATTTTTCAGTGTACCACTTCCAAGTAAAGTTATGAAAAAAAAAGGTGTCGATATATGTAACCTACCAGACGTGGATGGATACAAACATCTCATTATTTGTATCGACTATTTTTCTAAATGGTCGGAAGCAAAGCCTATCAAAGATAAAAGCACATCAACAGTAGCACAATTTTTATACGAGATCATCTGTCGCCATGGCAATTAGTTTGTAAATGAAGTCTCGACGACCCTACATCAAATGACAGGCACAGACCAGCGAGTTACATCTGCATACCATCCTCAAAGCAATGGTCTTTGTGAGCGTCAAAATTGGACAATAAAAGACTCTTTGGTGAAAGTTCTCGAAGAAAATCCAAAAGAATGGCCTAGTATTATCGAGGGTATACTTTTTGCACATAGGGTTAGTGTGCACTATTCGACAAAGTACTCGCCGTTTTTCCTAATGTATAATCGAAATCCCGTTTTGCCGATAGATATTAATTGATATTAGTTGATTCAGAAGACGAACCTTTCGACATTGTGACGTTTCAAGCTGTTCTCGACTCAACAGCTAAACTTAGAGAAGCCGCATACCATCAAGCTAGTCTGAATATAAAAAAAGCGCAAGCTAAGCAACAAAAGGACTACAATAATCGTCATCGAACACCAGAAGTCGCATTGCCTATCGGATCAAAAGTTCTTATGCAAAATCAAAAACGTAAAGACAGGAAAGGAGAAAATTTTCTTACAAATGGATGCGACCTTACACTCTAAAATCAATTTCCAAAAGTGGACTTTGTGCCCTTGTAAATAAAAAAGGTATTCTGCTAAAGAAAAAGTATAACGCAAGTTTGCTGAAACCTTTCTACTCAAACCGAGAACCCCAAAACCCTGGCAACCAATACGATGAGGAACAAGGTACTACCAGCCATCAACCAAAGAGTCAGCAACAAACAGTTGGTAAAAACTATTTTGATAAATTACCAGATGAAATTCTCGAAATTATTTTAATGAATGCCACAGCCTTGGACACATTTGCTTCTATTATCAATACATGTAAACGCTTCAAGTCTTTATTAGAAGGGAGAAAGGAGGATATTCTTCCGATGGTACATATCCAATTTCCAGAAAATATGCACAAAAATATACCCAAACGATCAAACAAAATTAAAGTCAGCGTCAAAGAAATTTCACAGTGTTTTGGTCAATCTAGTGGTATTATTGAATGCGTAAGCAAAGGTATTGGAAAAAAGAATTGGCGCTCAGCATGGTTGCTGTTGGAGAAACGAAATCACAATTGGTTCATAATTGAGCAGGAATTTTGGAAAAGGAAGACAATTCTTCGGAGTAATATTCAAGAATCAAGTCAACAATCAGCTTTCGATGATGTAGTAGAGGTATTTTAGCTACATAACGATTTGTATTTTCTGAAGCAAGAGGATCATCGCATTTTGTTGTCAAGCGATGGATGGTTTCATGACCGTATTATGGATGCAGCACAAAAATTGATCTGTAAAGAAATTGGTTCAGATGATTCGTATCAATCAGTGCTTAATTCCGAAAGGAAAACTCAAAACCCGTACCATGCAATTTCACAAGAGCATGTTCAGCTCCTTCATGATGGATCAAAACATTGGTTTCTAAGCTTTTGCTCAAATGGGCGTGTTCAAATTTGTGACAGTCTTAGATCAAAGTTAACTCGTTCTTCAAGAAAATCGATTCAATCGCTTTACAAGAACTATATGGCTAATGGTGAACAGCTGATTACGTTTCTTCCCGTTCAAAAGCAACAAGATGGCTACAATTGTGGTCCATTTGCTATTGCATATGCTGCAGAGCTCCTTGATGGTCAATCTCCTTCAGAGGCAGTATTTAAAGTCGATGAAATGCGAAAACATTTGATTACATGTTTAGAAAATCAAAGTCTTTCTCCGTTTCCCAAAGTATCTAGTATTTAGAATATTTTTACATTTTAGATTCGTCTGTTACACAAAACAGTATTGCTTTCCTACTGCTTTTTGATCATTTATTTATTTTTGTTTATATTGTTTTATACTTTGTTTTTATCGATTTTCTAATCTTAAACAGTTTATATTTTTCTATGTTTTCTATACTTTGTTTTATCGATTTTCTAATCTTAAACAGTTTATATTTTTCTATGTTTTCTATACTTTGTTTTATCGATTTTCTAATCTTAAACAGTTCTTTTTCTATGTTTTTTATACTTTGTTTTTATCGATTTTATAATCTTAAATATTGTTTTATACTTTGTTTTATCGATTTTCTAATCTTAAACAGTTTATATTTTTCTATGTTTTCTATACTTTGTTTTATCGATTTTCTAATCTTAAACAGTTTATATTTTTCTATGTTTTCTATACTTTGTTTTATCGATTTTCTAATCTTAAACAGTTCTTTTTCTATGTTTTTTATACTTTGTTTTTATCGATTTTATAATCTTAAATATTGTTTTATACTTTGTTTTATCGATTTTCTAATCTTAAACAGTTTATATTTTTCTATGTTTTCTATACTTTTATTTTATCTACAACAAAATACTATTATTTACTTTATCCGATAAGTTCTTAAGCTGAAGGTCAAAAGTTTGTTATTCTATTCTTTAAAGCTCTAATAATCTATTATTTATTTCATTTATGAATTTTTAAGCTCAAGCAGTTAATGTTTTCCAGATTTTATAAGATTTCAAGCTCCGAAAAGTTTTTTCTCTCGTGATTTGTTAGCTATAATCATTTTGTTTCTAAACTCAAAACCGATTGTACTTTTTTGTATTTTGCTAAATTTATTTTATTACAGTTTTTCGTTGTAAGGTTGTAGTTATCGTGAGAAAATAGATTATCAAATGATCTTGAAATGATTATTCTATAGTCAAGTTCAGCTGCATATATACCAACCATTTATAAGAAACAATTAAAATCATTTGATTCTGAAAGCTTTTTGTATTGACATTTCTTTGAACAACTCTTGCTTCTTATAAAAGCTTGTATATATATATATATATTTTAATGGTCCCACTGAAAAAGAGAAGCCAGACCCACCCCGCCAGATTTTTAACTCTTTCGGTAGTCCACTGTAAGTTCTCTTAATAATTTTTTTTTATAAACAGCATAATAATGGTCATTTTTTATTTATTAAGTTAGGGGAGTAAAAATTTCCTGCGGGGAGTAATAATTTTCTGGTAAATAGATACTCCCGGAGTAACAATATCCCGGGAAATAAGTACAGGGGAGTACTTATTTCCTAGTAAATTATTACTTGGGAGTAAACTTTTAGGGGAGTATGTTTTTACGGTGACACCGGGGAATACGAATAATGGGAATATCATTATCCAATGCCCAGAGGTGTTAAGGAACGAAATAGGTCATCCGAAAAACGCAGCTGGATGGACAAAAGACATCACGAATTTGCCAAAAATAACAATATACGAAATCGAACAGTACCATAAAAAGATCAATGACCTGGTATTAGAAAAGTCTCTCAAAATTAAAAAACCATTTACTTGGGGTGAACAAATTCTGGAAGAAAATTTTATTGATGTTGGTTCAATACATGCAAAGGAAAATGATAATATATTTAGTTTGAAAGGTGTGTGTGACGCAAGCTTGAAGAAAGCAGATAGATGGATTTTTTTTGCCATTGATAAATTATCAAATGAAGTCATGTATTGTCCAATGTCCAGCTGGAAAGGTGGGAACTTGTTCTCACGCTTACGCTTTGATGAAGTTGTTGGCTAAATGGGTCCTGGATAACTTAAAAATTATTCCAGAACCCAAAGCATGCACATCAAAGGTCTGTGAGTGGTCAGTTCCTCAGAGTAGAAATCGTGTTGATAAAGTCCCAATATCGGATATAACCATCACTTCCCCAGTTTTGAAACGAAGAAATACAAATGACGATACAGAATACAAAAAGCGCAGTGGAATTAAAACGACATTGTATGATGCTAGAGCCTACCATACAAAACATGAGCCAGCTTATCATTTGGAAGTTTTTTTAAATAGCGACACTAATAATCATGCTAAGAAAATCATAAATCCTGATCCGCTTCTGTTTACAGATACAGTGTATGGAGTAATGCCGGTTGGTTCTACTTTATCGCACCAATGTTCCCCAATGCCAGCTGATTTCGCTGTATATTCTAGGATTTCTACAGTCACAGGAAACCTAACTGAATATAACACTTATCCAAGTTTTCCTTTTAATTCAATTAAATACATGCTTGATGAATACTTAAGAAGTGAAGTATGTGAGGAAAAAATTGGCCATATTGAGTGAATTAAGGTCACATTCTGCACATGCTGTAGAAATCGAAGTTAATACGCATGACCAAGCAAGAGATGCAAATTGGTTTATGTACAGCAAAAACAGATTCACAGCAACTATTTGTAATAAAATTGGTGATCTAACTAAAAAAACTGAGAAGGGGATCAAAACTATAGCTCATAACATTGTATTTGGTGACAAAAATGAGAAAAACAAAGTTGTGCAAATGAAAATGAGATACGGCAAATTTTTTGAGCCCATCGCCATCCAAGCATATGAAAAATTTATGCGCCTATCAGGTTGGAAAATTTCTGTTGATCAATGTGGATTGGTTATTGATTCGCAAAATTATGTTTTGGGTGCCACTTCTGATGGAAAAGTTTTTGATGGCGCGTCTTTCGGAATACTAGAGGTTAAATGTAGTAAGAACTATAAAGATATCGATCCGAAAGATGTTTGTTCTATTTCGAAAGAACCATGTATCGTATACGACAGTGAATCAGATACTATGCATATCAATAAAAATCATACATATTATAATTAAGTTCAAATACAGCTAGCTCTTACATGTCAAACATGGTGTGACTTTGTTTTTTATGCTTCAAAAGGAATGGTAATTGATAGAGTTCAATCATAACATTTTAAGCGATGTATCATTCGTTCAACATGAATTCGTTCACGAGCAATTTGTTGACTTTTTACCAATTCAAGTTCTGTAAACTGTTCACGTCCTTGTAAAAATGAGGGTAGTTGATCACTCCACATTCATTGGTTTCAAATATTCTGCAATAGTGAATCCTCTATCGGCCATAACAGCGTCTCCTTCTTGCCACAACTCGGGTCTCAAAAATCCACTTTTAACAACAATGTTTTTGTCCGAAATGCTACCTGGGTATGCAGAGGAGATGAATGTGAAGCCTCCACCCGGTGCTATCCCAACTAAGATTTTAACTGTCGTGTGACTTTTATAATCAGAATATAACATTTTATGCAGCCTTAGTGATGTTGGAACAGCTACTTTGATTTCTAAACAATCAATTATACACCGTGTGTTGGCAAAGTGTTGCTTCATAGATTCAGGCATTATTTTTCGAACCTGTTCTCTTGTTGGCCATATACATATGCTACCAAGTCTGATGTACATAAAGTTTATCCATGTATTGAATGTATTGCTTATCGTACCTTCTGATGCATTGAATATGTATGACAAATGAATAATTCCAAAATTCCGTCTCAATTTTGCAGGTGTCAGCACGAAACTTTCCAATGGTTAGAAACACCTTCTACAACCACGTGCATCGTTTTCCCCTTCTTTATAGTTGTACAAAACAATATTTTGACCAGTTTCACCAGCATCAAGAAAAATGAGAACATCTTGAAATATTTTCAGTGATGGAAAACCTGTATAATAATTACATGATTCATCTGATTTTAATACATGCCCCATAAATTCACTTTTTACAGAAAAGCTTTGGTTCTGAAGTTCAAGATCTTTTATAAAACATTTCTGATCATTATTTTGTGTTTCAAGGTTTTTTACTTTATCTGATTGTTCACTAATCAACTTATTGTATCTTTGAATTTGTTGAGTATTATATTGTTTTAAAAAAGTATTTTCAACTTTTATTTGTTGCAGTTCTGCTTTAATAATATCCAATTCAGAGGGCTCGTTTTCAACTGTCATAGAGTCATCTAAAGTTTTTGGTTCTCGAAACTTTTTCTTCGGAGATGGTCTGAATGTTGGTTCTTTTCGAGCTTTTTTTGTCCCGTCATTCCAAGCATTAATTTTTTCCTTGGCATCTGGTAGCAATCGTTTCTTCGTACCTCCTGAAGGCCTATAAATCATTTGTTCTTCAAAGTGTTTTTCGCATACTACAGTGTTCTTTGTGACCTTGAAACTATCCCTGCCATCTTGACGTTTTATCAAGCTGCACCAGACTCGTTTTCGGCTTGGTTCACTAGGAAATGAGAAGAAGGTAGTATCGGAAAGTATTTTCTCTCCAATTTCGAAGTAATAGTCACGAGTAGAGCAACCATAAGCTGCACATTCACGTCCAAGTGATGAGGATGACCCACGACTTCTCTTACGCTCGGCCATATTGAAATGACTTTAGCATAGGTTGCCTCGTTTTCATGCCGTAGAAGATTACGTCATTTTATTAATGAAAAGTTAAAGTAATATCTTACAAACCTGAGCTTTTTTTTTTTCCCTCTTTAAAGCACCACCACCAAGGAGCCATCATAAAACACGAAGTTATTATCTGTCATTTTAGAAAAAGAAGATGAAAAAGAGAGGATTTTTATTTAAATTTTATAGTTTTTACTGCTTTTTTGTATTTCCTTTATTTGAATAACCATTTCCGAACGAAAGTTTTGCCATGTGTACCTTTATGCAACCTGTTTTATGAAAAAAGGAAAAGAACAACAAAATGAATAAGAAAACACCTGATGACTCATCAGTAGATACCAGTGCAACTGTTTCGGGCAATTATTTCTAAACAGTTTCAATTGCACTGGATGCCCAGCAGGAATAGCTAATTTCCACCGTCATAGGTGTGTTTATTGTTGGTATAATTAATGACAATTGTCACAAGTCAAAATGGATTTGATGGTTTGTACCATAAGTCGAGTTTCAAAGACCAGCTACGAAACGATTTGTAATATAAAACGTCCAGCATAATAGTGCCATTAGTATAAACAATAGTATAAAAGTATAAATAATAATATGAATGAGATAGCAAGCCTGACCTGCAGCGTCAATGTCCAGCATTAAGTGCGTATTGAAATAAATAAGAAACTGTTACAGACAGCACATAAAATAAATTAATGTTGCAAATATAAATAATATGATCGAGGAAATATAAATATATCATATGATGGAGGAATAACTGTCCAGCAGGAAAAAATGGTTTGATTTTGAAAAAACTATATGAATGAGCCAGCCAGCAGCAGATGAAGAATTATGAAACACGGTCTGCCGTGAAATATTTGGAATAGATATGGTGTGTGAATGGATCCAAAGACTTTATATAGTAAAGTGATAGCAATATAGACAAATTCGTGTAGCAAAACTATGTTCTTCCTATTGAGTTATTAATAACTAGTCGATAAGGCCCGTGGAGAAATCCACTTAGGCAGGAGGACAATGTAAAAATTGGTTATTTTAGACCTTTTGCTGATGTCAGCAGTGCATATGCAAAAACAAATTGACGAAATTCAGTTTATCCGTTGTCTCTATTGTGTAGAGCTCGACACGCTGATGAAGAGAATGTATATGATCATGTGCTTTTGATGAACTGTTAATGAGATATAAGGGTTTAAAAATTATGCTGACGTCAGCAAAGACCCGTGAAAACACACAAAATTATTTTTTAGAAATAGTATACCTGTTGCCTTCAACGTATAGGTCTTTAAACGCTGATCAAGAAAATGTATAGGATCATGTACTTTTGACAAACGGTTACGGAGATATGATGGTTTAAATGATTTTTGATGACGTCATCAACCCGTCCATTCCGAAACGGATTCGGGGACCCAGGTTTGGGAAAATTACCCAAATTGGTCCTAGGTGGTCCCTAGTTACCCACGCGGTGAAAAATCATTGACGTCGCCACCTCGTTTCCAAGTTATTTGGCCTCAAAGTTTTAAATGCACTGTAATGGCTTCATTAATTTAATATAGGATATTGACGTTAAAGTAGTGTTATTGACGTCGCGCCGTAACGTCATAAAATTTAATATTTGAGACATAATTTTTTCGGCGACTTCAAAGAAAATTTCGGCGACATCAAAGGAAAATGACGATATCCACTATGACCGTCACATACACTCCGTATTATTATAAGAGATTCAATTATTTCTTCACTGTTTTTGTTATATTTATTAAAAACGCTATTGTAGCGACGCATTACTTTAATAATTTGTTTGGAGATCATGTTTTTATTTCCTCCTTGTTTGATCATTCTATTAAAAAGTATGGAAGCTCGGGAGATAAAGTCTTCGACTAGTAAGCAGCATCTGCCAATTCGGAAAAATTCGGAAAAAATTGGTCCATAAAAGGTAGATGAAGGTATATTGCCTTTCCGATCTGGCATGCGTACTATATGGAATGGAAATTTATCTCTTTTGTCGAAGAGTCTATATATGAAAATGTTGTCTTTTATTTCAATATCTAAATCTAGAAATGTAGCTTTGGTTCCATGATGTTCGACTTTCAGGTGTAGTTCTGGAGGGTAAATGGTGTTGTGACATGTTAGGAAATCTTCTCCATAATTTATTGTACACAGATCATCAATAAATCGTCCTGTGTTGTTGTATTTATATGCTCTGGGAGAACCCTCAGAGATTAATTTTTGAACAAATTGTTTTTCATAGAAGTACAAGAACAGGTTGGTCCAAAAGGGGGCGGGGTCAATACCCATGGGGATGCCAATATCTTGTTTAAAGACGAGATTGCCGATGGTAAAGAAACATTTAGAGATCAAGAATGAAACATGGTCTTTTAGACCCTGTTTGATAAAAAAATGATTGCTAACGCCTTTGTTTGTCCAATACACGGACGTATTTGAAAAACCCAGTTTGCTTTGCTTTTTACAGTCGAAAACGAAATCAATTATCTGTGATAATACATGAATTAAAAAGTTGTGAGGTATGTTGGTATATAGAGTGCTGAAATCAAATGTGGAGATGTTTTTCGCATTTTATCAATAGTAGGAAAAGAATTTTGAACAACCCAAAATTTATTAAACTGAGAATAAAAATAGCTTTTTATGAAAGGTTTCAACTTGAGCAAATATCAATTTAAATACCCTAGAAATTACATTAGTCAGAGGTTTCGTGCCACAGTGCTTGGATGCTACAATAAAACGGAATGACGTAGGTGTTTTGTGCATCTTAGGAAGCCAATACATTATGGGTAGTGTACGTTGCTTATCCGTTACATCAAGACCGAATTTTTTGCATTGTTTGACATTCTCATTGATGATGTTCTCCTTGGTATCGTTAACCTGGGAGTATGTGTCACTTGCAACGGTTGTATGTATCCCTACTTCAGTTAGTAGACGTGATACGTAGAACTTTTTGCATATAAAGGCAAAGTTATTAGCGGCCTTATCTATTGGAACAATTACATAGTGTTGCTGAAGATTTTTAAGGTAATATAACACCTCAGGGTCTTGAAGGACAGGATATGTTTTCGTTGGATGATATTTATTTTTAAGAAGTTCAATTTTTTGTTTGACTGCCGTTAACACGCTTTCTTTCCATGCACTGAAATTAGATGCTTCCTTTTTTGTCTTATTAGCCATTTTATCTATGCAGGAATCAAGGGCAGTTTTAACTTCAGTTTGGAAAAATTTATAGTGCGGGACTCTCTAAAGTGGGCCCTTTGTCAAAAGTTTTCTAAGTTTTTTGTTTTCCACTATTCTAAGGTCTCCTGTGATGACATGCTTATGATGAGGGTCACAAAAGGAAGAGGTGTGACAACTGCATGGTTTGCTGTTTGAACAAAAGGAAACTTCGTCATCTATGTAGATAGAGTTAACGGTTTCCTTGTAATTTAAAATTTTATTCCTTATGGTTGTCCCTAGCTTGTAGGTAACAACAGGAATATTGTCCTTATCTCTAAGTTCAGATGGAAGGAGTGACACTATAGTGGGACGTCTAAATATTTCAGAGAGCCTAATAGCTTCAATGGATTTGTTGTCAAAAAAGACTGTGCAAATATTCTCTGGAGGACACTTTCGCATTTTTATTTCTGTTTTATATAGTTTAGTGTCAATAATGTCTAGAATATAAAGATATATGTGTTCGTACTTAGGATTAGAATGAAGGTTGTGCAGGATTTCAGAAGCAATGTTTTTCAATAATTTCTTTTTAACATTGTCTAACATGATTCTAATAGTATATAATGCATCTTTAATATTGTTGTTTAAAATATTTTGAACATTATCGAAGAAATTTTCCACACTTGTATTATCTGCATGATTATTTCGATTAGCTCTGGACCTACTTGTTCTACGTGAAAATCTAGGAAGAGAAGGAAATAGTCTACCAACAGGGCTGTTATGATCGTGTTTTTTGGCTCTGTCATTGAGACCATATGGGTAAACAGTTCTTAATGTTTTCATCCAATAGTCTTTTCTTTCTAGGCATTTAGCACGTGCTTGTTCACAAAGTTTGTTATTGTTATAACCAGTGCCTTCAAACAATTCTATGATTTGAACGTTAAAATGTGCACCTTTACAAGTTTTTTGATAGTGTTCTATCATGTGTTGACAGCCTGATTTAGCTTTCCTGTGAATGTTTATACGTTTATGAAGAGGAATGGTAGTTTCTCCAACGTATTGAAGGTTACAATTTGAGCATGATAAAAGGTAAATTAGATTTTGTGCATGGCAAGATATATTTTCGTTGGAATGGTTATTTACTGAATAAGCTTTTTTAGTTACATTTGAAGAAAAGTTCTGAAAGATGTTAAGTTTGGGACAGGTGAGACATCTCTTGCTTTTGCATTTAATTATCTCGAAACCTGCGGATTGCTGATTCCCATTGGCAGTTGATGTAGAAGGACTTCCTTCTTCCAAAGTATCAACCACTACGGCATTACCCTGTCGAGATTCAACAACCTTCCTAGGGGTATGGTGGTCCCTAGGGGAAGTCACACGGTCAGAGGGCTGCCCTGACCGTGCTTGCGATCTGGTTAAAGTAGGCATTATAGCGTATTTATTTATTATTTACTTAATTATTTTTTTCTTTTAGTGAACGTGGATATCAATATTAAATAGCCAATGCGATTTAAGGAAAAATGAAGTGATAATATAAGATAATATAAGAGAAAATATAATGACAGCAAATAAATTAAAGTACCTTTGGTACTAGCAAAAAGAAAGTCTAAGAGGGAGGAAACCTCGACACTGCATGGACTTAGCTGAAGTATATATAGTAAAGATAAGTTATTATCTGTCATTTTAGAAAAAGAAGATGAAAAAGGGAGGATTTTTATTTAAATTTTATAGTTTTTACTGTTTAATGTATATATTAATGTATAAGCCAATGCATGTGATGTGTATATAATATAAATGAAAGAAAAAACACATGTATTAAGACAAAATATATTTCGGCTAACAAGCCTTCATCAGTTGTAAAATATTAAAATCAAGTTACATCTTTTATGTAAAATTGGGCAAAAAATATACGCTTGAGCGATTAACAGCGAAAGCATTGCTATATAAATACGTTTAGAATAACATAAAAAGGTTTTAATCCTGTGGGTATAAATCGCTAAAAGAGAAGTATTTGCATATGTACATAGTTAAAATTACGGATGTTTTAACATATAAACAATTAAAAATGATTATGTACAGAATTTTTACAATAAAAAATCTATTGACAATTAAAAGTGTGGTAAATTAGCAAAAAAACAACTAAACCGATCATTACTGAAATTAATGACACTGCGACGTAGCTGGGAGAAAGAAAATAAATAAATCAACGAGTAAGAGATAGACATTTAAGACACACTTACGAATAGATAAAACAGTCCCTACCCATTCCAGCTGGACAGAATGTGCAGAGTACACATTGAAGTTTTAAAGTACAGCTGATATCCCAGGAATGGATGAATGGGAGACCATAACTTAGACTTTATCAGCAAGCAATTATCCGGCACATAGAACCGGGTTGTATAGAAATCAATCATTAAAATATGAGACCTCACAACATCCCGGACTGGGTCTTCTAAACCGTATAGGTCGTTCCCATCCGCCTAAGACCCGTTATACCTTAAGATTTTCCCAAGCTGTACCGTATTATCTTCAATAAAAATAACATAAAATCTAGTGTATATATGTGAGGAGGCTAATAGTGTAACATTTGTTTAACAAGATGCCGCTACGGCACTTACACTATAAAAGATAAGCGGAAGAAAACGTTAGAGTGCACGAGTTCTTTGAGAGCCTAATTAAAGGGACCCGTGCACTATGCGAATATAAAGGAAAGAGTAAGTTTGTATGTCCTATTGTTAGCAATAAAACAACAGTGGAAAAGAATAGAGATAAAAAAGTTTAAAGATGAAAGTTGAGGAAAACCTCACTACACTTGATAAAAATAAAATAATAACACAACATATACACAACAAACGAATGCTACTCCTCAAAGCCTAAAACCACAAAAGTACTACTAGACATAATGTTCTAGTTGACAAACAGACAGCGAAGTATCTTCGACACTGTCACTGTGGTTAGACAGTGTAGTAGTAATACGCTAACTGGGGTCACTGGATTTTCATCCAGTGTCCAAAGTAGATCCAAAATCACTGTACAAAACAAAAACAAAAACTAATAATACTATATAAAGAATAAATACAAAATTAGTAATCCAAGGTAACCTCACGCTCATTAAGCCCATTAGGTTGGAATGAATCTAATTTGTGTTGCCAAAAGGATTCTTTACGTCTTAACCATGACAAACTTTTGGCATGGTCAATTAACGTAAATGAACAATCTTTCATTCCATTATGATCAGGCTGTTCAAAATGAGAGTGAAAGGAAAGCTGTACAACAGGCTTCCCTGAACTGATTTTCCGGTGGCTGCATTTATAGTTGTTAAAACGCACTCTAAACTTAGTGCTGGTACTACCAACATACTGTACGCCACATTTTCTACACTGTGCCAAATAAACAACGTTATCAGATTTACAGTTCATTTTCTTACCTTAAAAGAAAAAGAAGAAGATCTATTTGTGAAAGAATCTGTTTCTTAGAAAATGTTTCTTTCTCCCAGCTACGTCGCAGTGTCATTGATTTAAGCAATGATCGGTTTAGTTGTTTTTTTTGCTAATTTACCACACTTTTAATTGTCAATAGATTTTTTATTGTAAAAATTCTGTACATAATCCTTTTTAATTGACATCCGTAATTTTAACTATGTACATATGCAAATACTTCTCTTTTAGCGATTTATACCCACTGGATTAAAACCTTTTTATGTTATTCTAAACGTATTTATATAGCAATGCTTTTGCTGTTAATCGCTCAAGCGTATATTATTTGCCCAATTTTACATAAAAGATGTAACTTGATTTTAATATTTTACAACTGATGAAGGCTTGTTAGCCGAAATATATTTTGTCTTAATACATGTGTTTTTTCTTTCATTTATATACTTATATATTTTTTCAAATTGTCTACATAGCTAGAACCTAAAACGTTCAACCCTATTCCCGCCGAGGGCGAGAAATAAGGCTTTTTAGCCCCCCTCCTCCTCTATCCAATTATTTTGTAATAATACCTGAAGCATATCGTTATCAGGCTGGTCGAAAACGATCTGGTCCAAACCGTCAAAAAGTGTCATCGTTTAGGGTCTGATGACCTAAAACTTTTATCACCCGCAAATTGCGTTATCACAGAAATCTTCTCCGGTATTATGCAAGATTGCAATTTTTCAAACTGTTTTTTTACGCTAAGGATATAATGTGGATTTTTGCGCCATTTTTAACAACTGACTTTTTATTTCAATTTCTTCTCGACAAACGTAATGAAACAAATTCGAAAATGTCTAATGTGACAAGAAGTAACAAGCCATGGAAAAAATACATCCAATGTTTCGTTGTAGACGAATAAAAGCAACAACACATTTGCAGAAATACCAATTTAATTAAATTTCGTCTTCTTTTATTATAATTTATAATACAAAACCTGTCATATAGTTGTTTTGAATTTCTTATTTCTTCTTTCCTTTTAAACTTCACCCTTTCACTTTGTATAGCAAGAAATACTTCGTTTATCAACATGAACTATCTTGCTTTCAACTTTCTTGATGATGGGCAAGACACTTTGAAGACTTTTACCTTCGTTAAAGATTCGAAGCAATTGCTGTAAATGAAATACAGTCTTCTATATATCTGTTACATAAATGTCTGTCTATGACCGGCAAGGTCAATTATATTTTCTACATATTTCTTTAAAAGCGCCTGTAGAATATCCCCTAAACTATATTTACGTTTTTAATTGGCTAGAACAAATAAGGTGATAAAATCAAGTGATTTCATTTGCCGGGAATTTTATTGTATGCTAATTTAAATTTACCGTGATGAGTGCTTTGTTATAAATTGCTCCACCAGTAAAGTCACCGGCGTTGTGTCATTGTTGTCTATTTCGTCCAAAATTTTTAATGAAATTATTTTAAATCAATCAACTTTTACTTGTCGCATTATGAAATTAATAACAAACCATTTTGTGATAAGCACAATAAGTTACGGGTTTAAAAGACTTTTATTTTATCACATTTCAGTATTTCAAGATTCTGTCGAGTCAAATTTAAGAAAATAACGACGAAGAAAGGAATAATAGTTTCTACCTCGGATAGTTGAGAAAACGGTTTCTCATCTTTTCCTGGAATGTTTGCTCTTTTAAAAGCATTGTTTCCTTTCTTGGCCTTGTTCTGAATGAACTCATCAATAGACTTGTATTCTTTGTCAGAATACATATAGGATAATTCCTCTCTAATCAACTTTAGACCATCTTTGTTCAAATGTTGGAGCCGCTGTGCGGAGACATCTAGCCATTTTTTCATTCCTAAAAATAAAGTAAAATTTCAAAGGGTCTTCCTTGGACTGTTCGTTAAAACATAGAAAACAGTCGTTACTATACCATTCTCAGTAACATTCATCCAGTGATTCATGTTGATTACATCATCAGCTATAACATGCTCTCCAGTTGCTAAATCGACAAGTTTATTACTTAAAAACAGAAACAACAATAACATCAACATCAACAACAACCACAACAACAACAACAACAACAAAAATCACAACCACAACAACAATCACAACAACAACAACCACAACATCAAAAACCACGACGACAACTACAACAAAATATCAACTATAATAAGAAATATACCCATTTTATTTATGGTGCTTCGTACTGCTGTTAATCTCTTTCCCACCATGTCATTAACATTTTCTAAGGTCTTTTGTCCACTTTGCCATGAAGTTGCCCAGATTTTCATGTATCCTATGATATCTTGATAATCTTGAACTATGTGTCGAGTTGTAAGACATGAATCTTCTACAATTATAATAAAGTATAATGTTAATCAGTTACAACTTTCACACAACGGGCCTGCACTTCCAGATTACAAATTATGGAAATTTCAAAAAAGAGAATTAAAATGGTTTTAAAAAAGGGTCTTACTTGGTGACATATCTTCAATTTTAGCTTTAGTCACAGCAGGACGAGCTTCCTGGAATGGATTGTTTTTTGTGAGGACTGACCAAGGTGAGTATTCGTTAAACATCAGCATTGTTCTTTGGCTTACCACATTGAAACGGGAACCTTTGAGAGGGGATAAGCTAGCATTTGGTATAAAAGATCGCTTTTTTTCCTTTTCATCATCCTCTGGAGTTGGAGAATTTGATATGCATCTTTGTAATTCTTCTTCTTTTTCCTGGATACTCTCATAAAAGTTAGCCAATAATTCCGATTGCCTGTATAATGTAATAAAGTTTGTAGGACAACGTCTTGATTTGTTTTTAGAAAATTTCATTTTAAAGTGTATAATGTTTTGAAAGAAAATGCAATTGCAATGTGATGTTTTCCAGCAAAAATATGTTACTGCGACACAATCAGAGAAAAATTTCTTCTCCCTTTTTCACTGTATGATTTTATTGTGATTCCTGTATTTTATTCATTTAAATCCACCCCTCCATATCTTACTCAAACAAAGAGTGGTGAACAAGGTCAAAGAACATATCCTTACCAGCAAAAGCATAAAAAGGAAATTGCCTAAGGCGTGTATTAATCTTGAAGCATCTTAGCACAGATTTCGGAAAACTAAAAGTTTTCCGCGCAATGTTTTATTTTAAATTGCAGTGCTAAAGTCACTGTCAAACGTACTGTCTTTACAATAAATATATACAATACCATTTGGCTGTTGCATCCAGTTTAGGCTGAAGAATTTCGTACTCCTGTTTGTAAGCTTCTCTCAATGCCATATTTGCCACAGATTTAACAAAGTCATCTTGGAAACAAATTATATCCTCCAACTCTTTTTGTTTCGAAGTATCATCTTCACTAGTGGTTACTGTATAACCAAGCCTGAACTTTAAACACGAAGGTTCACTAAAAAAGTTAGAAGATATATCCTTCAATGATCTGCAACATATGTAAGATATGTAGACTAAAATGATACCGAGGTTCAAACTGACTACAACTTGCGTAACGACAAAAAAACAGATCCAAAGTTTATCACTTAGTTTATACTTAGTAGCTAGTAACCAAAATTGATTTTAACTTGTTCCTTCCACTTAGTTTTAGGTGGGGTAAAAAAAAAATTTAAAGAACAATTCAAGGATATATTTTGGGCGCAAATTAGAAAGGCATGGTACGTCAATATATGTCGCAACCAACATTTGTTAAGTTTCTGCGGTAAATGTGACATTCTCATCTTTTAAAACATTTTCTCATTCGCTTGCAACAATCTTCTACTGAGTTCGGATTGTGATGAAGCTATTAACTTTCGACATTTAAAGCAAGTCATGGATAAGGTAGGAAGTAGATTTGGAAAACTGCGACATTTAGTGTTGGCTTGCGACATTTATTGAGAAAAATGTTCTGTTAGCGCAGATTGCCTCATCAACCATCAAGGAGGAACTAACTGCCTTGCAAGAACTGTTGCAACAAGTTCGAATAAAAATAAGGGTGATGCGTCGAGGTGAGAAACGAAGAAGAAGAAAGTGGAGCTTTAAGAACGCCCAAAAGGTTTTTAGGAATGATCCCTACAAAGCAGGAAAGGACCTGCTTAACCCTAAATCAGATATTCGTCTTTGTGTTGAACAGTCTGTTCTGGACAACCATAAATTATCTAGCTTATCTGATAATTTTCACGACTCTTCTCTTCCCCTTCTTCCAGGTCTTCCACCACCTCCGCAGATCAAGAAAGCTTTCTCAGCCACATCTTTCAAATTTTCTGATTTTGCAAGTGTTTTATATACGCGTAGGAACGCCTCAGCTCCTGGGCTAAATGGCATATCTTACAAAGTGTACAAAAAATGTACGAAAATTTCATCCTTCTTGTTTAATGTATTTAAGTGTTGTTTAAAAAATTGTGTTGTGCCTCTTCAATGGCGTCATGCCAAAGAAATTTACATTCCCAAATCCAAAACTCCTGTACCATCTAACCTAAAAGATTTTCGACCTATAGCCCTCCTAAATGTCGAAGGAAAATTATTTTTTAGTATTTTTTCAAGGCGACTAGAAACACATGTCATCCATAACAATAAGTTTATTAACACGTCCGTTCAAAAGGGGTGCATGGCGAATGTTCCTGGCTGTTGGGAACACATGTCGTCAATCTGGACAGCTTTAAAAGATGCACGCTCTGCAAGAACTGATCTTGCCACCATTTGGTTGGATATCGCAAGTGCGTATCCCTCAATACCGCACAGATTAATCTTTTTTGCTTTGGAAAGGTATGGTATATCTCCTAGTTGGATTGCCATTGTAAAGGATTACTATTCTGGGCTGTACAGCAAATCATTCTCCAAATCTGCTCCAAGCAATTGGCACCAGCACTTCAGGGGCATCTTCGCTGGCTGCACCCTGTCTATCGTCTTGTTTTTATCAGGCATAAATGTTATTTTGGAGTATACGCTGGCAACATCTGTGTCATGCTACATCACCTCTAACAGAGTATCCTTACCTTTAATAAGGGCTTTCATGGACGACATAAACATCATGTCTTCTTCTGTTGCTGGAACACAAGTACTCCTTAACAGGTGCACCACAGCTCTAAGTTGGGCCAATATGACATTTCGCGCTGAAAAATCCCGTAGTTTTGTGATCATCAAGGGAAGATCTATCAATAGCACCCCTTTTAGTGTAAGTAGCCCTGAAAACGACATTGATTTCTCACAGTATATCCCATCTATTCATGCCTCGCCAGTGCGATTTTTAGGCCGGATTATTGATTGTTCTATCTCAGACAGGAAGTCCATCAACGAATTGGAGGAAAAGCTGATAGAAGGGCTTGGTGTCATTAATAAGTCCTTATACACTGGAGCACAAAAACTTTGGATCTTGCAACATCTTTTGATCCCGCGAATTCAGTGGCCACTGTTAATATACGAGGTTTCGATGTCTGTTGCGGGGCGCCTAGAGCAAAAGGTTTCAGTGTTCATACGAAAATGGCTGAACTTACACCGTTCCATCACAAACATCTCCCTATATGCTGACTCCTCTCCTTGCCCTCTGCCCATTAAGAGCCTCACTTCTATTTTAAAATCCGCAAAGATTAGCGGTCACCTACTTTTGCGTCACTCCAAAGATCCAATTCTGTCAACACTCAATCCATCTTTAAAGGCAGGTTCTTGGAAGGTGAGCGATGCAGTTGACATAGCTGAGAGTGAATTAAAGTACAAGACCATAAGGGGTCCTGTACAGCGTGGACGAACCGGTCTTGGCATTTGTAAAGTGGAAGTAATACCACCAAAAACCACTCACAAGTACAGAAAGTTAATCGCAAAAACATCGGCTGAGATTGACGAGGAAAGCTATCTATCTAAGGCACTGCAACTTCAGGTGCAGGGCCAATGGACAAGATGGGAGAACTACGTAAAGTTTGATCTTTCATGGAAGAACATCCTAGCAACTCCTCCTAATCTCTTATCTTTCTGCCTGCAATCCACTTACGATGTTCTGCCATCACCAAGTAACCTAAGGAGGTGGAAAATAAATACAGAACCATCATGTTTCCTATGTCACAAAGAAATTTGCACTTCTGCTCACATTCTTGGTGCTTGTAAAACTGCTCTTTCCCAGGGAAGATATACCTTTAGACACGATTCTGTACTTACCCATTTGGTAGAAACTTTGAAAAAGTTCATTTTTGAGCTTCCTTCTGAACCTCCTAAAAATTGTCAAAAAATAACCTTTCTGAGAGCCGGGTCAAAGGCACATACAAAATCTAAAGTGTCAGGTATACTGCACCTGACCAAAGATTGGAAGATTGTTGCTGACACACACTCGAACTATGTGTTTCCTAGCCATATTGCCATTTCTGAGCTTAAACCGGACCTTGTGTTATATTCAAATGACCTTAAGCGCGTTATTATTGTAGAACTCACTTGCCCATGTGAGGAAAACATGAATGCTTGGCACTCCACCAAAGTTGCCAAATATTCCTGTTTAATGAATGTGATTATGGTTAATGGCTGGCAAGTTGATTTCTTCGCAGTGGAAGTAGGAGCAAGAGGATATTGTGCAAGAACCACCACTGCCTGTTTAAAAAGAATGGGTTTCACCAACAAACTTGCTTATTCCACTGCAAATGATCTCGGTAAAATCAGTATGAGGTCTTCTTTTTGTATCTGGCTGGCACGTGAATCCAATGTTTGGTCAACTGACTCCTTAATACAATTACCCAAATCCAAGCAGGCTTTGCCCATTGTGGAGACCAAGGGTGTTTCATCTCGCCGAAAGGGGCCATCTAAAAAGGTTAGCCAAAATAAAAATGACACACAACCAATTAGTGTCTATAAAAACATCGGTTTTTTAAACAAAGGCAACACTTGTTACGCCAACGCCATTTTGCAAGTATTAAGTACCATTCCAACACTCTGGTGCCAGAGTGGGTCAGAATCGTTTCATTTATCACCTATTGCGAGGTCTATTTCGCTTAACATGGCGAAGCTGAAGCAATCATTGTCACCTGTTGACCCTTCGAATTTTCTCTGGGCCCTTGAACGTCAAATGCACTCTGATGGGAAAGTGGACTTCCAATTTAATACTCAGCAAGATGTAGCAGAGATTTTGTTTGTGGTTTTGGACGCCCTTAAGGGATTTTCCCCGATTGCTGCAGATAAAATCTCAACTGAAATCTCAATGTCCGTAAGCTGTAACACCTGCCTGTGCACCTCGGTAAATGTCGAAATGCAGGACATTTTAACACTGCCAATGACATCTAAAATCCAATCTTGTGTCAGCAAATTTTTAGAACCGGAAATTCTAACTGATGGAAACAAGTGGTTTTGTCCGCAATGCTTTGCACATAGAGAGAGTACTAGAGAAACGCAAATCAGCAGGAGTAGTGAAATCTTATTCCTGCATCTTAAAAGGTTTTTAAAACATGGTGAACATCTGGTAAAAGACAACAGAGTTGTTGAATGTGTTTCTTTACGTGACTCTCTCCTGCAACTACCTCTCGTCAGTGATACGGATACAATGTTTAATCAGAACTACTCATTGTTAGCAACAATTAATCACTCCGGTACGTTAACCGCAGGTCATTATTGGGCTTATGTTAAGGATCCTGCCACAAATTCTTGGTACCACTGCAACGATAGAGCGGTTTGCAAATGCTCTCCACCTATTCTCAACAACAATTCATGTTATATTCTTTGTTACGTTCGCTGTTGATCCGCTTTTTCTTTCTTTCTTATACATTTATCATTACGTTTATAAAACCTGTACTTCCAGGGTCATGGGGGAGGAAAATGTAAATCCGAGCGGTTTTATATTACCCCAGCTAGTTCATTCGAACCAGTTTGCCGTCAATACCCAGAGGGTAAAGAGTTCAGCTCACTCTTCTCTGGTAACTTAAAAGAAGCTTAGCAAGGGGGTTTGCTTTCAGCTTGTCTTTGGGTGTAACGACCCCACTTTTTACCCCAGTTCAGTAAGGTGCCCAAGTTTACTAACTTGGTCTTCAGGCTTGACAACCCTGCTGTCCTTAGTCAAAATATGTACAGGCTGGTCCTGTCATGACAACCTCCTGTGTAAGGCTGAGTGTTGGGGCCCTGTAACACATGTGGAAAGCTACAGCCAGAGTCACAAGTTCTGGCGCACAGGAGGGTTTTATATAATTCTTTTTTATATTATATATTTTTGACATATACATTTTTTCCATTTGTGTTTGTTCTGTAACCAGTCCGTTTATGTTGTTAGCTCTGTCTTGTGTCGTATTGTTTGTGATTGAAGGATTGTTTTTTCTCTTTAAGATTTTCTCAGTGATTAGTTATAGGTCCAAGTTGGACAGTACTCATGCTTGTAATAAGCAAGAAAGTGTATTCAGCACCTTCTTCTGGGAGCCTAATCCCAATTTTATTTACATCCACCGTCCCTGTAGACAAGATACTTCAGTGCAGCTTGCTGTATTGTAAACCTTTTTCATTGTGACAGTTATTGTTATCCATGGATAAATTTTCACTGTCGCGACATGTTTTTGTTCATCGCTACACATATAAGAATGTGTATTCATTGGTTGTGCACTGATTTAGCATATCGTATCATTGTAGTACTGAAGATGTGTGAGTGTAAGCAACATAAATTATGAAAATGAGTTGAAACAGTACGAATTTGCGATTTTTGGCAAGGAACAGGATTTTACGAAGATAACTCACAATGTTGCAAATATGTTAACGATACACAAGTGCCTTATTCAGATGATCTATACATTACCATATATCCTCACATCTAACAAAAATTGTAACTGACATAACTTATGTGATGGCAATATATTTTTTAAATCCTAAATTCAACATAGATTATACATACGTGGCAGCTTCCTTGATTGGATAACTTGACAACATGGTACTAATACTGAGAATGTTGGCAGCATTTGATTGCGAAGCAGTCTTAATGTCACGCACAAACTGTGCTGGCCCTGAGAGATCAGCATTTAATGTTTCAAGCCGTGATTTTACTCCTTGGATGTCGTTGACGAGAAATTCCGCCATATCTTTACACACTGTAGCATCAGAAAGCTTAGCAATAACACTCTAATGTGATAAAGATTAAAATTTCCTCTGTAAATACATTGGAAATATTGCTTTGTTATATCCTACCTTTGGATGAAAAAAGGTTTGCACAACGTTATAACGTTATGATATAAATAAAAAGATCTGTAAACAATTGAACCTACCCTTGCAACGTTGTCATGGTGAATGGCTTCAGCATGTGACTTCACTCTTTCAGATTCACATTGTGCCATGCAGCCAACATCACTGACTTTATGTGAGTCCTTAACAAACTTTAGACATCGTGAATCTTGTTGTTTTCTTGAGGTTGTGCATTTCTTCTCCCATTTTAGTCCTGGCATGTGAACTAAATATAGGAAGAAACATGAAGAAACCAATACTGCCACGTGTGGAAAGTAACTTGACATGGAGAATGTGTGTGTATATACCTGGTTTACACTCCCTTCCACACCGTTTTGACACTGCTTGAAGAGAACGTGTTCGTTCAAGCTTTGATTTTTTAGCAGAATCCCGTAATGACTCAACATTTTCCGAAAGGGAATCACGTGTTGCCGAATGTTTTTGATAAAGGGCGGTTATCTTTTTTATGTCTGAAAGAAGTTTGTTCATAACGTCATCGTAGGGTTTTGTGAATTCATTGAGACTGTCTTGAAGAACTTCGGGAATTTTTTGTTTAACCTTAGACAGCACATCCACTTCGAGCTAAACAATATGAAATTATTTTATATTGCTACATGCACAGAATTTGTTGGTCAAAGTTAGTGAGTTAGATTAGAAAAAGGGCCGCCAAGTCACATAAGAAATCTTAGGCGTCATAATACTTAGTAAAAAGATATCTTTTTATAGGCAAAGGGGGAATGACCAACTAAAGAAAACCTCTTAAATTTCCTGTAAGGCAATCTCTACAACAAAATACAGCATTTTCTAACCTTGAAATTCATTTCAGTCATTTCTTCGCCATTGAAATTAGCTGTCAATTTTAGGGTCCCTTGAACAACTCCATAAATCAATCCAGTGTGTAGAAACTCATATTTTGTAAGCCTTCCATTACTATTCCCCATAATTTTTATTTTTCCCATTCCAGCATAACCAACTGTCCGAATATATCCATCAATATATCCCTCAGTAAAGACCCCATTCTGATACTTAATATATAATTTTGGTCCAAGCATTTCTTCATCTTTATTCACCGTCACATGAATACGAGATACTCTTTTCTTTACTGTAAGAATAATATGAAACTATGGGTAAACAGTTCGGGGGTAATATATATTTTTCTAATTCTAATTATCCTTATTTATGCTTTTTCTAGACCTTTTTATTTGCGTTTATAGATTGGCTAGAGAAGTTGCGATAAAAAATAGAATAGAAAAAGAAAACATAAGAAAACATAAGAAAACCATAAGAAAAAAGAAAAAAAGTTATTTCAAACTTGATTATTGAGCTATTTAAGTCCTAAACGTACTTTTAATTTTTGTTCCCTGAGGAGTTTTTCGGTCAACTTCTTCTTCAGTAACACCCCATCGAATAGGTTGTAATTGAACAATCATTTCGACTGCGTTATTTTCAAGTAAAACTGCTAACGGCATGTTGTTGCCAATACCTGCTCTGTTTAACTTTCCATAAAGTCTCAATCCTCCCTCGGCTTCAATATCACGATTTGGCACTTTCCAGGTTGTATCTAAAAATTATATCACAAACTAAAATGCTGGATAAAAAGTATGGAAGAAAAATTAAAAAGTAAGCAACTTGTGACGGAAAGGTTCAGCTTCAATTATAATGACTCGTCTTTTTTTTCTTTTCGACTGTAACGCCGATTAAAAAACAGAGATAAAATGATCTTGCTGCAATGTTGATTTGGAGCAAAATAGTAAAGCAGTTTATTAGAGAAAAACAAAGAACTTAAAGTATGTATACAAATCTGAAAATTTTACACTTGCGGACATAACTGAAATCAATGCATCTTTTCCAATATTACAGCTTATCTGCTTAGTCATTGCCATTGAAAAATATAAATATTGTCATATTATGCCACAGTTGGGACTGTGGAATTGCATATTAGAAAAATTCGCTTGTTCTTCGTCTACAACATTGTTAAGCATATACGGATAAAAAATATTAACATTACGATGTGGCATAACACATTTTTAGGTTTTTTGGAAGTCAGGCTCATGTATTGTGAAACTGAATGTGGTTTATACAGCTAATAAAAAAGATAATCAAAAGGTAAATTAATAGAAAATATCCCTAGAGTTTATTGTAGATCTAATAATATACCTTGTCCATTATGGTAGGTAAAACAAACATCATTGACTACTGCTGTACTTAAAAATTTCAGTCTTAGTATGGAATTAAAAGACTTGAATACATTTTTCAGCAGGATTTTCGAATCAGATTTTTTGCAAGCGTAAAATTTATTCTTGGACGAGTCTCCATAAATATATTGTATGGTGTTTTGCCTGCCGCCTGTCATTGACATAACGTGTTCTGCTGATGATGATCCAATATTAAGTCGCGAGTGAAATTCTAGAGACAAACGTTACTATATCGTAGTACACATTTGCAATAATAAAATATTTTGATAAAGAAACTAACCTTTGCTCACTGAAAAAAAACATTTTTCAGCAGATTCTAGTACTTCCCGGGTTTCCCGAAGTTTTGATAACAAAAAACAAAAAACACAAGCACATATGAAACAATATCCATAATATGATTCGAGTCACAAAAAAACACATACGGGAAAATTAAAAAGAAAAAAAAATTAAAATGCCACAAATTTTGCGCACGTTTTTATTTCGTGTATTCAAATTTTACACTTCCGGAAACGTAAACACTATAACACTATTAAAATATAAAAAACCAAAAAAAAACAGAACAGAACAGAACAGAAGAAAAACCAACAAAAACAAATTTGGCGCACGTAATTTGTCTTTGTTGGACTTTAACTAAGCGAAATACATTCTCGCCTAATTTTAGTAGAAAAACTAACCTTTAAATCTATTTCCTACCTATTGCTTCAATTGGTCCATCAAGTTTTAGGGGGTACGATTGAGACCTCGCATTAACTGTACGAACATTTGCTACACCAAGCAAGTTTGTGCCAACGTTGTCATCTTCCAAAAGTGGTGCTTTAAACAAAACACTTTCCCCGGTGAACTGTAAAATCACTGAAAAGAAGACATGAAATAAATTATAACAGTATGTGATTGTTTAAAAAAATAACGGCAGAATTTTGTACATTCTACGTTGTTAAAAGTTACAAAAATAATAATCAGGTTGATTATTTATAGAAAAGAGATTTAAGCTACTTTTATTTTTTCCAACTGCATATCTAAACAAAAAAAATATTAAACGTGTCGCATTCTTTAATTACTATGCTGTTGTCGTGTCCAGATCAACATCGCAAATATAGGGATATGCTACAAATAATGTCAGCCTACAAATTGATAAAATTCAAGAATATTTCAGCCTGTTCTGCGTTTTATCATTCTTATTGTTCACTGGGTTCGAACAATAACACATTCTTCGTCTTTGTTTTCAAATTAAAGAGGCTACAAAACGAACTATTGATTTTTGACTTTGGTGACTTACACGAAAGTCGAGATAATGGCCATGAAAAAATCTAGAAGCAGGACAAAAACATAACATTTAAAATATCACGTTGGACATCTAAATGTAACTAAAAATGACAGAAATAGTCGATTTATTACACATCGTCATCCAGAATGTGCGAGGATGGAGAGTGTCGTCCATGTCAGAGAGCTCGCTTGATCGTTTTGCAACCCCTTTAAAAAAAAAAATTTTCTCTTTTAAAATTTGCCCTAAGTAATCTGTAATCATAAAGTTTTCTATTAAAGGCAAAATTGCACAAATACATTATCATAGCAAACAGTGGAGTCAGCAACTTTTAATAATTTACATGCATGTTTTTTAGCTTTATGAAACAGAACTTAATACTTTCTGTATAAGTCATGTATTTTATCAGGTAAGAATTTATTTTTTTTTAACTATAGCTTTAGATGGATAAAAGTAAGAAAATTATTCTTGGCTAGCTAGCTATCACCTTTATGCTAACTTAGATAGCTACTAGAAAAAAGAAGTATCAGATTTTTTTTGGTGGCGGTTAGCCAGAATCAGCTCTTGGGTTTTAGAAGCCCTCAGGAATTCTTGAACTTGCCTAAAGTATTTTTTTCAAAATTTATTAGGAAAGGTACATGAAGGTAAGAAGGTAAGGTAAGAAAACGGCCAAAACAACTTTGGAAAACCCTAAAAAAACTGGTTCCTGATAAGTCAGGCAATACTACCTCGATAAAACGAGTAGTCCAAAACGATGGTACAGAAACTTCTCACCCAAAAGAAATTTCCAACACATTCAATTCATATTTTGTCAGTGTTGGTGCCAAACTAGCCTCTAAATTTTCTTCTGACACTACTAATGTTAATCCACCTGTTAGCAGACACGATTTTCGGTGGGCTCGTATTGAGACCAAAAGTGTCGAGAAAATAATTAGTTCACTAAAACTTAATAAAGCTACAGGCTTGGACGGAATTGGTTCACGACTGCTAAAAGCAGGTTCGTCAGTTTTAAGTATTTATTTATCAAGTCTTTTCAACAAATCTTTATTTACTGGTTATGTACCTAAATGTTGGAAGACTAAAAGGGTCTCGCCTATTTTTAAAAGTGGCAATAAAACAGATCCTACTAATTATCGGCCTATCTCCATTTTGCCAATTCCTATGAAAATTTTTGAAAAGTTAGTGCATGAGCAAATGTCTCATTTTATTTCTGAGCACAACTTCCTGAATGACAGACAGTCCGGATTTCGAAAACTCTTTTCCACAGAAACTGCAGTAGTCGATGTCTCTGATTTTATTCTTACTGAGCTCGACCAACATAACTTTGTTTGTGCTTGGCTCATTGACCTTAAAAAAGCTTTTGACACTGTTGATCATAAAATTTTGTTAAAAAAACTATGGTGCTTTGGCATCAGAGATGCTGCCTTTGACTGGTTCGAGTCCTACTTAACGGGCCGAATGCAGCTGACTCTTGTAAACGACACAGGATCAGATCTGCTTCATGAAGACGCTTTTGGGGTGCCGCAGGGATCTGTGTTGGGGCCCCTGCTCTTTCTTTTGTATATCGATGACTTAAAATCTGTCATCAATTCAAACTACCACCATCTATATGCGGATGATACAATAATTATTTCGTCTCATAGAAACTTGGATACCCTTGTCTCCCAGGTCGAGTTAGAACTTTCGCAAGTCGACCTCTGGCTGAATAATAACAAAATGACTATTAATACGGACAAAACTGAAACAATCTTTTTCGGCAACCACAGCCAGTTAAAAAAAGTTGAGAACAAAACTATCAACTCGATGGGTATTCCTTTGAAGTGGAGCGAAAAAGTTAAATATCTTGGGGTAACATTTGATCAAAAAATGCAATGGGAAAAGCACATTAATGACATAAATAGAAAAATACTAATTAAATATTCTAAAATTAGAACCATTGCATCCTGTTTAACACCTCACACAAAAAACCTTTTAATTAATGCACTTGTCATGCCATATTTCAACTACTGCTCCTCGGCATGGGCTTGTGCCACCCAAGGTAGATTAAGGAAAACTAGAAAAACGATTAAAATGTGTCCGTACCTTTCTTGGGAAAGAGAGGGAATATTCAATGAATAATTTACTCATCAAAAACGATGCCATATTAGTTTTCAAAGCCATGAATCACATTGCTCCTGATTACATGCGCTCAAAATTCCTTTTGACAAAAAACTGTCATAATCATCAAACAAGAGGAGCTTCAAAAAACAGGTTCACACTTCCCTTGGTCAACACGGAATTTGGCAAAAAAGCCTTCCCATTTAGAGCTGCAAAAGTGTGGAATAATCTTCCAGACCAAGTGACCTGTGATGGAAGTCTGCTTTCGTTTAAGACTTCCATCTCTAATGTATTTGGCAAATTCTAATGGAGATCACTTTTTAACTTTTTAATTTTTGTTTTTTATTCTTTTTCTTTTCAATGTTCACAGATTATAAATGTTACTATGTTTGATTGAGCTGAGGCAGTCTAAGGTTTATCATTTTTTGTTTCTTTTTTGTTCTAGTGGCCCCCAGTGGAAACAATCCACTAACTATAGGTTTTTGTGATTTTCTGGGCTAGCCACTTTAAATATTTATTATTATTATTATTATTATTATTATTATTATTATTATTATTATTATTATTATTATTATTATTATTATTATTATTATATTATTATTATTATTATTATTATTATTATTATTATTATTATTATTATTATTATTATTATTATTATTATTATTATTATTATTATTATTATTATTATTATTATTATTATTATTATTATTATTATTATTATTATTATTATTATTATTATTATTATTATTATTATTATTATTATTATTATTATTATTATTATTATTATTATTATTATTATTAAGGTACTCGCTGGAAATGCTGCAAAAACCAATGATGTGCTTTTGGGCAAGTTTAGCGTTTAAAAAAGCTCCAAATATCGCACGAAAAATCTTACATCAATTTGAAAAATGTAAATAACAAAGTTTTTGGTTGTAGTAAGAAACTAATGTTTAATCTTGAACACTAGTAAGTCTTAAAAAGACAGGCTTCATGTCTACTTCATCTATCAACAAGAATTTTGTGGGTCAAACATGCCTTTCCTAGTGACAGGAGTGGTTATTAATGGTCTATTATAATACCAGGATATCGAGCTTTGTATCTCCAAAGTTCTGCACATAACTTTGACAAAAAACTTAATGACAGATATACTCAAACAAACTTTAGTGAAAGTTTGTTGGCGTAGCTAGAGTTCTCGAAAAGGCTTAATTGGACATATTTGCTCCATAAATCTATATAGTCCATAGTTCATAAGTGTGTGAAAGATTACTTTGTCTAAATTTGCATTTTGAGAATACATACATAATTCGCTTGAGCTTGTCCAGCGTTTTCAGTGAGATAGCATCCTTATAAAATACTTATATTTCAAAAAATATCCTGACTGTTTACAACATAAACAGCTTATGGGTATCCCCATCTTTGAAATTAAAAACAAGTCGATTTCATATGAAAGAGCTTGGAAAGTTGTTTAGGAATCTTTTTATTTTTTTGAAAAACCTCTATGGTTCTCAAGATTTTGGACATAGAAGTTCCAGTAATTATGCGAAATTATGACATCATCTCCCTGATGTTGAAAAACAATTGCTGTTATCAATGATAATTAAATGATTAAATATTAACATTCATTTCAGTATGATCCAAATATCAACCTAAATGGCTGAAAACATATATACATCATCATACTTGGTAAAACCATTAAATACAACACCTCACTTAGATCCGGAAGATGATGTCACGCATGATAAGTGGAACTTTTAAGTAAAAATTCTTGAGAACCCATAAAGATTTTTCAAAAAAATAAAAAGATTCCTAGCTTTTTTATATGAAATCAACTTGTTTTCAAGTAAGCTAGATAAAAACAGAACTTTTTTGCCCTATTTATCTCCTTCAAAACGTAACTCTTAGCAAATAAATTTCGTCTTATCAGCATATGACTCATCCTCCTCTGTTCCCGGCTGAGAAAACAACAAATCGAACACGCAATATGGAGGCTTCATCTTTAAATTTCTTTACCTTTTTTAGTCAAAAATTTGTTCAGTAAGGTCAGTAGTAAAATAATAAAAAACTTTTCGTCACATTTTGTTCAACATTTTTGCTTTTTTGATCGTCAATTCTCTTGTTTAATTATTTTGTGTGTAAAGAGAAATATATTCCATCGCTTTTTAATTTAGCCACCCGTTTGGCCATATGCAACAACAACATTGAAAACATTCAAAGTTTTTTTATAAATTTTCTTATAAAACAAAATGGCTGTAACATTTAAAATATATTCGCAGCGAGAAATTACAAAACGTCAGCGGGAAATTTCAAAATAATCAAAAATTTCATGATAATCAAAATTTGAAATTTCAAAATTTCAGGATATTCAATGTTTTTCTCTTTCTAGGTTTTAAAGGTTCGCTATAGATTTCCTGATCTTCCAAGTTATGTATTTTACGTTCCTCTGCGTTGTGTCGAGGAAGCAAGTACTTACTTAAACCCAAATAATATTTAAAATAGTACCTGGAATATTAGCTGGGGCATTTTGCAACCACAAGGTTCCATACATTAGATCCCGTCCTTTGATCTCTTCCTTTTTCGTTTCATTGTTCTCAACAATATGCATCATTTTGTCATGCACTATTTTTCCAATTTTTGAACTTACTTCAGATGTTGATATTCCTATAATATAACAGATTTACGATAACTGACACTGAAACAGTATAGATATTCTGTGAAAATTTAAGAATGTTTAAAACCTTTTCTTGCAAGGAAGACAAAGTCAATAGGAGTAATATTGAGATAAGAAGACTAAAGAATGTGGTAGTAGCTATATGACAGATTCAACCTCGATCCCAGGGCCTGTAGCGTTTTTTGATACGAGGATGAAACGCGTTTCATCTTCATATCAAAAAACGCTACAGGCCCTGGGATCGAGGTTGATGACAGATTTTCTTCAAAATCGTAAAACCGGCCTCATTTCATGCAGATACATGGTTTACCTCTGATTTCGATACCCGGACCTAACTTGATTGGAGTTTCAAATAGTCCTTCAAGAAAGTAATGTTTGTTAGCATAGGCTTGTCCAAAGTATTTCACATTCAAAGTATCTCCTTCAAACACTCGTTGGTAGAACTTGCAAACTGGATTTTCTTTTGTTTTAACGATGCAATTAGAAAAACGAACGTTTTCCGCATAAAGAAGAACTCCGCCTGTAAATCCTAAAGAGACAAGTGATAACATTTACTGTAGTTAACTCTGTATGAAACAATAATGTTTAAGGAAGGCGAAGTGCGCTGTGGCTCGGCTGCTAAGAAGTTCATGCTGGATTAAGCATGTTTTGATATTGAAAATAAACGTAGAGTAGTAAAATTTTCGTGTTCTTTTTATAAAAAACTGCAAATTTTTGATAAATACATCGCAGAACGAATATGTAGGAAACCTAAAAGATTATTCATTCAACACTAGTATTGTTTATATCTTTGTAAGAGATGAATTGTATAATTTAGTATTTTTACACACTTGCAAAACGAAAGGTTACATTTGAAAACAATGGAATTTGCTTTCTTTTTATTGTTAAGGTCACGCGTCGATACACACTATCACAAACAATTAAGCAAGAATGATATAAGCTGAATAACATATTTTTAAGATTTCGGATCACATTTGAGATCATTTTTAATGCTATTTTTTGTTAAGGATACGATATGAATTTTGACCATGATTTTTTAATCTCGATTTTGTCAGCGATAGCAAATCAAAGTTTATTCATTCATCACTAAAAATAGTTTTTTTAATCCCTATCAAGAAATGCACATTTTTGAAGCACACCTCGCCTATTTTTGCATAGCGGTAAAGTATCGTTGCTAACCTTTGTAAACTATCATTTAATTAAACTAAAATTTAAGTACTTTCTCGAACCGAACTGGAATTTTTTTTGTACATTCAATTAGACACTTCCCCTATTAACCCTATTATACTGGAGGTGGGGGGGGGGGGGGGGAGAGGGGGAATTGCACCACCAATTAACTTTTTTTGTCATAACTCCTAAATTACTGCTTGGACTACATTAAGGGTCGCCGCTATTATCGAACAAAAATCAACTTGGTACTTTCAATATTTTGTTCATTTGTGACATCGCACGGAGTACATAGCTCAGCGGGACTTGTGAGGACGCACTCAGTTCTTGGTCTTCCAAGAGAGGTTATAATTTATTGCGAGGTTCGAGCAATGAAGAAGACAAGCTAAATTCCAGTAGAACAACATCATCGTAGAAAAAATAATTTTCAAGAATTTAACAACATGCGAAAGTAGGTAAGCAAAGAGAAACTTTGAGACTGGTTGCGCATAATCATTTGACGTTTTGTTTTCAAGTATAAAAAATTAAATGAAGCACCAGTTGTCTTTCAAGATGTTTTCATTCAAAAATAACCCAAAATAAGTTTCATAATAAACACGTAATATTTATTTTTTAACTCATGTCTAAAACTGTATTTATAACGGTGAAACATTATTTTATTCTGATAAAGATATTTATTTCAAAACATGATGAATAAAATTACTCTCAGACATTCACAGGAGGCACAGTTTAGCATTCCCTCGCTTCGTTCATTCAGAATGTGTTTGTTTACATCGCCGCGGACCTACGTCACACAAGCTACTATTTTACCGAACAGAAAGTCCTAATCGACACTGTCATGGCGGCGACCGTAGGACTACTTTGACCTTAAATATCTCGAGAGTTAACACAGTTCATATTCACATTATAATGAACATTTTAAACATAACATGTTATCAATCGTTAGTTCTTCTTTAAAACTTTCTTTGTTAATAGTTTAGAATCTTTTTTTAACGTTGCTTGTTGCTTTTAAACACTTGCCATCCAAAGAATTCGAGATGGGATATAAAAAATAATATTTTTTAACATACCTCTCTTATGTAAGAAAGAGTAAGCCTCGATGTCATAACTGCTTTCCATATTTTGGCAAAATGATCGATCAAAAGAATTCTGCAAGAATCTTGATTTCCTCGCAATTAAACCTAAAATCGTAAAGTAAGTTTAGCCAAGCAGTATAAATGTTTTCTCATTTTTCGTTGAAACGGAATTTTTCTATAGTGATACGTTGCCTCGTATTGTGCCGATAAAAATGATTATGTTATAATTTTGTATTTTCCGTCACGAATGCTAATAGTACCATATATTATGTTCATGTCAAAGAGATAGTTCGTTAGAAATTATTATAACCCAGCATAAAAGGGCTGTTCTGTACCGTTATGTCATATGTTCACACTAAATCCATGCAATACCGTGACTGATATGGACATTCTCACTTGTATTTAAATAATAAATACGCAGCTGCATGGTTCAAATGTGCGGCCGAGCTTTAAAACACTCGGACGAGCCTTTTAATGTTTGGCCGCAGATTATAAGGCTCATCCGAGTGTTTTAAAGCTCGGTCGCACATTTGAAACATGGGGCCACATATTTATTATCTAAATACAACTAAGGATGTCCCAATCAGCTGCGGTAATACAAGGAAGTTGTGAGGTTTACAGGAGGTATATTTATAACAGTATTAGTTTACTGACATACTTATCCTGTATATAAATTCGGAATAATAATAATAATAATAATAATGAATACTTGCTAAAGAGACAATGTAGTTATAATTTGTTTTTGTTTTCAAATTTTTTGATGTCTTTCTTGTAACTTTAAATCATTTAATGTTTACATTATTCGTCCCTAGCCTAATCATATTTTTTTTAACTAGGAGCATTTATCTTAATTAAAATGAAGAAAAAGAAGAACGTACCAACGTTTTCATAAGTTAACCATAAACTGTCATTTAACGCTGGTGTGTTGTATAGATAAGCCACTGTACCGTCCAGCGAAGTCTTTCCTATCCTTAAACATAGAGCTAAGTTCATTTCCCGCTTTCGTTTATCGAAATAGTAATTTAGCTCTGTGTTGACACGTTTCTTTCCATTAATACTTGCCAGTCCTTTTATGCTGAAAAGAATTAAGGGCAATTTGTTCTATATCTAACCGTATAAATAGCTACCACGTCCATAAAGAATATTAGCAACTTTATTGCAACACAAGAGCTTAAATATCCTTTGAGCACTATTGCTGGTTAATGATTTATATTAGAAAATAAATAAAATACGAAACGAGATTAATTCTTTTACGGCGGGGTTAACTTTTGCGAAGTTACTTCGAAATCTTTTTCTTTACATTTTGATGCATGTCTGTTTTGTATGAAATTTTGTTGTGAATAAAATATAAACCCCTTTTAAAGGTTAGACTCAAGGCAATTACACTTAAGGTTACGAATTCTAGTAAAATAATTGTCCTGGCAATGGATTATGCCGCAATGCAACAATTTTCCAGGTGCGATTCGCAAACGTTAATTCCCAAATACTTTCTTCTGTAAACAATTCATTTCCTTAGGATAAACATCTAAATCAGTGCTATTTATTTAAGATTCTACTTACAACAATTTGTTTCGTTTCTTGAAGAAAATTTCAAATCGAAGATTTGACATTGGAAATGTCATCAAGTTGCTCAGAGGAGTATGAAACTTCGTATGCAAGTAACATTCTCCTGTTCTGTTTTGTAGTATTTCGGCGTCAAATATATTTAACGTTCCATTAATGCCAAATCGTGAACCTTTTGTAATTACTTGTACATCAGCTTTTGCATGCAAAATAGTCTCCTTTCCATGTCCAGACAACGACCATATTGATCCATCATAGCATTGCTTGAATGTAGTATCATTTATTTGAACTGCATCTCCCCTGATAAACATTTGATATTTTCCATCCAATGTAAAAGACTGGCAAACTTCTGTGTGGCGTATTATAATCTCCTTAATCTTGACGTAGGTGTTACTTCTAATACCAAAATTAGGATCTGCAATTTGATTTAAAACAAGAGTGGTTAAGCTTTGATATTCAGAGATATCATTTGCAGCCGTCCTCGGTAAATGCAACCTAACTTCATCTCGAAATGGACAGACATGCGCAATAAATGTATTAAGAAGTTTCTTTGATTTATATTCAGGAAATTTTGTTTTGAAATCGTTTAAACGGAATCGTACGCACATTCCTGCAGTTACGTAATTTTCACTAACCACAGTTTTCCTTTCTTCTTGAGCGAGTGCGTATGGTAAAATTTCATTGGCAATGTCTAGATCAGCAATTGTTTCAAAACCATCTCGAGATGATTGGAATAGCAGATCTCCGCTTTCTATCATAGCTTGCACAATAGGTCTATTTGGTCCCAACGCTTCTACATAAAAACCACCTGTTGTGCGTTCCCATTTAAACGCGCCTAGTGAAAACGTTAACAGAAATTATAGGCACTAGTGTTGAACGCAAAATATGAACAGCATAAAGTACTGAAAGACATTGTTTATGTTTGCATCATATAGCACACTAAACGCAAAGGACAGGGAAAATCTCCTAATATTGAAAAATAGTGGAAATTTTACCAGGTGAAAATTTTGCCATAACTGCACACGAAACTTGGCTAAGGTCATCCATATCTCCATTTTTACAATAAACTATTAGCTTCTTAGAATCCTCAAATAAAACACTTCCACTTGCTCTTCCAGTCACAGACGCTTCCCATAGATTGTCATTACCCAAAATCACTTTAACCAATGTCCCACTCCCCTTTTCTACAATTGTGGTGCTAATTTCCATTGCTGAGGTATCGGCACCTACATTGTCAGGATACAAAGATGATACATCTTGCTTTAGCCAGGCTAGAAAATTTACTATAGCGATATTATTGTCTTCTGTATTAATGGACAAGACAACGTCAGAATCTCCAACTCGATTTCCTCTCCATTCCTTTAGGATGTCGACTACAGCATCTCCATTTGCCAAATCAATTGTGGCTGACCCTGATAAACCAATTCCTGTCCAATCTGTAACATTTTCTTTTTCAGCCATATCTTCGTAAAATATAAATGCTCTTTTTATTGTCACACTGCGCAAGGTGAGCCAAGGAAGCTAAGTTAATATAAGGACAATAGAAACAATGGATTATCTCTAACAATAAAGGCATGATGCAAAACAAATTATTTTGTTAGTATTAGTATTATCTTAAAATAATAATTGGGGACAAGACAAATGAGCCGAAATTTACTTACAGGTAACACTGAATCTGCACTAAATTTTTGTAAGACCACTTTCTTCCTACTTCCACATGTGTCAATCTCAATTTTGCTTTTAGCAGTACTGAAATATTTGTTTTTTTGAATAACGTTTCTTGATATTCCAGATTCCAAGAATTCTTTCATTTTTGCTTGTGACAAATCTTTAAATACACCTTGAAGTAGCGTAAAGAACAGACAATCCCCATCGGGTTTGTACTCAGCTTTACAAGCCGTGCTCGTTGGCTGCTTCGTAACAGCGCAATCACCAAAAGATGTTACTGTTTGTGTATTACGTGCTAAACCATCTAAGAATTGAACCACTGCTTGGCCAGATACATCACGTTTCGCAGCTTCCACCATATTTCCTTAAAAATCAACGCTCGGATTATCATGGAGGACATATTTTTTATTAGAGGAACAAATGTCTTATTAGTTTTCAAATGTTAATTAAGTTGGTAATTTTTAATAAATGTTTTTTATTATTATATTTATTTATAAAACTTAGGACTAATTCCTACGTGTCAGTTGTCTTATTGTGCTTCCTAATTTTTTTTCTCAGATATATTTGTTAGGTTTTTATGGTTTTACTAGTAAACTCATTTTTGGTATGCTTTTTAGTAATAACAGAAGACACGAAAAATTTAATAAATAATCAAAATATTGGAAATTGGAAATCAACTTTTTCATGGAATGTACCTTGTTGGACAATCTTACCCGGAGCATCCTTTTTCTGTGTTGACTCTGTTTGGTCGTTACTAACATTTTGGTCACTCATTTCTTCCTTCTTCTTATGTTCAGCAGTTTCCCCCAAAAAGTCTACCACTTCATACTCATCATGATGCACTGCGGGAGAATCTGGATCATTCGCTTCTTCGGCATTGAATATCTTGCACAACACACATAACAACAGTACAACGACACGAAAGATCAATGACTTGTACATTTTTACTTTTACAACGATCAAAGAATGTGATGATACGCATTGAAGTTGATGGTGCGCTGTTCAAGATCTGAATCACCGTAAATCTAATTCAGTTTCCTAAAGAACATAGAATAAGATTGTGAGGATGCAATTTGAGAATCTATGCTTGTAATTCACTGACATCGTGCAGGTGAAAGTGCTTAAAATAACGCAAAACGCGGGGAACAACAAACAATAACTTGACGAAAACAAATATATTACAAATAGTTTAGTTTACTTGTTACAAATCTTTAAAAAATGTTTTCCATAAGCTTCCTAACGGAATGTTATGATTTCTGTGACGATCCTATCTTACCTCTAATTATTTTACTCACATTTTTCTCCGCAAAAGACGTGAAAAGGGCGAGGAGAATATTAGTGAAGTCAAGGTAGTAGATAACACCAAAAAAATAGAAGCCAAATACAAGTTCAGGGACATTTTTTGCTTTTCAATAAAATATTCCTTCTCCATCAAAAAGTAATTTGAGATTATTTTTTTGTGTGTCTTCTTAAAAAAAACGACTAAAAAAATCATCTGCTCGAAATTCGCCGTTCCCGTAATTCTCAAGATTCGCAATGCATTATGGTAGTTGTATTCATTAATATCAAAACAAACGCTAGGACGCTTTGACAGTACTGTAAAAATGGCCAACAACAACAACAATGAAAATATTAAAGCTTTAAATAAGGATGTTGATTCTGACCCTAGCTTTTTTCAAAGCTCTAGCAAGGGGTTCAGACCTGCCTTTCGTGAGCTTTCTGGAGAAGAACTTGTTGTTGAAGAAGAAGAAACTATAAATAACAGCATTAAACTATGGAGCAGAGATCTGTCTTTGCTGCCTGCTGTGTCACACAAGTTTATGCAAGACTATTTATTCGATGGCACTATAGCTCTTGACAATCGTGGTAGAGGTGCCTTGAAGCACAAAATTCTCGGATACCAGTTGTTTAAAGAAAATTATTTCAAGGGAGTTCGTGTTAAACCCAATGTGAAAGGAAATTATACACTTTTTATTGTAAAGTGCTATGTAGCTGCTTCTATAAAAAGAGCCAAATACGATGTATATGTACACCTAAACCAAAGCACTGGAGAGATTTTATATGCAACATGCAAATGTAAATCTGGCGTAGGCGGCTGCTGTAAACATGTAGCTGCAACTTTATACCCGCTAGTAGACTATAAGGAACTCGATTTAAAAGAAGTTCCAGATGATAAAACTTGCACTGATGTTCTTCAAAATTGGCATGTTCCTGGAGAGGCTTCAAATAATGAAGCTATACTATTTTCTGAATTAACATTTGGAAAAGCTAATAATCACCTGCTTGTTACTGCTGAAAATTCTGCTGCAATAGAACATGAAACAATTGGCCAATCATCTTCTAAAAAATGGTTTTGAGAAAGAAAAAAACGCTTAACATCCTCAAATTTTGGCGAGGAATTAATCGCAGAGTTAATGCATATTATTACCAGTGTTTAGGAGTAATGGCGATAACCAAAACGAAGGAAATTGATTTGGTTATATACACGAACAAGGAAAAGTATGTTGAAACAATTAAATTTGACGAGACAAAGTGGAAAAACGAATGCTTGCCAAAGCTTACACAATTTTATTTTGAATATATGGCTACAGAAATTTTTAATATAAAATAATTAGTGTGGCCTGAATAACTTAAACATACTAATATTTTTGAAGCAAGCAAAATGAAGTCTAAAATTGTGAAAACTAAATAATAATAATTATGTTTAAGGTATTTTGTCCATTAAAAATTTTATTCGTAGTTATATAAATATATATACATATATATTGTTTATTCGGACAAGTCTTGTGCTATAAGAGGCGATAAAAAGTTCACTAAGTAACAACAAATTATCCAGATTTTATTCAAGTCAGCTGCCATATGCAAAAAATCATACCAAGTAATAAGGATTCGGTATTCTTGAAATAACGCCTCAAAAAGTTCATAGCTTTCAAATCCGATATAAAATTTAAAGTGAGTTTTATTATGCTTGAACCTGTCTATTGTAAAGGTATTTTGCTGTGTCATATTTTTTAACTGTATATTTTTTTCAACTAATATATTTTCAATATCATTTTTCTGTTTTGTTATTTCCTCCAGTTTTGTTTTTAAAAGTTCTATTTCCATGGCATGTTGCTCTTCTAATGTCGGTTCAACTTCGTGTGAACTTTCTTGTTCCCTTGTGGGTCGAATAGGTGAAAATAACTCTGGTAAAAGTCCAAGACTAGTACGAGTGTTTCTTGGTTTTTTAGGGACTAGCAATGCGACCTTTGGAACAATAGTTGGCACTTTATTCATGTATGTCTTTTTACCCCCTTCAAAGTGGGCTGAGCAAACCCTATGTGAGCTTGTTGGCTTGAAGTCTTTTCTGTTAATTTTAGCTAGCCACTGCTTTCTCAAGGCCTTGTCTTTAGGAATGATGTAAAAACTTAGGTCTTTGTTTCGTTTTGAATTGTTAAAACAGTGAGGAACACAGCGTGTTATCCCCCCACTCTTGTTAGAGCCAATGTCGGTTGTATTCGCTGCTTGTACATCTGATAAGGTAGAAGAAACAGAACTAGAAGTTCCAGTGATACTGCCAGCTGCAAAGTATTCAAAAATACTGTTTTTATTATATATAGTTGTAGAATTCAGTGGATTTTCTTCGTTACTTTCTGTGATATTTATTACTGCAGCCATAATTGTTTACATCTAATTTTCGGCGATGAATACAACTACCATAATGCATTGCGAATTTTGAGAATTACGGGAACGGCGAATTATTTGTCAGGACAAATCATTTTTTGCCCCATACCCTCCTTATCCACCTTATATATACTGCGACTTCAGAAATTACAATTTATAGTACCCCAAAATTTTGCTCAATACTTCTTCCCGGTGTCACCGGAATTTTTAACTCCCCTAAATAATGACTCCCCAGTCATAATAAACTAGTTTACAATGACCCCCCAGTTGAGATAAACTAGTTAATAATAACTCCCCACTCATAATAAACTAGTGAATTGTTACCCCCTAGAGTCAACATTTCCTAGGAAATAATAACTCCCCCAGTTTATTTTGACTCCCTTATATTTCTTTTTGGATAGAACTGTAGAAAGTCGGTTCAGTTACTAAATTTTATATGACCAAAATTTTACCCGACTTTTTTCAACCCGACCAAGATCTTTCCCCGAATTTTTTGCCTTAACTAAAAAATTTGTGATCACACTTTTTTTGCATTTTTTGACGTAAATTTCATATCAATTTCTGCGCGGCATCCATAATACGGTCATTCAACCAAGCACTTTTTAAATTAAGGATTGCTCTATCTTCAATTTTGAGAAAATATTGATCATTTTTTATCGAAATTTTTCTTGGCTCTCCTCTTCGTTATCTGACGACTCAATTTATTGGTTGATTATCTTTGATTAGGATAGGGTTAGTTATATTTTCCAGTATGTCTTCCGAACATAGAATTACTTTTTGGCTCTAGTAAAAGCCAAGATGACTTCCTTTTCTGACTGTTCACTATGTATTTAATTTTCTTTAATACCCAGAATGCGCTCCTAATAATTTGGTAAACTTTTGGGTGCTTATTTTGACTTTTCCATTATATCTCTTTAATTCATTCCGTTCTTTGTCAGTAAATAACAAATGTAATTTTGGTAGCACTCGATTTTTCCTTCTTACAAGGATTTCTTTAAAATGATGGCATGTCAAAGAAATATGAATGAACGATGTAAGGGATTTTGTGGAAGCTTGTACAAGGATTATCTCTACGATTTCATCGGGTAACTGATTCCATCTGTTTGGCAGGCTTTTCGTCATCGTGAAACAGGGGCAGTTTTTGTTCATCGTTTTGGGTCGGCGATTGTTCGTGCGCATCATCGTGACGGGGCGGTAATGGTCCGGGCTCAACATCATGGGGCAGTGATGGTGCAGGTTCATCGTGATGGGGCGGTAATGGTTCGGGTTCATCGTCATGTGGTGGCAACGGTTCGGGCTCATCATCATGGGGTGGCGATGTTTCAGCTTCATTGTCAGGCTGATTCAAAGGATCAAGACATGATTTAAGGAGGCCAGCATTGTACTTTTTATGTAGTACACGACCACGCTCATTTTTCAACGCGCACAAACCAGTCTTAGAAATGTTCTCTAGTGTATATCGCCCCAACCATTTAAATGCAAACTTTTTTTTTTTGAGGCAACTTTATCTTTAATTTTTAATGTGGTTGGTAACAAGTCAGAATCCATGTGGATATTTTTTGGTTTCCAAATATACTTTAATTTCAAAGTAGCACATGTTGTTTGGTATCCATTTTCAATAAGAAAACATGTGTAATATTTTGCTCACAACCACCAAACCACTCACGTGAATCAAAGCAAAACAAAACATTCGAATATATTAGGAATACTGCAATGACTTCAAAATACTTTGAAGGGGAGTTTTCAATAACCAGTTTATTTTAACTCCCCTTTTCCTTTTGCACTTCTCTTTGAAAAATAAGGGGAGTGTTTATTAACTGGGGGAGTCATTATTTACTGGGTTATTTCTACTCTACGGGGGTTATTATTCTCTAGTTTATTTTGACCCCGAGAATCATCTTTCACAGGGAGTTAAGATAATCTGCCACACCGGAGCATGGATTTCATCGTAAAGTCGACTGCCACATTCCTCCGAGAGTCTGCTAACTTACGTGCATTGTATGCCCATGTGCCTACATGCTTTTCATGCCTTCGTGTCCTAGTGTGCCTTAGTTTTATTTACTTATTTTATTTACGTGTCTTATATTTGCTTTCGACAGTTTTTGCTTCAGTTTAAAAGCCTTGTTTTCTGCATAATGTTTTGGTGTGGTTTGAATGATTTGTATATATATTTTTATTATATATATTTTGAGACACTTTGAAAAGGGTGGAAACCATGCACTTTATTCGTTTTGTCAAAAAAATTATAATCTTTTAGCTACAGTTATCAGGAAGATGGAAATAAATGATATGTTGTAATTTTCTTGTTTAATTCATGTATATATTTTATTTGTTATATTTTATAAAGGGATTAATTTTTGTAAATTGTGTACATCTTGCCGCGCAGAATCTATTTCATTCTATTTTTCTAAGAAAAAAGGGATGAATTGTCTGTCGTAGGAGAGACTTCATAAATCGAAATAATCACGAAATCAAAGATATAACTCCTCTTAAAAAGACTCCTCTTAGAATTTCACAGGAAATTTCTTTCGAAAATTAGCTGTCGTGATAGGCGCAGGCGTTGATAATTTTTTGTTCACGACTTTCAAAAAGAGTATAAAGTTACCATCAAAATATCAACAACAATAAAAAAAAAATGTGATTTTCTATCGACTATTATTACAAAAAGTGCTCGAACATTAACAGAATTCTGTACACGCTAGGACAGGCTGAAACAACCTGGAAAAGGCTAAAACAACCTAAGGACGTGCGTAAACTAGCTAATAGATGCCAGACGACACCGCTTGATATCCTGATCAAGTTAGAATCGCCCATAAGGAGATGTTGTTTAAGTAGTTTAATTCTAGAGAACAAAATTTTGTTGGTAAAACTTTATCAAATGAAACACGAGAAAAGACATTTTACATCAATGAAGGATATAAGTTTTTACGTTTAAGATGCAAGCAAAATTTTAAGATGAGCACATTCTTAGGATATTCTTAAATTTTCTTTTCATCTTGACTATTATTATACAGTATATTCTTATTAAAAAAAACGTGCAGGACTTGCGCAGTGAGATGAGAGATGTCTTATAAACTTTAGATAAATTTCATCTCACTCAAATGAGGAATAGCGTATCAGGTCATATGATTTTGCATTCTAAATCTTAAGAGGTTTTTCAAATCAAGTACCAATCAATCTGTTCAAATTTTTGCGAGGACGGCCATTGCGTGTTTTTCATTATTTTTTAAAATTACTTAATTCGGATGCGATGGAAATCTCGGTCGAAGAATGCCTGTCTGTGTCTGTCTGCTTTTTTAACGTATCTACCCGGTTTCTATCACTGTATTTTTTGTCTGCATTTCTGTATGTAGAATTGTAAAAAATCAGGCACGTAAAAAATTAAGGCACGTAGGCACGTTAAAAATTAAGGCGCGTAGCCACGAAGGCACGTAATGCACGTTATTTAGCAGACTCTGCATGCTTTTTATAATCGTAAAGAAGGAATTAAAAAAAGAGTAAAAGTCTTACCGTTTTTGCCAAATACAACTTCCAGGATGAAAGTTGTACACTTATGAAAAAAAAAATCAAGTTCTCATTGATTAATACCTAATTGATTCAGGCGCACTGGTGTGTTTAAACTCACATATCTTTAGCATGCGGATGGAATGAAATGTCGAGCAAAAAACGGGGGCTCGATCTGCTGAGTATGCCTGAAATATAATTGTTGAAGAAAAACAATAACAGAAATTATTATCATTATCATTGTAAACAAATAACAAAGCGAAGTTCAACATATAAGGACATGAAAAGACTTTCAATCGAAATGTATATTAACCTTAAAGATCATATTTAACCCCTTAAAATTACGAAAGAATCCTCAAAATGCGTATGATCTCGAAAAGAGGAGTTATAACTTCTTAAACAAACACGTAAACTTCAGACGAAATGTTTGTAAACACTTATTCACATAGCGTGCTCTGTTTTGAGGCAGAGGAACAAACTGAAAATAACATAAAGCATGCTAAAATACTCTGCCGGCATAAAGACGTCTAAAAATAGCACGTTTCGATGTCTAAAAAACGTCTAAAGCTGATCTATTTTGTTAACTTTTGATAATGCTGTTCTTTAGAAATGTTGCCAAGAGGTTAAGCACGTTTTGAACATTTGAAAAACATTTCGTCTTAGACGTTTTCTAGACGAGCTTGCTAATAGCGACAGACGTAGAGACTCGAGCCGTTATACGTCGGAACAGAAATTTATTGTTAACCTTTTTTAGATATTGAATACTTTTTTATACTTATAAATTTAGGCAAGGTATACTAGTATAAATATAGTCTATCAAGATAACTCGAGCTTCTGTGGCCGCCTATTCATACAACATAAGAGTTATCACACCAAGAAATAAAGCGTGTCCGACTATAAAACTTGTTAAAAGTATTTGATACCCTGTTGTCATTTGTGCATTTTGCTTGGCCATTTCTTTTGTGAAAGTGGCTGACGGAAAAAGAACTTCAAAGAAAAAGAAATTTAGAAAAAAATTCTAATAAGAGAATCTCTTTAATAATAGCCGTATTCCGTCTGTCTGTTTGTGCGCGGAAAAAGAGTCGTGTTACGGAAACACGAAATGCGATATATAAAGGACGGGTGAACCCGGGGATTTATCCACGGGCTACCGGCTAGTCTATATTATAATACCCGTATGCGTCTGTCTGTCACGCAAAATGGTAACCGCAGTAGCGAGACACACAAAATGCGGCTAATAAAGGACGGTCGATCCACGGGTTAACGACTAGTTCAGAAAAAGAAGGAATTCATAAAAGAAATTAAAAAATAGGTCACATAAAATAATCAGATGAAAAAAACTAGAAAAAGAAATAGGCAAAAAGTTTAAAATAAAAAACGGATAAAGGTAGGATTGGGTGAGGAAAGGCTTAACATTTTTGTATTTCTGCAGCATGCAATGTAAGCAGTTCTTAAACTTCCTCAATCGCAGCATGATCGCAGCTAGAACTTTCTTGGGGAAATGTTACAAATAAAATTGCTATTTAAAATCTTTGTAATGCCATCAAACTTATTGCGGTAGTAAAGTTCTTTGTTTGCTGTTTACATTCAGTATACCACTCATCTAGCTCATCTAATTTTCCCTTCATATCTTGGATTGCATCCTTCTGGTAGCTAAGCGTCAAATACAGCTTTTTTATTTTACATTCCATATTAAAGACACAACGATTTAATCCATCTTTTTCCTTTATCAAACCATGACATTCAGGTTACCTTCTCCAGTTTTTTTCCAACTTTAATTCTTTTTAACTTTTCTTTCTGGCATTCTTCAACACCTTCTGTAGCCATCTTCAATACAGTTTTTATCGCTTTTTGTATCATATCTGGTATGCATTTGCTTTTGAGGTTAATTGATCGAATCATAGTTAATAGAAAAAACACTGGTTCGGAAGATCGGGAAACTTCAAAGGATTCTCAAACGGTGTTTATAAGTACGTCACGTGACCTTGATAATGCACGATCATTTCAAAATGGCTTCTAATGTATAGGAGGAAATGATAGTGTTTTGGTATCCTTAGATATTTTTGAGGATGACTTTGAAGATATTATTGAAGTTTTAAACGAAGATGAATATATAAATGAATTCTCAAACGACCTATGTGAAGACGTAAGTAATGTTTTGTTTTGTTTGTGCTGTTTTGATTGAAAATGTAGGACTAACAAGCTAGGCTGCTGGGGTAGTCAGGGCGCTGAGTTCTGAAAAATAAACGAGTTCGTGCAAATTCGGGGGAACTTACAAAAACTTCACCAGATGATACATAAATACTTAGTATAAACGATTTTACTTACTGGCCTTCTTAATTCTACTTGCATATATTCCAAAAACAAAAAATATAAACATGTATGAACGATGTTTTTCTTCGGTCCTTCACCGCCATATTTTTATGAAATCGAATGTTGCAAAACATTCTTTTATTTCCGATCGAATAATTTCACGGGGGTGAATGTAAAATGAATTCATTAACAATACATTTTATTACCTGTTGTTATCAATTTTCAATATTTCATTCTTTTTTTTAAATATATAATGCTTTTGTAAAAGCAGATAGTTTAGATTTTTGTTCTTTCGAAACTAAATATGTTACATTTGAACAAACAACACAAACCCCCGTGTTCTTATTCGTGAGCTAAATGTGGTAACGCGGGAGTTTCTACAGCTGGAGGAGGGATAAAAAACAGGTTGCAATGAATGTGCGAAAGAAAATTTATCGAAAATGAGCTCAAAGAAACCGATGAAACTCGTTCTATCTCCAGCTAAAAAAAGTAAGCAAGAAGTGAAATGTATTATACACAACAACAATTACAAGAAAGAAACAAAGTTAAGAGCATTCACAGAAAAATCAGCCGAAAAAGTGAAAATAGCAAGGTATGTTGCAAGTTTGATTATATTGTTTTATTTTTTAATTTATGGTTTTCATGACTTTATTGTAACAGCGCTATACTTCCGTTTTTTATAGTGAAATTCGAAATGATGAAAATGTCACTGATTTAGTGAGCGGCGATCTTTCCGATTTGAAATTTCATCAGAAATGTTTAGATGCGTATGTCCACCCAAAAACATTAGCTACCATACAAAAGAAAAAAGAAAAAGCTGAAGCAAGCGACGATGAAACGGGAGATGTTAACGACATAGAAGAACAACAACCAACTTCAACTATCCGAATGTCACAGAGAAAGAGAGGCAGAACAGGTAAATATTTATCTTAATTTTATAATTTTATGTTGTAATCATGCACAAACAGGCTATTCTGACTTTTATATTTCTTGTGACTTTTCTAATGTCTGACTGATCTTATTTAAGGTCAATCACTTGCCAAGCAAGATGAGTGCTGTATCTGCCAAAAAAGAAAAACGAGTACAACAGGTAGTGGCTACGAAAAACTCAGCAAGTGTATAACGGAAAGTTCTGCTCTCACGCTGCAGACTGCAGCCCTACAAAATGGGGCAAATGATGAGTTGATAGGATATATTTCTGGTCGCGATTGGACGGGAATAGTTGCACTTGAATTGCGATATCATGTAACATGCTATCGAGCTTTCACCAAGCCCGTTAAAACACCTTCTGCAATCACTCAAGTAGACAAAGAGGCATTGCAGCATACTTTCGACTTTGTTGAGCTACATGCTCTAAATAAATGCGAAGTGCTACTACTGAAGGATTTGGTTGACATTTATAACAAGCATTCCGTAAAGGGCGGTATCACCGATCGAACTATGTTGAAATATGTTACGGAACATTTCACCGATGATATCGGAGTTTGGCAACCTCGGTATGGAGGGACATTTATTTTTTCTGAAAAAATACCTAAGGGGCTTATAATTGATGTACGGCGACGGAATCTTATTGATCGTGAAAGCCAAAAGCAACGTGATACTGACATTGAAATTATCAAAATAGCAGCTGAAATAATAAGAGAAGAGATCAGAAACATGCCGTTCACATATCCTATTTGGCCACCGACAGAAAGAAGCATACTATCCGAAAGTACTATCATTCCACCAAAGTTAAATCAATTAATTACATCTATTGTGAGCTCGATACCTCAACCTCACAAACGGAAACAGACAACTATAACTTCGATATGTCAGGACATTATATATAGCGCTTCAAATACTAAGCACAAAACTTCAAAACATGTATTATTATCGCTTTGTACAAAAAGAAAAACGGGCTCGAAAGATTTGGTTAAATGGTTGAACAGATTTGGACATTGTATATCATATGACGAAACTGCATACCTGGAAACATTTTTAGCCAACGAAGAAATAAAAAATCAAATGGTGAAGTTTTATGTACCCTACTCCGTACAACCATCATCATTCATAACATTTGTTTGGGATAACAATGATATAAACCCGGAAACTTTAAGTGGAACGTCGATGCATTGTACCAATGGCATAATAGTTCAATTGAGAAGAGATGATATGGTTGATTTTGATAGCGAACGCATAAATTAGGCAAAGCCACCAAGAAGAAGATCGTTCAAATATATACCTGATCAGCTGGAAGAGTACACTACCAAGAAAAGGTGAGTTTCAAAATAAGTATGTAGCAAACTAACAAATGATCAAATTGACGTTATAACGACATTTGTCACGGTGTTTATGTGGTCATTATATAAATAACAACAGTTACGACATTTTTTAGATTCAACCCTATTTCAATGAAAAATGTTCGTCTTGACTCTATCGAAGATCATTTATCAACTTCCGCTTGTATCGAGTCCATATGGGCCTTGTTACGCTTTCAAGCGAAACAAAATAATGTTCCACAGTCAATACCTGCTTGGACCGGCTTCAACTATTTGCTTGATGGTGAAGTCACACATCAAACTCATGAAATATCGTATTTACCAGCGATTAATGATTCTCCTACTAAGATGGATGTAGTTATGGAGCTTCTGGTTCAATCGAAAGTAAAAGCTGAAGCATTAGGATTGCTAGAAACAGACGTTGTTCTAGATCAAGCTATATATGCTGAAGCCGTAGAAATTCTTCAAGATCCTGCCAATGTGGAGCTAAAAACTTTCATTTCACTGAGGATGGGAGCATTTCACACTTCGTGTATTTTCATAGCTGTAATTGGTAAGCGGTTCGCCGATGGTGGTTTGCGTGACTTGATTATTGAATCTAACATATTGGGTGAGTGTTCCTTTGTTTATATAAGTCCCATGAATTTGAGAGAAGTGTGAACCCTGCCTACTACCGAGAAATACGTGAGTCCTGTTCTTAATGAAATGGAGTTTCTTGCTTTTAGGTACACGTTCTTAAACAAGCAGGTAAAACAGCATTGTATTGGTTGTCTTTCATGGAGATGATGATGGACGTGTTGTTTGGATTTATACGAGGTTTAAAAATTGGTAACTGGGAATTGCACCTAGACGCAACACGCCAAATGCTGCCATGGTTTTTTGCATACGACCGTCCCAATTATTCCCGCTATTGTACATTCTATGTCATGGAGATGCTGCGCTTGCCAGAAACACATCCCGGAATATGTGAGGAATTCACGTAAGTCTGATATTTCGTAATGCGTTGGCGACTTGTGGTTTAAACATGTAGCTTTTTGAGAAAATTTATTAAAACTCTTTAGTAACGGAAATTTTGCGGTTAGAAGATCTCCTGGAAAATTCAATAAAGTTCCCAGTGACCAATGCATAGAGCAAACCATTAACAGAGAACAAAAATGTCATGGTGGAATAACTGGATACAGCACTTCTCCTGGGACTATACAAAGATGGGTATTTACTAGCCACACTATTGCAAAATGTATAAGTATCCTCGAAGACATGCTGACAATCAAACAAAAAATGTCACATCCCAAAGAATTAGGTAAATCCAGAATGGAATTCGACGAAGCTTCTGTTCAGAGATGCTACGACACTTTGGTCTCTTGGGGAAGCCCATTTAACAGCCGAGACAGCCTTGTTCAAATTTGTTCTGGTGTGGAAGCTACCACAGTCGTCGAGAAAAACTTACTGGAAGCCCATTCTGTTGGAAAAAAAGAGATGGAAGAATTTGTTGAAAAAAGAATCAAGTCAAATGAAATTTCCTTCTATGATCGAATTAAAAAACAACGTCTCAAAACGTTTAAGGACGTCGCAGTGAAGAAGGTGTGTAAGGTAAAAGAGAAGAACATTACGATCGCTGCAGAACGAAGTGTGTTTGCAAAGTTGTTAATCATTGCACAAAACCGCAATAATATTTCGATGAAGGAAGTCTTGAGTTACCCTTTGAGTCCAATTCCTTGGGCTCTTGCTCTTCCAGATGGGGGGCTTGTGAAAACAGTCAAGTCTAAGTTGTTGGCGAAAATAGAAGAGGGTATTGACCCAGAAGAATCCTTACCCACGAATTGTTGTACGATTTTTGATGGAATGGTTTTGCTGCAGCAATTGGATGGTATTCCACTCCTCACATTCGGGGATATATCAGAGTTTCTTTTAAAGAGAATCTTGCGGTGTAAGTCTCAAATCATCTACTTCGTTACTGACCAGTACTTCCAGAATTCTGTGAAAGGCTATGAGAGAAGCAGACGTACCGCAGATGGAACAATCCGAGTACGCATCGAACGAAGAGATCAAAAGAAGCCATCTCAGTTGAAGAAGTACATGCGCAACGACGAAAACAAAAAAGAAATCACTCAGTTTTTATTAAACGACTGGTCCAATGAAAGTCGATTTGTAGGTCTACTAGATCGTCGTGAAATTTACTTCAATTGTTTGTCAAAATTTTTCAAAATATATGTCGTCAACGGTCGTGTATGTTGTGAAGAAGAATCGTCCTTAGAAAACCACCAAGAAGAGGCAGACACCAAGGTATTTCTCTGTTGCAACCACGCAAGCGTGACTCTCGTTGATAATGCATGCATCGTAACCGTGGACAGTGACATTGTCATATATGCTGTACATTTTGAAAATAAAATTGGAATCAACATTTATCTACAGATCGGTTCGGGTGGACGGAAACGAATCTTAAGTGTGACCAAAATTCGAGATGCTGTTGGTCCCGCAATTGCAGAGGCTCTTCCAGCTTTCCATGCTTTTACAGGTAATGACTTCACAAGTGCATTTCACGGCATAGGGAAAGTGAAGCCATACAACTTATTGAAAGCTAACGAAATATTTCAAAATGTGTTTGCCAAGCTAGGTAAATCTGCGACATTTGATGTTGACCTCTTTCCACACATTGAGCAATTTGTTTGCAAATTATATGGAGTCAGTGCAACTAACACAGATGACGCACGCTACAAAAAGTTCTGTTCGTGTAAACCTACACCTGAGCCGCAACAGCTTCCTCCAACTCGAGATGCACTACTAAATCATTGTAAAAGAGTTTCATATATCACAGCGATAGTTCGAAATTCTTTGGTTGCAAATCCAAACCTACCAAGCCCAAATGGACATGGATGGAATGTCAACGGTGAGAAACTAGAGATCATTTGGCTATTAAGACGACCTGCACCAGATGCTCTATTGGAAATGGTTTCTTGCTCTTGCCGTAAGTCATCATCTTGCGCCAAAGAAACTTGTGTTTGTAGCTCGTACGATTTGCCTTGCACAGATTTATGCTCCTGTAACTGTGTTGATCAAGGATCAGACAACGACGAGATAATTCTCGAAAATGATGTTGAAGTCGATAGTTCTGATGACGAAAGTGAGGATGACACAGAAGATGAAGAAACTTTATTTTCAGATTAACATTAATATTCTTGGTTTTTAAGTATATGTTAGATAATAAATTAGTTAGTGTATTTCCTGTCAAATATTCGATATTTTCTCATACAGAGGTTTGGTGACAAGATTTATGCGCATTAATATCATAATTACGGAGCCGAAAGTAACTTCGGCGTTATTGAGTCCCATTTTGTTTTACATTTCGACAAAAAATGCTCACGGCAATATGTTTTCTGTGGGGTTTTATAGTTGTGGCTGTTAGCTTTTTTATGCTGTGACGTCATTTCTAAAAATAGGACAAGCAAGAAAATTCAAGAAGGCCAGTAAATGTTTTTTAAATGCTTTTATATATACGATTGTGCTGTGTGAATATCAGAAGTTCTCCTAAATTTCCCAAAAAAAATTAACTCAGCGCCCCGACTAGGGGGAGAGGGAAAGCTTTTTGTATGTCACAGAAAATGTTAATATGACCACATTATTATCATTTAAGATCGAACTTGGCAACTTTCCCTGTGAAGTATGTGACAAAGTGTGCAAAAGTAAAGGTGGATTAAAACTTCATTGCATTAAAAAGCACAATAATAATGAGCCGAAGGCTAAGAAGGAAGAGGAACAAAAGGAAGAACTAGTTGACGAAGAATTTATAACTAAACTTTTAAGAAAGGCATTGGAAAATGTAGTAACTAGTGACAATGTTTTTTCAGAAATTATTTCAAAAGAATTTCAAGCATATGAAGAGTATGGTTTTGACAGAGCTATCTCACAAAAAATAGTACATCAACTTCACCAACATAAAATTATCATAACAAATCATCAGAAAAATTCTATTCTTCATACTATACAAATATTGTTACACATTCTAAAAATTTTATACCTCCGTCGATAAACAGTAAATACTTCAAAATAGTTCTCATGAAGCTTGAAGACTTATTATGGTCTACGATTAATGAAACTACAAGTGCTACTGCTGACAAAAATATTAATATATCAGAAAAGGAAATAGGAGGACTCCAGTATATTGGGGGATATATTTTACACAAACTTCACAGAAATTTGAAAAGTTCAAAAAATTGGAAGAGTCTGGAATACCAACAAACTATAGCACTTATGGAAGCAAGTAAGGGGGAAGAAATGAATAATTTGATTTCTCATTTAAATTGAGGTGGATTTGGGCAAATTTCTCTTCCAATTCAAAAAATATTAATAATCTGTGAAAAATACTTCCGACTGAAGACTAAAGATGTTAGTTTAAGAAAAATTAACATCAAATCAATCATATCAGAATTCACAAACTCACTGTTTTCGGTAATTCAGTTGTATACAAGAGTATACAAGGCAGTTCCTTGTGGTTTTGATTAGATGAGGAGCATCTGAGAAAACGTAAATATAACGCCATTCTGCAAATTGATTTGTTGTGCTGTATGTTACACTTTTGCCTGCTAAACCATCAAGGTCCTTGTGCATTTTAAAAAACTTTCTGTTTGGTGAACCATCACATGTTGTTGCAATTACCCAGAGATTACACAGCAATTCTAAGCTTCCAACTGCTTCCCAAAATATTGGCATTAATTGGGTGGCTGTCACACCATCAGTAGCATAATAAGCATAACAATACTTTAGGTTTGTCGCTAAACCACGTAAGAAAAACACCAATGCATGTGTTGCAAAAGTATTTTTTCCATATCTATGGTAGAATAGTTGATATCTGGATCACCTAGGTCCAAAAATCCAATCAAATTTCCACTGTGTTTATCAAATACTAGGTTAGACTTAATTTTTATTTCATCAAATAGCAGGACAATATATCTTTGAATGCCAATGAAATTGCTATGTGCTTTAAATCCTCCACCACTTGTGTTCTTAATCCTGTTTCTGGCTTTATAAAATTTTTATAGTCTCGCAAAGTTCTAGTGCTTGGTAATGTCAATGTATTGCTATTCCTTATTTCTTCATAGGTTGATGCCGACTTGGACCAAATCGATAGACAAAAGCGAATCATCATTGGATGGTAACGTACCCCCGATGCACTTACTAAAAGATTTGAAACAGTCATATTTTTAAGTGATCTTCTGCAATTTTTATATAAAGTATAAAGTATGATCTTCTGGTAAAAAACACTTATATGCCTGAATTGTGAAGCCCAAACCATCATCAATACACACTTCTAAGTATGGCTCACTCCAGGGTTGTGTAAACCTTTTAAATGTAGTAGTATTGTCAGTTAAAAATGTCTCCCAACCATTCAAGGATTTTTAATTTTTAATGCGTGTGTTTAAATCTTTAAGGTTTTTGTAATAGGGGTTAATAGTTGTAGGAGTACTCAAAGTCTTTCTTGGTGGTCTTGGGGTAACTTGTTTACTGAAACTTCTTACAGGCATGCTTAATGTTGGGATAGCACCAGTTTTTAATTTCTTCTTCGTCATCTTTGCCCCAACAACTATAAGAGACATTTTTTTAAAGATTTATTTAGAATTGTTAAGAACAAATTAAGAACATTTTAGCCTAAAAATCTAAAAAAAACTAAAGCAGTATAGAAAGGATACTTACATATTTGGCATCTTGTGTGTTAAGTTTTACAGAATTTTTTTGATCAATTTATTACTTTACCTTTTTATAACATGGTTACCTGTATCGAAACTTTCGTTCTTATGGTGGCTTCCTATTCTAACTAAACACTAACTTTCTACCTGTAAAACATTTATTTGAAGACCATTATTTATACGTAAATATTTTTGTTCTTAACTCAGAAGTTTTTAATGTTTTATGTAAAATATTATTTTATTAACGGTTTTTAGATTTATTTTAAAACTGTATAAATATTTTTTAAAATAAAACAACAAAACTTTTTAACAAATTCATGTGTTTTTAACTGAAGTTTTATGCGCGGCAAATGAGTTGTGCATTATCATGTCCCTTTAAATTCAAATATGCGTAATAATAACATAATTGAATAGGTTATTCTTGATCTTCCGAACCAGTGTTTTTTCTATTAACTATGATCGAATGTTGTGTCACATTCCTTCTTAGAACCTCCGACAATATCCTCCAGACGTTGGTTCTTCTCCTGTTGCCTTTTATTTGCCTCGTCGCTCTCCTGTCGAAGTTTCCTTTCAAGAGCTTGATATATAGTTGTTAATTTCTCCTCATAAGCTTCATTTATTTTCTGAAAAGTAAAAGTGAATAATATATCTTAACAAATTCTAGTGGGTGTGGATTCCACCACTACTTTACTTTTTTATAGCTTCTGAATTTCCACTCCAACAAGGTGAAAATTTATTGACAATTAATCATTTCTATTTGACGACCTTTTTATAGGAACATTTTTGAAATCCCGTTTTGGGGTTACCATGACAACCGTATTGCTAAATGTGGTCCCAGAAAAATTAAATTTTTGTAGAATTACTCCTCAACTTCTGTGTTGTCCCAAAAGGTGATATTTTATATGGTAATACCATAAAATGCCAACCCAATCGTTTCGTAATTATCAAAGACGGTAGAACATGTTGTCTGCAGATAATGACGTCATAGCGAAATAGCCGGTGTCAGGAAATTTTTATCTTTACCAAACAATTTCTTTAATGCTATATTATATTTCTACCAGGGTGCATCAACATAGCTTAAACCATTTACAAAATATTTTCAGTGGTTAAATCCTAAAAAGTACCCTCAACTTCATCTTCTTCATCCGTTATTCCTCTCCGTTATTACATTCAGATTGAGTTACCTTGTTGACTATCTCCTCGTCTGTCATAACGCTCATATCTGATGTTTGAAGAGCCTCGTCTGCAGCTAAATAACTGCTAACCGTAAAATCAATCAAAGATTCACCAAAAGTGTCATGGAATTGCTTCAACTACACATCAAGCAACTTGAATGGGTCATCGTCATCGGACAGGCTTTGTTCCGGCTTTCTTAAAGCAGTTGACCACTGTTACTGGTGTAACACACTTCCCAGCTGCAGTCAACAAAGTCATTACTTCTAAAATGTTGACTTTTTGGGGCAATTCTCCTTTGTCAATACTGGTTATTTAAGCGCTTGATAAGTGAATGACGATAAAAAGCCTTCAAGCTTCTTATCACACCTTGATCCATTGGTTCGGTTTTTGAAGTCGTGTTAGGTGGTAGAAAAATGAGCTCGATGGCTTTTAAAACTTTGACAATGGGAATAGGGCAGTTGTCGATAATAATTGGAATCTTTCAGTTGTGCACCAAACTTTTTATCCATTTCTTTCATCCATTCAGTAAACAATTCCCCATCCATCCAGCTCTGTTTTCAATTACAAACATAGGAAGCTTTTCACCTATTGCGTTACCAGCTGCCAGTCCAGTTGGTCTCACCTTGCTCTGTTTGCCAGCACTGTTAGGAAGCCATGTCGAAACAGTTTTTTTCTTCACGCCATATTCCAATGTGATACTCTTTTTTGTGCATTGTCCCCTCTCTGATCTTCTGCAAAGCTTTATATTTGTCGGTAATGGAAATGTTTATCCTTTTAAATTTTTTATTCCTACCAACTGGACAAACAGTGGCTGCTATCGTGTACAGCACAGAAAAACAAACAACAGATGGGTTTGTTTATGTTTGTGGTCAAAGTTAGAACGCGGACTCGACGTTCGAACGTTCTGAAATTGTTCAATTTGGACGACATTACAGTGATTTCTTTTTTGTCATTGTTTAAAGCAAGATGTTTCCTGATTTAAGTTGCATTTGTTTCTTTGAGTTAGTTATATCGAGGTATTTTGGCTTGTTGGAGACATAAAATAGGTTCGCTAAAACGAGAGTTCGCTATACCGAAGGTTCGTTGTATGTGGATGACTTATAAGAGTTTGATAAAGCAGAATCCACGGGGAAAGGACTTTGGTTCGTAATATAGAGATGTTCGCCATACCGGGGGTTCGCTATACCGAGAGTCTACTGTATTTATATAAATCAGAAACAAGAAAAAGACCAACTTGTTGATTTGTTATCGAAATCCTGCCCTGAAGTGTTGTCGACTGCTCAAGGATATAATAAATAATTTTTAGTCAAAAGTATATAGCTACTCTACTAATCTTATTTTTGGGATTAGTCTAGCCAGTTAAACTGTGCCACACATTCAGGTGGAGCACTCTAGTAGAGGTATGCAATATGTCATAAATCTAGTGAAGCGCACAGAGCATTATGGTGTTTCAGGTATAATATATTTTTCAAAAAATAACTTTCCTGAACATTTCCTTGGTCTACAACGCGTTGTCACCCCGTCATAGCAAAAATGGTTGACCAAGCTTTGTTATTTTTTGGAAAATGATTGTGGTGAAAGTTCAAAAATGAATGCTACTCCAACGTCGCACATTCATGTAGGTACAATACCTTTTTCAAAAAAAAACTTTTTCACAACTTCGGTTAAACAGAACCACAGAAAACAGCCCGTTGTTAACACTGGACTGAGCGCTTAATACAGGTAAACCGTGTTGCGCATGCGTTTATGCTTAATACACTTTTAGCACAGTTTACAACCCGTTGTTACCCCGTCATAGCAAAAAAATAGTCAATATTATTTTATTTTCCAGAATAAGTTTCAGTAAACGTTAACAAATTATTCATGACACCGGACTGAGCGCTTAGTACAGGTAAACCATGTCACACATGAGTAATAGGCGTAATACCATTTTTCAAAAAAACTTTATCACAACGGTTTAATTAAAAACACAGGAAACAGCCCATACTCTGTCCAGCTAAAAAAATTACTTTTTACTAATAAAATGTGTAGTTACCTAACTATATTTAGCATCATAAAAATTATTAAATAAGAAATTTGTAAAAAACTGCATTTGGCTACTTTCGCTTTTTAGCCAGAGGTAGCTCAAAAGAGCTAGCTAGCTCAAAAGAGCTAGCTAGCTACATACAATAAATATTGATATACCAAACTAAATAAAAACTTTAAAAGAATGGGAATAAATACAGCTAGCTATAGCTAGCTAGCTTCAGCAGAATACTGCCTCGAAATCTACGTTCCTAGCTAAAATCCTAAAATTGGTTTGTTTAAGATTTATAAATGGCTAGAGAACGTGATAATATATTTACATGAGAATGCGTTAACCCTGGCATACTTTTGCAAGGATTTAAAAAATATAAAGGGGTGAAACGTTAAGGTGTAGCTAAGTGCTTTAAAGAAAATGGGAAAAGATGGAGAAAAGATTAAGTGTGTAAAACCAATGTAAAACCAATCCGTCCTCGTGGCCTCGTGGTTGCGATATTCCGGTGATCTCATGGACGCCCCGGCCAAATATTAAACGCCAGGGTGCGTAAACACGTGAAACGAATAAGGTTTCTGATTGGTTAATGAAATAAAGTCCGGCGCAAAAAGGCTTAATACTCCGGATTAGTGGTCCGGAGGAATGGTCGGGTGGCTAGGTCGAAAATGTCGACTTTTTGCAGTTGCGAAATTCGTGGTAAAGAGGGAAGTGACTTTAAAAAGATGTATAAAAAGGTTGGTAGGACGATGAAAAGGTTACGAAAAAACAAATACTATGATTGTTTCAGCATTGTTCAGGCGTGGTGGTTAGAGGAAGCAGCTAGAGGCTATCCTGGGTAAATAATTTCAATAATAATAATAATAATAAGCTACCATTTTGCGTGACAGACAGACCGACAGATGTATACGGGTATTATAATATAGATAAAATTGTAAGTTTAGCGCAGGGGAAGTTAACAATCGGCTTTCATTACTGAAACCTTTCCCACCCTTCTGGATGCTTGATCATGGCATTTTCGCCCACATGTTTTTAGTGACATGTAGCTATTTATTTCGGCTGACGTCATTGTAAGGGACCAGCAACAAATAGATGCTATCTAAGAAGGGGGATGCCCTTACCAAACTTGCCACGCTTATCGGCAATATGCCGGAAGTATGCATGTATGCATGTTATCCTTCCAGACGATAAGACGTGACAGTTTTACATATATAAACTTTCAAATGCTAAAAGTACAATACGACACCACATTTTCATTCTTTTTTAAAACATCGTTTTTAATGTAGTATGTATATATGTTTAGCTAAATGTCTAAAAAGTTAAGGCGAACAACACAAAAAAATGTTAGGCTATTTTCCTTTTGAGGGTCCAGAAGAGGTTTGCTTGGAAAGAAGCAAACCTCTTCTGAAGCATTTTTTTTTTTCAAAGAAATTTGCATTATTTTGATAATAAGCATCTTGCATAGTCGAAGTCAGTTGCCGTCATGTTTGATCATCCACCTAAACTACCTTATTGGTTCTTTTTACGCGACCCTAATTTGGTGTAACGCCCACCTGGCACGCCACTTTTGACGGCATAAAAGGACCAATAAGGTAATTTCACGAGTGCGCGAATTGAAGATCCCCCTTTCTATTGCGTGAGAGAGATCAAGCGTAAAAATTAGTAGAAACGATTTTCACTTTCTTACGCACCAGGTCATCAAAACAAAAAAGAAATTGGGCGTGCGCATGAATATAATTTGAGCTTTAGAACCTTTAGAAATGAGTTTCTTATGAAAAAAATTACAAGTAACGTCCTTGAACTGTCTTTCTCTACATGTTTTTATACTACTGTGTCGTATTCAACCAAGTTCATGCGACTTCTACATGGAGTATCATCATCCTCGCATATTCCACACTCTTCACTGTCCTGATTAGGCGCAATTTCATCTACAACATCGCTGCTAGTTTTAACTTTCTTTAAAAATGCTAAAATTGATTGAACTTTCTGCTTTTCTCATCATTTCCTAGAATTTCGACACCCGGATCAAAAAAGTTTTTTTCTCAATGGAAGTTCGGTTGGAGGACACTGACCAGATTTTTTTTTGTGTCACACCTAAAGGTTTTAGCCAAATTGTCGAATTGTCTCTTGTTGATAAACTCCCTCTTCAAATACTTAAAGCATTACCTTATAAAAGACAGTAATTGATAGCAACCTGTCATTAATTCAGTTTGTAATAAAATTGTATTCTTGCTCCTCATTATCTAAAAATGTTCTCTTTTTCAGATCAGCCATTATCAAAACATCGACCATTATTATTGAGCGAGAGAGTAAAGTTTTGAACGCCTAAATACTGAAACATTTAATGCTAATTGCTGAACTAATGAAATATTGAACTACTTAGTTCCTTGTTCAGAAGTTATTATATTCGAATCATCAAATTTATAGAACAAGTTTTTTATTATGGAATTTCCTAAATTTTAATTTTTAATTTCGAAGGTATTGAGTTAAAGATTTTACTTTTTCAAAATATTACTATGTGTAAAAACTGTAATTTTAATGTTTTATTTAATTAGTTGTTTTGTGTATACACTTTTTTATAAGAATCACAATTTGCCTAAGTGTTCTTAGTTTTTCACTTGTTGAGACCGGAAATCTATTAGTTGATTTTGTGAAAAATCCTGCGTTTAAAGATAATTCCCAAGCAGTTTTTCAGAGAAAAGGATAAAATCGGTAAAATTTCAGCCTTGTCATTGTTCTTATTTTGTTTTTATTGTTCAACAATTTTCAGCCTTACTGCTGTTCTTATAAATTTGTTCTTATAGAGAAAATAAGTGTATGTAATTTAAATTAGCTGTTATTTAACGTTACAATAATAATCGAGAATTGAATTTTAAATTTTTTTTGGAATATTCAATGATTTTGTTCCTTCCATATTATTCGGTTTCAAGGTCCACTTCTAAGTTCAATACTTCTTAAGTTAAGGCATATGTTTGGCCAGTAAATTTATAACGCGCTATCTGGTCTGCAATTTTTTCGTGGCTAGGAATAATGGCGGTGATATTTCTTCAGAAAATCTAATTTCAAACAAAGGTTTGAGAAAGGTTAAATTAAGTTATGATGTTAGTTTTAGCGCTAGTAGTGATTACTAATTATATATATATCTACCCTAATGTATAAAGTCTAAGCAAGTTTTGAGGCATATGGCTTTATCGTCCTGGTTCGCAGGAGTCTCAGTGTAATTTTTCTTACTACGTAGGGAATTTGGAAGAGTAGATAATTTGGTGTTAAGGTCTGTAAAAAAGCTAGCTATATATATTATATAATTGGCTCAGGCAAGTTAAGAAACTTTGTGTAAACATAGTGATTAAGAATTTAAATTACTGCTTACATAGTTTTAACTTTGCATAAAAAATTATATTTTCAAATATAAACTTATTATTTTTAACTTGAAAATGCCTACGATCCTTCTAGAATTTATTTTACAGGTGTTCTTATCATTATCAGCAATCGTGCTTTGAAATTTTGCAAGTATATTTATGTACTTTCCTAATCACCAAAAGTTGGCACCTAACTTTAGAATACGTACGAAAAATTTTTTTAATTGGAATTAAACTGCAACACAGACATACCCACTTATATACTGTATCTGCATTTCTATGTTGCCGTCTTGATGAGATGCTCCAAAAATTTTCCTTTTTTAAAAGTGCGTATCTGCATATATGCGTTCGTCTATATGCGTCTATATGCGCATATATGCGTTTTATTTCTTTTAGGGAAAATGAAAAAAATTCAACAAATTAGAAAATGTTTCCACAGTAAAAATCCACCATAATCTAGAATTGGTTGTTAAAAAAATGGATCTCGTGTTCGTATAAGTCTACACAAAGATTGTTCCGTAAAGCGAAAACTAACGTAGGGGAAATGGGGTTGCCGTTAAGGGGCAGGGCTGGTCCGAGTCTAGCGGCCAATTTGCCGTTAACGGAGATCAAAACTGTTTGTCGACGGCCCTTTATATGATGATAACAAACTGTTGTTCTTTCAAAGAAGAAAAATAGCTAAATATACTTTAAAAAAATAAAACTGCAATGCAGATGTGTACCTACTCACCATATCTACATTGCAGCTTTTATATGATGCTCAAAAATTCTTGTTCCTTATTATTCCATACTTGAGTATCTGTGTTACATACTTAAATTATAATTCTAGGCATGTATTCTATGTAATTACATCACTATATATGTCAATATGAAGGTATCTAAACATTAGGCAATTTCTTCGTGAACTGTTTAAATTTGGTATTGTTTATATAGTATGTAATAAAGTGTATATATATAGTATGTCAACGTGATAAAAGTGTTTTCGTGAGATGAAACTTTTCTTAGAAATTTAGAGAAGAAAATATTTAGGATGTTTACCATTGCAATAAAAGATTGGTGAATTATTTTAAACAGATTTGTAGTACATTTAGTTGCGAAATTGCAACATTACGTTCTTAATATATATGTAACAAAGCCTGATCGTCTAACGTAAGACACCTTTGTAGGAAATCCAGGTTCAAGTCCCTGGTCAAGGCAATTATTCTGTTATCTTCAGCTTGCCAACTATATTATATATTGCAATTTTCCTGTTGTTTTTTACTTTTACAGTAATAGAACTATAATTTGTTTGTCATTATCTTTATAACTAAGCAGATGTATATAGTATGTAGATGCTGTACAAAATAATAAATTTTAGTGTGTGTTAGTATAAACTCTTGAGCAATAAAATTTCTAAGTCTAAAAACAGTACTAACAAAATTGTGAAAGCTAGGCTGTTAAAGGTTTGGTTATGAAAATTTGTCCTTGAATGGGATTCTTTACACTGCAATTTTTTTATGGGATAAAAAAAATTCTTGATACACCTTAACGCATGTTTTTCAATTTGTTTTATATTGTAAAATACAATTAGTCGTAAATGAAGTCTAAGCACAGTCAGCATCTGTTATCTATTCGTTTAGCATTCACAGTAAGGTTTCCTATAATTCTCATTTGTTCTGTAACATCAAATTGTCTTGACCACGATGTGAGCCTGGATTTCCTTCAATGTAGGTGTCTTACATTAGACGACCAAGACTGTTTACAAATTTAGTAAAATATATTACCTCTTTAGGTTGAAATTATTTTGGTCCTAAAATTTTGAGTATTTTTTCCTTTTTTTATAATGACACACTCTTGTGATCTAAAATTCAGGTGAAAATACAAGTTTTGAAAAATCACAACAATTGATTCTGTGCAAATTTCTTTTTTGAAAGATATTTCCACATTATCGTGGGTGTTTTTTTACGAAAATAGGATAATCATATTGTTTGTTCTTAATTTTGCAATTAATATACACTACTTTTAAGAATTGTCCTTGAAAAAGGTCCTATAAACTTGACTTATGTGTATGCAGGACAATGTTATACGTATTGAGTATGTGTTAATTGCTTTGGGTTCCAGAATAATAACACAAAATTGATAGAAACAATGTATTTCTATTGGAATGAGTAGATACAACACGTTCAGTATGCATAGGCTATTTATAGAATGTTTTGGGGAATGGGTGGGAATGCAGGTGCCTCCCTCGTGCTTCGTCATATGCACAAATATATAATGCATATCCTGAGCGTCAGGATATGCATTATAGGTGTCTTCATGCTC